>KK122427.1:1336472-1362153 GCA_000611955.2 Stegodyphus mimosarum
CTGGAATCAACTACAAAGTAATCACAATGAAAATGAATTGAAGAATGTTCAGGATTTTAATATAAATGGGGAAAGTTCATTATTGAGCAATGTGAATAATGCACTGAACAATGGTAAGCCTAAGCCTGAGCCTGTAAATGGCTGTTTAGATCACATTAATGGTGATGAACTGAATAATAATGGGTCAAGCATGACTCCTAGTATAAGTCTTAACTTGCAAGAGCTGTCCAAGCATGGAAATGCTGGAGAAAAAAGAGTTTCTTTTCAAAGTAAAGTTTCAACTAGCTCTGATGAAAGTTATTCTTTACCAAAAATTACTACTGATACTGTTAATGGATTGGACAGCAATGAGGATGCTATTTTTTCCCCTCAGTATGAGTGTCCTGATAGTTTGTATGATGAGTATAGGTATGCAGGCATGGCATTATATGGCTCAATGATGATGATGCCTAATCTCGATATGTCCATTTTGTTTGGCACTGATGCAGATTTCCAAAATATAAAAGAAAGGTTAGTGTGTAATTTTACTTTTTCTATAAACACTGCTTTTGTGTACATTGTTTGAATCTGTTTTTAGTTAAAGTAATTCATAAATTGATCTGAAATGATAAAGAGATTTTTTTAATTTTGTATAATTACAAAAATAAATGTGGGTGTAAGAAAAAAGCAAGTGCATTGGCAATTTATACTTTACTCTGTTTTATTTTTATTACATCAAAATTCTTGATGTAACATTTTCTGAGATTAAAAGTTCTTATATGATCAGTTTTATATATTTTTCCTAAATGAAAGTAATTTTATTATTATAAATTATTTTTTTATATATAGAGGGAGAGGAGCTCACCATCCTCCTTCCCAGGGCTGCATAAGATATTCTTTATTATAATAAGCATGAAATTTTTTCTCAGATGGCAGTTCTTTAATCAAGTCTTGGTGCCATTAAGAAATATGAAAATATTTTTATGCTGATAATTGATGATAATACAATTTGAAAGATACATTAAAAATGCACATTGTTAGCAGTAATTTATGATTTTACCATGTCACAATTTTATTATTTTCTTTTGTTGCAGGAGAAATGTATCATTTTATGTGCAAAGTATAGATAAAAAAATAATAAGTATTTCATTTTAACTCACTGTTATTAACTCAGACTGTTATATTATTCATTGCAACAGAAATACACTAGAATATTGTGAAACTTTCAGTATAAATGTTTTATAAACTTAACAATGACATTTCAGCTGAGCATCAGAGTCTGTTTCCTGGTATTTTCTTTACCTCTGGCTACATTTTTTGCAAAATTTATATTTTTAGCCCAAAAGGGTGTTAGTTCAGAATGGCTATTGTCTCGAAACAACATTTTGCATCTAATCACTAAAAGCATTGAATCACTTTTTAAATTGTTGCCACCAAATATTATCACCCTGTATTATATTAAAAAAATTAAATAATGAAGAATCTGCATGAATGTATGTGTTTCTTGCATTTGGAAAAAACAATGGTACCTAGAGCCATCAAATTTTAAATAACGTAGTGCTCCATCCAAATATGGACACCTGGAAGCCCAAATTTATTTTATTATCTATTTCATATTTTATAAAACTAAACAAATTTCTGATTTAAAAACTCAACGATTTCAAAGCAAGCTTTGACGACACTGCATGGAATAAAAGATTTTTATATGCAGCACACAAGATTGTCTGTCAGAAAGCTATACTGTTTTTAAATATTTTTAGCCCAAATGCACTCGAAATGCGTTTTTGTGTGTAAATGAAAAAAATGCATCTTTGGGTATAATATAAAATCTTAAAACTTTAATTTATTCCCCTGCTTTTTATTTTTACTTTGGACTTGTTTCATTATCTGTTAACATACTCCTGCAGGAAATAGCAGCAGTATAAAAGGAAGATGATAGCTATTTTTTGAGATAATACATGATTGGTATTTCTAAAATTAAAACCATTTTATAAATTTGCTTAGCTATAAGAGAGACAGCGTCTTCATGGATTATGTAACTTATGCCTGGGTAAAATATGTTGGTTTCTTTAACCCCTTGAGGACCAGCCTGCGGCGAATGAAGCACAGCCATGGGACCGAATCCCCCCGAAATGGAACACTGCCACCGGCCCACGCATTTTCAGCAGTTATGCGTACTTTTATAAAAAAAAAAATTCATATAAAATCAACATTTTAATATAATGACCTCAATTTTTGAAGTTACGTACGTAATATACTAATTATTCATATGTATTAATATAAAGAATATCACATTAATAGAAATAAATTAAGCATGCAAAATAATAAAATTTTAACTATAAGCATGAAAACAAATACTATACACACGGAAGCAAAATTACAAATTCGAAATGTAAAAGAAAATTAAACAATAATTATCTGTAGTTAATTAAATATTTAAAAATTCTGCTGTGTGTGAAATAATGAAAAACAAGAATTGACAGCATTTTTCACCGAGCATGTGCCAAGCAATAAGATATATCACGCATTGGGAAAACTGATATCTTTCACTTTCTGTAATAATGCTGTAAAGTTACTTTTCAATTAACCAAGAATGTCTATGTAAAGTTTTAAAATAAATATAATAAAGGGCAACTGGTCTGAACGTTTTCCATCATGGAAGTTTGGTGACGTTATATCCGCTATAGTCAGCTAGATGTATTTTCCCACATTCTCCTAACAAAAAAAAAAATTCTGAAAAACATTGAGCTGGATGAATTTATTTCCCCACATTCTAATAACAAAAAACGCAAAGAATAAAAACGAAGCCAACGAAAAAAGGAAATTCATAACAAAATAAAGAAACACGTCGGTATTGTTTTAACTTAAAGAGCTGTGATTCCCAGTTTATTTACACCATTAAATCTATCAAAACAAGAAGCACAGAACAGAAAATGATGCTCCTACATGAATGTCAAAAGCCATATGACTTAACTGATGTGAAAACCGTTACCATTAAGCACCATCTACTGGCATTTAAAAAATTTTTAAAAATTGTTCCGTTTCCATGTTACGTATATGCAATGCTGGGCTGAAGAGATCAGTCAGAGCTCTTCGTGTATATGTGATGCTGGGCTGGTAAAAGGGGAATCATTGCGTCATGTATACATGACGTTGGTCCGAAACGTGTTAATTATATGAAGTCTTTGAGAGTATCATTTCCACTGTCTCCTTTGGTTTGCAAAAAAGAGGTTTATTTAGGACTTGTGATGATCTTCTGTACCATATTATAACACCAGATTACCAGCTTGCACTTTTGAAAATGGCTGCATCTTTAAAAGACTTTTATTCTTATTTTAGACTATTATTATTATTTTAGATTCGTATGGTCTGTGTGTGTGTTTGAATTTTAGTGCTATATTTACATTGAGACATTACAAAAGGGGCTCATTTGTAAACTGAGATTTCTAGAAGAAAATTTTATGTTGAATGCCTAAAGTTTTTTCATTTTAAAAATAAAAGCTATTTCAGTTTAGTCTCAATTGTTATGTATTAACCTATATTAGTAGTGCCCAAACTTTCCTCAATGCTATATGCCAGACATGGCCAAACTGCGGCTAGCGAGCTACTTGGTATCATTTGCCATCTGAAATACGACTTGTTTTGAATAAATATAGTTTAATTTTTTAATACAAATGGAATTTGAAATAGAAATCATTCAGTGCCACATTTCTTTGATAATCGCTAATTTAATTTTTGATATATGTTCGTAAAAAATTGATAGATTTCAAAATGTCTAATGCTGGCTTATCGTCAGGGCAACAGATATTTAAAATTAAAATTAATTCCATTTCTGGTAATTACTATTCCGGTTACATTACTTTTTGAACAGTTAATGGTCATCAGAATACACTAATACAAAATTAATCTAAAATGCTAATATTTTTATTATTTATTCTCCCTAATATTTTTTCTCTCAAGTTAATTTTGCTTCAGTCAGTATCTGCGATGATCCCATTGTTCACAACAGTTGTGATTCACCTAGAAGGTTTGCTATTCACTGTAGGATACTACTTTTATTCAGTCCTTGAATGGCATGAGTAGCTGCTGAAGAAATTGTTTCGCTTTGCAATCCATTTTAATCTGTGGAAGAATTTTATGAGGATTTTATTTTTAGTAGAGTGAAACCATCAGCCTCTTTTTGGTAGGAGACTTGTCTCAATTTTCTACGAGACTCCTTCAAAATTAATTTCGTATCCCTAAGCAAGTCCATTTTTATGCAGTTAGTTCACAGATTTCGCAAGCATTCATAATAATATTCTTAATAAACACTTTTCCCATGTGAAACTTATATCTTTTGTAATAATTCCTTAATAATCCTACGAAGAGATCATACTTTATTTCACCAATGGTTGCGCATGCTGAAATATTTGGAGTCATGGGAAAAATCACTTGTTTGACTATGATTTAAATTTTAGTCAAAATGTTTAATTCCCATTTTATCAAATATTGTTATTCCAGATAGAGATCTTTCACCTTAATCATCAAATCTTCATATCAATAAAGCTGCATCGAGCAACAAGGGATCAAAAGAACATAAACGACTCTGGCATTTTGCTTCCCGGCATATCTAAAATTTTTCACCCCTTAGTACTGCCGCTCTGCAACTGCTCCTGTTGCCCCGTCTCTTATGCCAGCATTACACTTCTTTTAATCTGCTGATATTTTTTGTCTTCCTAATTTTCGATCGTCACTTACGTCTGACATATCCTTCATGAAAGCTTAGTAGCCAAACAAAAAGTTGTACAATGATCTACTGCTTGATCACTACAAATTTCAGGCAATAATATGAAATTTTCCTCCTGTAAATGTTTATTTTTAAAGTCTGATCTTTTATTTTCTA
Organism: Stegodyphus mimosarum; assembly: GCA_000611955.2. NCBI lineage: Eukaryota > Metazoa > Arthropoda > Arachnida > Araneae > Eresidae > Stegodyphus > Stegodyphus mimosarum. The sequence continues at coordinate 1,341,334 of KK122427.1, forward strand.
AAGTATTCTTTGCCTATAGACTCGTATTTCAAACTCTATTTGAAAGATTTATTTTCTCTGTAACAGGTTACATAACCCAAGGGAATGTTGTGCTATGTAACCATTAGGCTGACAATAATTTATTTTAAACTTTTGTCTGAGCTATTTTACTTAGAAATTCTAAATGAGAAGGTAAGTCTTTTGACTGCCTTTATGGGTCCAAGAGTTAGAATATGGCGGATCCATACACCTTAGAGCTCAGGAGCTCCAGAGCTTAGGAACTAAACTGTTGCACAGACGTTTGTCATGTTACAAAAGGCCTCTACATCGAACTTCTGTACATGTTCATAGAAACATGAAGAGTTATGCTTTCATGTTATACCTGCATTTAATATATAAATTCATTATAGTAGTGACAAGTATGTTTTCTTTCTGTAGCATCGTTTTTGATTTGCCATGTGTTTAAAAAACAGCTCAAAATTAAACAGCTATGCTGAAGAATTCTGCTGATCCTATATGGATAGACAGATGGAATGTGTGCTTGTTGAAGCATTTGTATAGCTTGGCGTGAAGTACTAGATTTATGAGCAATAGGTTTATGTATGTCCAGAATTATTGTAATGATTCAAGAGATGGTTTCAAGAATTTCAATGATGTGCCTGAACTTCATTATCTATGTCCAAAATTATCACGATAGTTTGAAAGATCATTTCAAGAATTTTCAATAATGTGCCTGAACTTCATTATCTATGTCCAAAATTATTGGGATGATTCTAGAGATAATTTAGAGAATTTTCAATGATGCGCCGCGTACTGATTACTAAAAGATTACTAAAGATTATTGGATGCCATGCTGAAGTACTGTATTAATCAGGGCTGGGCGTCATGAAAGATATTGATTATTCAAATACCATGGAAATCACAATCGTAATCTTTTTTGGGTAAATTCTTCTATATTGGACATCAGTAAAAGTAGTAATTCCAAAATTCGGGGACAGCATGCTTAATGATTTCTTAGGTTAGGATCCAAAGCTTCGAGTGATCTTAGTATGTTTGTCCTTGTGTTAATTGGGTGGAAAAACAAAATTACTTTTTAAGCAAAAGCCTAAACAAGTTAATAGCTTAATTCAGTTTCTCTGCAGTGTGCGTTGACCTGTAGCATTTAATTTGTCCTTTCTTAAAAGACTGCTCATGAGTTTAAAAAAAAAAAGAGAAAGAAAAAAAAACTATTTTGTTTTAAATAATGATTTGTAATTTACTCAAATAACATTTTTTATGTAACTGTAAACCAATGAATATGCTTCCAATTCATTTTACTTCTACTAAAATAAAGCAACAATAATTACAAATGGAGAGGTATAAAGAAAATCAGAAGAAAATATTTGGTTTCTCTACATGAAGAAAAGACGCTCAGTTGAACAGAACTAGAGTTACAAATTTTTATTTTTTCAGCACATAACTTTTTTGAACACAAAATGGTAGACATTAGATGTATTTATTCATATTTCCATGTAATCATGTTAATCACATATTCATTAATTTACTTCAAAGTTTTCTTTATATTCAAAACCTGTCTAATTTTTATTGAAATAGTATAAATGTGGGCTTGCAGCTCCCATCATCTTGAAGTTTGGCCATACCTGCTATATGCCCTAGGAAATGTTTGATTAATGTTTGTCCTCCTACAATCCCATTACTTCTATCCATAATGCATAGAGGCCAACTGGATAAGACTACTGAATATCACTTCTCAGAAAGTGGAGGCTGACTGCTTGGGATTTTTGTATTTTTCCTTATTTATAATGTAAATATGAATTAGTTTTTAGAAACTCCTTAACATGGCATCCCTTTTGAAGCAGATAACTTTGCATGCTTTGCCATGCTGAAAAGTATGTTCATTTCTACAAATATTATTATTTGTGACTTATACTCAAGAACACATGCACATTTAATAGCATTCTCAGAAACGCCATTGTATGTCTCAAGTATAGATTCTTGATTCACACTTCCAAATGCTAGATGTAGAAGGACATAAGCTTAAGAAATATAGTGATAATAATGAAAATGTAATAATAATAATATGTGTGATATTGAAGTATGATAAAAAAAAGCCATATGTATTTTAAGAGAACAAGATACAGGTATTAATTCAATACATAGAAAATGTCTTGTAGTAATAATAGCAGATAAATATATTACTTTAAGATCAAGTTGGATATATATTTTCTGTGTGAAAATGTGACACATGCAAATTAAGAAATGAATAAATTGAATTAACATATTTCTGCATGTTAGTCTATATGTGGAAAATAGACATTGTTTGTTATTTTTAGAAGGGCATTTTAGGGAAAAAAAAAACATATTGAACTTTGCTAAACACCTGAGAGATGTTCATTATTTTCAATAAGTCTTGACATGTCCTGACAAAATAAAAAGTATTTGAAAAAGTAAATACCACTTGAAGAAAATATTTTTGCAACACTCATGCATAAACGATCAAACAAAATAAATGAACAACTACATTTTCTTTTTTAAATAATTATGCAGCATTAATTTATGGTGAAATAATATTATGGCAGATGTTTTTCCTCTGTTTGGCTTTTCCATTTGAACAAATTATTTTAAATGTAAGCTTTTGTATTCTATTTCTTAAATTTCTTAGGAATAATTCTTAAATTAGCAGGCCTGGTGTAACTAGTTAACTCAAAACTGTTGTGTTTTTACTTTGACTAATCTTGCTTGTCTGATATATCAGAACAAGCCCATAAAATTCATCGTGGCATGGAGGCAAGATAGCTCCTATCATTGACAAGAGCCTTGGGCGCCATACAGGTGATAGTATGACTGCTCAGTTCTGCCCACGATTTTGAAGGAGAGCACCCTGGGGGGCAGGTCCAAGGATCTCCCTTCCCTCTTTCCGTACCACCAGCCTTCTCCAGAGGACTTAAAGCTCACTGCCTGTTTTGAGTGCTTCCACGTCACACAGCCACTATATGTTTAGAAACATTCATGCCTTCTCCAAGATTTTAACTCGGGCCCTTCAGTACAGCAGTCAGAGTCACTAACCATTTTCCCATTTGGGCAGCAAAGTAGAATTGTTTCAGATGGGAAGCTGAAATCTGCCTATCTAGGTCAGATTGCATTTTCTTTTTAATCTTGTAATTTTTATATCTTTTAAATAGTTTTTTTTTTTTTGTGTGTGTGTGTGTGTGTGCTAACCTCTTGTAGTCATTGAACTGTAATCTGAATTATTTAGATATCTATTTTTTTTTTAAAAATACATTTCTTTTGATGTAGTAAAAATGAATGGATTTATTTAGCCATACTGCATATAGTATAAAAATATGGATTATGTAGAAGGGCAAATTTCCTTTTCTCTAATTTTAATAGATAGTTTATATATAAGTTATGTATGTTAAGTTTTTAGTCAGCAGTAAAACATTGCCGTTCTTTGAGAGTATGGTATAGTGATTAAGGGCCAAATGCTGAAAAATTCAAGATTTATGCTGTTGCTTTTGTACTCTGATTTGTAGATATTGTAGTATATATTATTGCAGGAAAATATATTTTTATTTATTTATTTTGAAGTCTTGCTAACAAATTAACAAGTGGGAAAAATATAATAATGAAAAATCTCCGTGGACTGGAGCAACGTATTTTGCAAGATGCAAAGCCTGATCTCTTAGATGTGAAAACGCAGCATCATGAAAATACGCAGCCTGCCTCTCCTTTATCACATTCTGGTATGTTTTATAGTTGTTTAATTTAGTTGTTTAGCAGGTACATTTATAATATCAAGTCACATAATAATGTTCATTATTGATTATTTCATTATGTTTTAAAGTGTTTGAACATTGTTATTTCTTCCCAAAATTTTCTTTTTGATCACTAATTAAATTTTACTATGTGTACCTCAGGATGTGCCTATTTAATAAAAGTGGGTGGAAAAAATAATTTTAATTCATCCTTTTTAATTTCAATAGTAAATTTCATCTGTTGTAATTTTTTGTATAAATTACAGTGAAAATTAATTATTTCTATTTTCTATTGTGAGTAAATAGATATATAATGTAATAATTTTGTTAAAACATAGAAAAGGAATCGGCTTGCAGTCGTCTTCATGACCAATGATGGAATATTTTGATGTGCAGTTAACACCTGTACTTTTAGCAGCTTTCAGTAGTTGAGTGGAAAGATGGAAGATGTTGATACAATTCAAGTTCAGCTAATTACCATTTTTATTTCCAGGCATATAGACAGTGTACTTTTTGATCATAAACAATTACAATAATTTCTCATATACACCAGTTAATAAGGGTGACATACTTTTAGATGTGCATGTAAAGTGAGTATCTGTTAGCAAAGTAGAAGCTAGGAAAAGAAGGTGACATAATTAGCTTGCCAGAATATTTATACCATAGTAGGTGCAATTCTAAGGACAAGCTATGATTGGTTAGTATTAGTTTTGGTTGCACTTTTCAAGCAGCATTACGTAACATAGAAAAATCTTGAATTCGGGAGAAAGATGAATTTAAGGTGAGAGCACCAAATTTAGAATGTTAATTTTGAGATCGCCAATTAGTTTTTTAAATTAGCTATCATATTTTCTTATATCTTACGTATGGACATGCGAAAGCATCAAGGACATAGCTATTAGGTTTGCTTATGCCTCGTCATTAATCATGACCTTTTTCAGACATAGATTAGATAACTTAAACAACTAATTTACAATTATATCAATAGCAATATAATTTCTAATTAAACTAACTAATAAATTAAGACAAAGATGAAGACAAATATAGTTTTAGCAGTCCTTTAGTCCTTTATGAAAAAATGTCCAATGTCTTTTTGAATGTTGAATGAAACATTTGTAAAATCTGTTGACTACGATAATTTCACGAGGTAAATGTTCAAAATTCACTAGAAGTCTTTGAAAGCAAATGTTTGCATGTGTTTCATAAAGTAAATGTTCACTAAAAGGTCTTTCAAATTTGTGTAGAGAGCACACTTCCATTATGGTATATACTGAATTATGAACGTTCATATTCAGTAAAATGTAATTTTCATATTTAGTTAAACTCATATGCAGCAAAATGAACTTTTATAATCACTGAAATATAGTATTCAATTCTGCAATTAATTAAATTTATTCTTCTACACCAACTTAATACAAAAAAAATTCAATATAAAAATGTAATAATATGATGCAATACTAACATAATACAAAAACATTTTGACGATTAAATTTGGCATGTCCTCTACAACAAAATCAGCATACTAACTTGCTGGTGGTTGGGAGATGCTCAAGTACAGTAATTCAAAAAACCTCTGTTCCTTAAATAAGGTACCTGGTTTTTGGCACTGTAGAATTGTCAGTTTTTCTTTCAAAAATGTTCCATATTACTCAATAAAAATACAACATTATAAAAAATTAAGACTAAAATTCAAAACAAATAACTTGTACAATCGAGTTAGTCTTTTTAAATTTTGCAAAAATATCATTAAATTTTACCCTACAATAAGAAGAAAGGAAAATTTTCTATGGTCAGAGGATCGTGACTGGTAAAAAAAATAGAAAAAACCAAGCCAGTCTCATGGCCATAGTTGAATCTCTTAATAAAAAAAATAAATTAGGGGGATGTTAGAAGTTTACCAAGCGTGTGTTATCACTTCTTGTATCTTCCCTAAAGAGAAGATACAAGGAGTAATACACATACTGTAAAACCTAGTCTCGTATAAAAAGAATAAAACATTTGTCTTTGAATGAAAATCAGGTATAAAACCCAGATTTCTAAAATGTGTTGGTAGAGTTTTTCCTCTCTCATCTTCTGGGCTATGGGGGACATACATAACAAATTTTGAACAGAAAAACTCTGTGAAGAAGGAAAGGAGCCAGATTGGGAAGGTCAAAATCGGGAAAATATGTGGCCATAATTGGGTTTAAAGTCTAATCATATATTAAATGTCATGAACTTGTTTTAAAACTGCACCAACAGCTTCTTTAGAGGCATCAACAAATACATGACATGGATATTTTGGATTAAACAAACTTAAAATGGGCCTTGAAATTAATGCATCTTTTGAATTTTGAAGGGGTATTTGACATTTATTAGTCCATTAATAAGGAGTATCTTTTTTAAGTAAATTTGTTAAAGGAGCTCTAATTTTAGCATAATTTTGAATAAATTTATGGTATACATTTATGCTTTCCTAAAAATCTTCGTAATTCTTTAACATTTTTAGGGGATTATAATTTTTTAATAACTTCAATATTTGCATTCCTAGATTGATACTTTCCTGCTTGAACCTCATATCCTAGAAAATTTATTTTTTCCTTAGTAAATTACAATTAGATTATTTTAATTTTGTATTCTGTTTCACATATTTCAAATATTATTTTAAGATGTTCATCAAAATTTGGAGAAAATATGATAATGTCATCAAAATAATTTAAAGCAAACTGAATTTGATACTTCTTTAAAATTTGTCTAAGAGCTCTTTGAAACACAGCTGGGGAGTTTTACCAACCAAAAGGTAATCTAATAAATTCATACAAACCAAAATTTGTAGTAAATGCCAATTTTTCAGTATCTTTTTCATTTAATTTTATATGCTAATAACCTTATGCCAAATCCAATGTGGAAAAAATTTTCGCATTTGTGAACAAATCTAATACAGCATCAGTTCTAAGAATAGGTTCAGAATCAGTTTTATTAATTTGGTTAAGTTTCCGAAAATCAATGCACAATCTTTGATTGGTCATCTCTCTTATAAGTTACAGGTGCAGCATAAGGACTATAAGAAGGTTTTATGAGACCAGCATTTAAAAATTAATCTATTTGCTTTTTAATTTCATTATTATCTCTAAAGAGTGCTGTGTATGGTCAACAAGCAATAGGTAATTCTGAAGTTAAAATTGCTGTTGGAGGTTCCATATTAATACAATCCACATCATATTTGTTGTTAGCAAGTATATGATTATAATTACTTTAATAATTGATTATAATTACTATTAATAATTTTTGCAATTGTTCATTATCAAATTCACTATTTTCAGCATAATTATAAAAATTTTTACTATTCACACTATTTTTACATAAAAAATTATTCTGAAAAAGTTTATTAAGTTTAACTCTAATTTAAATAAAGAAACACAAGATGATGATAATAATAAATAAGTTAAATAAGAATTTACGACATAAAATGCTATAGTAATACTAATTTTACCAATTTAAAAGTTCAATACAGTCCATTATGCATGAGTTGTGTACAATTACTTTTTTGCCCAGATAGATCAAGATTATTTTAGGGACATCCTACATAGTATTTATTAATAACCTTCTTACTCTGATAAAATTTGGCATTCTCTGATTATCCATATGCTTTCACTGAAAATTCATGGAAAAGTATTCATATAGCAAAGCAGTATGTCACTAAAATAGAAAAATGGTAACTTTTGGTGTTACCAAAAATATGTATATGTTGCCATCCAGTTGTGCACATACTACCTATCTGTTTTGGTCAGTGCACAGTAGCAACTTCATGCTATTTCAGGTGTTTTTTCAAGTAAAAATGGATTGCTGAGAATTACAGTGAAAAAAAGGTAAGTGTTATTGCAGGCAGTGTTTCTAGTGTTTTATTACCGATGTTTCTTGCTTTTTTAATTTTATCAGTTCATTGCTCTTGTATCGAATTCTAAGTGCACTGCTGTTTTGATAATGGCTGTTGCCTTTTTGCACATTAACTTAGTAAAAATTAGTTGCCAATGAGTTCACAAATGTTCTTTGCCAAAGTTGGCAATGGATGCTGTGGGGCAGGTGGTCTGAATAATCAGTTAGTACCTAAAATTTATTTTATCTCCCATTATTTTATCTAGATTTTGATATGAACTTTTCTGTATATGCATTTAGATAAATATTTTACGTAAATGTACAGATTTTAGTCTAAAAGAGTGATTAATGTTCAGTAAAATATTTTAGTATTAAGAGTAATTTTAATTACAAAAATGCTTTTGACACGTCCCCCCTTTTTTTTTAACATAGATGCTGAACGAAGTTCATCTGAGTTTCATTCTGCGGACAGAAACTTTTGGTCTTTTCTGCCTGCAATAGATTTAATGGAACTTACTGAAATTACAAAAAATACCTGGTAATATGGCATTCTCTAATTTAAGAACTTACAATATTATCTCCTTAATAATTCATGTATTCATTTTATAACTTAAACAATCACTTGCGTGAATAAGATTATTGAATTTAAAAGTTTATAAGTGTAAGAAAGAAAAGCCTGAACATTTTCAAGTGTGGTAAAATGTGTATTTGGTAACAAATACTACGAAATAGTTCTGAGATTTTAAAAATATGTTGAAACATTATAAAATATCAGTGAATTTCAGATAGTGTTTATTCTTTGATTATTTGAAAAAAGATTTTTTATTGTTTTAAAATACACAATTGTCAAATACAGAGAAAAATACGTACATGTTTTCTTTTGTTGATGCTCCTATCTTAGATACAGTTTTCAAGTCATTTTAACTAATATTTTCAATAGCATTTTAGTTTTATTGTTTGATGTATTAAAAATTATTTTTTATCATTAATTACTAAATATGCACTTTACAATAAGCTTTTGATAATGTAATTTTTGTTTCCTTCAACAAATACATATTAGCGAAGTTAAAACAAAATGCATTATTCTTAGATATGGATTCCAGTTTGTGAAACAGATGGGCTGTCTGTAAAAGCTGTCGTTTTAATATAGATTTTTAGCTTGCAAACCACATCTGTTTTATTTTGCTTTAATTTCAAGTGCTAATTTCAATGATTTTTAACTGCTTGTGCATTTTGATTCTTCAATAATATTAATTGTTGTTCATGATGAATTTAATATTGCTGAAAACTTACACTAAATATTCCTATATAACAAGTTGCTGTTTAAATACTGAAGTATCCTGTCATTTAATATATTCAGTCTCGAATATTTTGTCCCAAAGTTTGAGTTTACTTATTAATTTTGGATTGTAGCATTCAAAATTTTCTTCTGTCAGTTGCAAAGGGTTCCATTTGCAACAGTAATGAGCTACAGTTCATGAGGATTTCAATAAAATATTGTAAATTGTCTTTGCTCCCAAGCCAGTTTCCTTTTGGAAGATTCAATCTGAACCTCTAGCATCTTTAAAATTTTTCATGAGAGGGGGGGACGGGAGAAGTTTCTTGAATCAGAAAGCAATACAAGATTAAGACACATAACTTCAGAGGGGAAAAAAGGAAATGTGTTAATATAATCATTAATAGACTTCTACACATCTTTTAGGAAACTTTTGAATCCTATTTCTGAAAAATTATTGCTGCCTTCTAATGAAATGTTCATATATTGTGCTTTCAGCTTCCTATTTATTGGGTATTTTTGCTATTAAGAAATGCTGCAATAATTTGAATGGTTAATAATCAGAAGAGGCATTGTCTGGACTTAGCCACAAGAGTTCTTGTCTAAAAGCATTAAGTATATTATAACTAAAGATGAGGTATGGATTCTTTATGTTACTTAACTATGTAAATGCTTGAGCCAAATCAAAATTCAAGTCCTAAAGCAAAACCAGAACTGCATTCAAAGAAGGTTTGTGGCACTTATTATCCCACTGAACAAGAAAGTTGAATGTCATCGAACAATGAAAGTTTGTGTAGATTCTGCCAAAGTTGTTCTAATCATTCCTGCAGAATTCTACAGTTACTGTTCTCTGTTTAATAAACAATCAGTAGTCAACCTGCTTTGTTTTTGTGCTTCATAAAAAAATGCTTTTGTCGATTTCTACTATTTTATTAGGCCTTTAGATTTTACCAGAAGCTCTATTTAGAAAGCTATGAGTACAGATTTTCTGCAAGTAATATTTCCAATCCATTAGTTTTCATTGGCCATATTCAACTGGATATACTGTGTTCATTAATAGACTCTTTTTAATGGCACCTATCATAACTTTGAAAATAATCCATTGTTTGTTGTTCTTTAGAAGGCACTTTCCAAATTTTAATTATTTTTTCTCAGAATGCAAGAGCAAATTACAACAATAACAATTAATTTATATCCTTCTGCATAAAAGCAAAAGATGGCTTAATCAGGAATCATTCGAGTTACATCAAACTAAAGTGCACATGTTATGAGTGGGTTGTGACATCATGCTTAATCCATAACTGGCCTTGAATTATGCTGTGTGTAAACAGTTTCAACAGGATGATACATAAATACCGCTTTTGCTCTAAACATGGTGGGTTATCTTTCCTTAGATATAGTCCTAACATTTCTGTGTGATTTGTCACCTCCAGCCATAATATGCCTTAAGAAAGATTCCTCCATTTCTTTTAAACAGAAAAATATAAATCAATACTTGGTGCTGACAATTTTAGCTGTGAGTTTATGTGGGAAATAAGCACACTTACATGTGAAAATTTTCTTATTAATTTCAAGAGATCTATTGCTGTTGACTGTGCACAATGAAGCCTCTCTGCTCTTTCTGTACAGGTGATATTGTATTCACTTCATTACACAGGAAACAGCAATTTCATTGTCATAGATCTGTCGCTTGTTTTTAATTAACTTTTGATCCCTGAAGGCAAAAAGGTCAAGGAGGAAGCAGACCATTTTAAGGTCAGCACAGATGATCAATCCATTGGTGTGTGTGGTATTGCAAAAAATCAGTGACACTCTTTATATTTTTATGTTTTTCACACAAACTGGATGGCCTATTGGGACTGCACCAAATAAATTTCTGCTGGGAGGAGGTCACACTTCAAGCTTTGCTTTGAACTATTGATGAACAAGTGCCATTGAGTTTCATTATAGGCTGAAATTCCCATCTCTTCCTTTAAACTAGGTACATTATGGCAATACACAAATCCATTGTCATGAAGTATAGCAGAAATGTACTTTCTCTTGATTAAAAGCAGGATACTTAGCTACTTTTTCAAGCAAATTTTTCTTGTGCAGTTTTGATGCTAACAGCTCTGAAGCATTTTTGGGTAGTCTCAAATCTCATGCCAAATTGTTCAACTCATGCCGGTCAAATAAATCCCTTACAAATGAAATCATCATAAATTTCGAAATTCCATCTTTGGGTGTCAATTCAGTGTTCACCAGAATCATATTCCTGTATTTCCAAAGATAGTAATTTGAAATCTGGCACTGGTTGTAGAGCTGGTGGTAAACTAGGATACTATATTTTACTTTTTTTTTCCCCTTGTTACCCTGAAATCTCTACAAAAGTAACAATCACTTGAGTGATCTTTGGACTCTTGCCAAATCATTGGTATACCAAATGGAAATTTAAAACATGTTCCCTTCATCCACATCCTTAAACTTTTGACACAGTGCTTGCATACTTTGTTAGGGGCCCATGATTTATTTTAATCACTAGTTTTTACTTAGGCTTGGCTGACAAATGTACTGATGTTTGTCTTTTGATTTGAAATGGTAAAACTGCCACATATATAATAAAATGTGTTGGGGCAGTTTAAGCACATGATACAAACTAACTGAGGCACACATAAGGAAAGATTTCAGTTTATATATAAGTAAAAACTAAATACTGCTAACCTTGTATGCAAATAAGAACTTGTACTACATGTCAGAAAGCGCTTCACTGTATCAGAGCAACACGCACATCTCACTACAGTACCTCAGGCAAAACTGAACTAGTTTAGACAAGTATGCACCTGTGGGTGGTCTCCTATGAATCATCACCCAACACCAGTTGTAGGGTTTGTGTCAGCCAATAGGAGAGCGATAGTACTTCCTATGATCCACATTCGATGTCACAGAGAGTGATTACATTCACATAAGGTGTAGAGAAAAATACTTTATACGGTGGCAGAAAACTAATTACAGTTTTGAAATCAGCATGCTTATTTAAACTCTAAAACAGCTCAAAAATTGAACTCAAGAGAAATTGTGTTATAAATTTTTCACCGGTGTTATCACCCATATTGATTACCATAATCCTTGTTTTCAAGATTAAAATTTTCCAGCTGTGGACAATTAGCCGATAGAACATTTTAGCCGGCAAGCACACTTAGCGAAGGGGACTATTAACCGGCAAAACATTCAGCCGACAAGGAGAGTTAGCTGACACTACATTTAGCCAACTGGGCATGTAGCCAACACAAACAATTAGCCACAGGACGTTTAACTGACAAGACATTTAGCCAATACGTACTCAATAATTAAAATTACTATCAGTTATGAAAATGCTCGAATTGTGCGTAATTTCAATATTTAAGTCATTTTCTTGACCTATCGGTAAAATTCATTTCTCAATTCTTAAAAATCCCATCTATGCTTTTCATTCTTGTGTAATTTAACATAGTTTTATATAGATCATTTGGGTGGGTTTCTATCAGCCAAATTAAAAAAGTGTTAAAATTTCTCATCAGGGAATATGAATTGTTCATTTGAAAGGAATAAAGAAGTAAAGAATTTTTTATCTAATTACAGTAGGTCAGTTAATTACATTTTGATTTTGGATCAACAAAAATTGTCCAACTTCTTCATGTAGTCAATTAGATTCCTTTAAACACTTTCACATTAATAATAATTTTTCTTGTTTACTTAATGACATCAATTTTCTAATCTCGCTCTACCCAGCACATTCAAATTTTTAATATCTTAGCTTTTTCACTTTTCAATTTCTATTTTACTCAACAGATCACGCTACGTTCCTTTCCATATAAAATCGCTTTGCTCCTCCTATTACTGAACTTTGATTTTGTGTTATGAAGTAGAATGACGAGTGAAATGTCTTATCAGTAGAGTGTTTGTTTTGCAACCGATCTTTTCAAATGAAAATTGCATTTTTAGGCTAGACCTTAATAAATGCGATGCTAGAAAATGTGAAAATCCAAATCTGAATACAGAATTAAAAATTGTTTTCTTGAATCTGGCTTCTGATGGAAATATTGGCAGATGAGTGTTAGTTTAGCAACTCTATTTTATTTCGTTATTAAAAATAATAAAAAAAAGAGAATTTTCAAAATTATACTGAGAGAGCTGAACTATTGCGTACTTTCTGTTTAGAAAAAAAAGAAAAAAAGGTTATATATGTATGTGTATGTATGTGTATATATATATATATGTATTTCTTGTTGTTGTTTCCTCTCTGAAGTGAACATTTACCTTCAGGTATTTAATATGGCATTTTCTTTTTTGTTCTGATTTTTAAGCATTTTATTTATTATATATATATATATATATGTATATATATTCGTGTAATAAAAAAGGGGCTTTGCAATGTTGATGAAGATTGAATTTGTAATGAAGAGCAAGAATTTTGATTATGTAGAATGCTGAAATGCTGATCCAAATGAATGGGAAACTGACCGCCCAGCTAGGCCGAAGAGTGAAAATTGAGTGCTTTATGTTCAGGATGAAATCTAATTCAGACTGAGTTAGTTTATATTTTCGTTGCATTTTGATTGTATAATTAATACTTTAAAATTGTTATTGGCTGTTTGGGTTTTGCCTTGATTTGTTCAATTTCAATTACAGTTTGCTCTTGGCTGTTATTGTAAGTGCCCATGATACCAATCTTAGAAAGGAAAACTTTACAATTAGAAAAGTTTTTACATTTTGGCCACAGATAGTATGTTCTCAAGCATAGGGAGATGCATTTTATTTCTGAGTTTTGATTTGACTATATTTAGTCTGCTGAATAGCCAGGTTTCATGTGGTCCTCAATAGTCCTTAGTTTTTTTTTAATCAATTTTTAGTCCTTAACCCTTTCAGCAGTAAGGACGGAAAATTCCGTATAGAAATCTGGCTTTCTTATTCATTACACATGAAAATTTCTGCCAGCTTTTAATGTATCTGATTTTGGTTTGAATATAAATTGGAAGGAAAGAAATCAAGGTACAAAATATGACAATCATTTTTTTAATTATGATCAAAGAAATATCATTAATTCATGACAATTTGAGGAAGTTTTGAAATTTCAGGGCTAAACCGGTAATGCTCAAAGGCTTTTAAAAGTGCTTAATTTCAGGCAAAATCAGTAGAAGGTTCTTAATTTTAATCATCTGAAATTGTTGTCTGTTTTTACAGTTACCATTATGAGTATGAATTAGCATTTTGGAGAAATATTTTTGGCAATTCACTGACCAATATGGTTATCTTCTGAATGGGTTATAAATTGTTCTAATTTCTAGTATAAACAGTGGGATACTCGAGTTTCTGGGCAAGAAGTGAAACATAAGTATTTCAAAATTATTTTTTTTTTATTTTTTTCCTAATGAAGAGCTTTAAAACCTCTTTTTGCTTTTGGGCATGTGAATTCTTTTAATTAAATGCTTCTAAATTTGGTGACTTATCAACATATTGGTGATTTTAAAATCAGTAATTATAGAATAGAATTTATAGAAAATTTTTAATATGAAAATCTGAGAATTTTTCAGTGATTTTTTAAAGCATTATAGCATTGATAAATTTCATTAAATAATGGCAATATATTGAAATTATATTTAAGAAATAACACTGAAATAAAACTTTGAAAAATAAATAAGGTACTAAATGCTATAAATAGGCTTGCCAGATTTCTGAAATGTTAAACCGGGACACTGGAATGCCTCCAGCGTCATGGGTATTCAAGGGTACACACCCTTGGCAGGTTTTTTGAGTGTTTTAGAGGGTAGTTTATTTTCATTGCAATGAATAAATTGTTACTGATTAGGGACCTAAACCAGAGGTAATAATAAATAGCACAAGCATATAAATTTAAACATTTGATTTCTTACATGTTAATATTTATAAGTTACTTAAGTAAGAAGAAACAGTTTGAATGAGAAATAAAAATTTGAACAGTATTGACATGTATTTTTCATTGGCTAGGACTTCTTTTAGAACGTCTTTTTTGGTTTTGATCTTGTAAAAATTTTCACAAGCTAATCCGATATTAATTTTACACGTCATCAAGCCTTTAACTGTAGATTCCTTTATCAAACCCCTATCATCAGTCCATGTGTTGTTCATCAAAGAAAATACTTTCTCAACTGGTGCTGATTTCGCAGGTAAGCAGAAGGCATACTCAACAATCTTGATCATGTTGGGGGGGCTGCTATGTAATTCTCCTTGAAATGACCAAACAGCCAGAGCCATTTTTCTTTACTTGAAATAATCACATCTCTGGTAGTCTCTTGCTTCCACTGATCCCAGTTTGATTACAAATACTCCTTAGCAAGCACAACTGTGTCAAACAGCTGATCATTGTTTATTTTCATATCGGGTATATCAAGAAGACTGCTATTAATAATTTCAGCAGAAGTTTCAACATTTTCCCAATCAACAGCATTTGTTTTGGTCAGATTGTCCCATGAAAACTGTTCTGCGTTTCCAAAACTATTTTCCCAGAGGTCCAAGTATACAGTGCATCTTTCATAAAAGCCATCAAATTCTTCTTTCACACTGTTATGGACTTGCTCATCTAGATTCCTGTAGATGTTCTTTGCACCCATAGGTATGAAGTTTGAAGCCTTTTTGACTTAGTTAAGTCTTCTTTAACCTCTTTTTCATCTAAAGAAGTTATGACATTTAAAACAATTGCCTCACACTTAATTTTTCCAAGTGAGAATTTAGATTAAAAAAACTGAGAAATTAGTTCTGATGAACAAGAATTCGAATTGAACTTAGGCTATGGTTTGCTGTGTGGTAAGCAAAGGTCACCCCTTTCACTGTTACGTTTTTGTCATTAGAACTCTCAGTCTTAAAAAAACTGGTCAGTTTTGATGAGCTAGCAGCACATGCTAAACTCTTTTTGTGTTTACTTGACTGCAAATGATCTTTTATATTAGATCAACCACATGTGCAAATGAAAACTCAGAATTACAAGTGAATATTTAACTCTATCATCTTGATCTTGATTACCAGTACCAGTACATACCTTCTTCGAAAAAGGGAATTAATTCTGTAAATCCTGGTTGAATTTACATGCCCATTTTGGTATTTTATCAGAGCATGCATAAATAAAACAGCACTAGCTCACTAACACAACAGGGACTGACTGATCTTATCTCCATCGCAAGTGGCTAACGCTGAGGTGGGTAAATCCAATGTTATTGCACACGAGGGGTGTAGTGTGCAGAGAAATCTCTTCTTGCTGTAAATCTACACCCCTTAGTGGCCAATATTGGACTAGCCTCTTGCATCGCGCATGATCACGATTGGCCGAGGCAAGATGATACGATGACAATATTAGTAGACCAACACTCTTCTATAGCTTTCACTTTTCATACAGTACAGAAATAAATGGCAAAGTAATTATCCTAAATAATTCTTCACAGTTAATTATTTTTAAACTTTTTTGGTCATCTATAAAATCAAATTTAATTTTTACCAGAACTGAAGTAAGCCGGCCAGGACACCGGGATTTCATCGGAAAACTGGTTAAACCAGGATGTCTGGCAAGCGTAGCTATAAAGCACAACTTATGAAACAATTTTTAGAAAAAGCAAAATAGCTATGTAATTAATTAAAAATGCCCTCTTTTTCTTTTTTTATTTTATTTATTAATTTATTTACCCTTTTTTTGTGTGTGGGGGAAGAGATTTTCCCATGCAACTGTTGCAGAATATTCAGAGTTCTCATATATGCAACAGTTTTCTCTATAAAATTAATTTTACACATTTCCTTTTGATTTTTTTCCCCCAAAATATTTCTCGCTTTTTTCTGTTACAGAGTTGGTAGAGGTAATTTCTTTAGGATTTTAGACATTGCAACTTAAAAAGTTTAGAAGGATTTGAAGACAAGATTAATAGACCCACGATTCTCAAAGATTCCAGAAAAATGTGACAAAAGGAAAAATGTCTTCATTGTATTAAGACGTGTTGGATGTACTTTACAGAAAATTTGTGATCGGTTTCTTATTTTTTTTTTTTTTTTTGATTTTTTTTTTTTTTTTTGAGAATTTTTGGAAGAACAATGAAGAAACAATGTTTGAATGTTTAACTTCTAATCCTAGAAGTCTTTTTCTTAACATATTTATCTCCCCTATATTTTCTCTACCTTTCACTAGATGCAAGCATGGAAAATATCAAAAATGCTTCTAATTTTATTACATGAACAGGCATTTAGAGAAGGGAATTTTTCTATTAATAAAAAAGCTGAAAACTAACAATTTCAAAGATTTGTCTTATATGCCTCAATGAATCATGCACAGGGCACTAGGCATTTTCCCACCTCATACAGTTTCTGTGGATCCTAAATTCTGCTGGCTAGTGCCTTTCTAAATTCTGCTCCCAGTGCCTGACCTAAATTCTAAATGTTTTGCTATTTCTAGATTATGTTGCTCAGTGTGTCACTAAATTCAAAAAATTCTGCCACACCGCCTCTGTAACTGCCTGTTACCATGTTTCATTTCATATTTATTCTGGAGTTAGTAAAGAAGTAAAATTAGCAGCTTTTTCTTTACATTCTAAATGCATTTAGTTTCTTAGAATAACAGAAATCTTGAATTAAATCCAAAAAATCTGAAATGAAGAGGAAACGTGTTGAAGATACAAACTGAATATGTAAAGAAAAAGAAAAATATTCTTCAAAGATATGTTCAGTTATTATTATGTAAATTAAACAGTTGTTTATAATTTCAGCCTTTACTATAACTTCCCCTTTCCATTTTCTCACCAGAATGCAAATCACTTGTATAGTTTTTAAACTAAGGTTTTGGGGATTGTAAGAGAGTCTGTTTCTGACCTCTGCCTGCATACTATATTAGTTCCTGCCAGCTCTGATAATTTGTAATTATTCATCTTTGCATTATTGCTGCCGACATTTGAATTTGTTACGATGATAGAGTTACTAAGCCAGCTTAGGTTAAAATTATATTGTGTATTCTTTGACTACTAGTCTATATTTTTAGTTTGAATTTGACTGTTCCTATTTAATCATATCACCATGAGCTGTAGTGATTTTCCTGTGATGTGATCTGTCGAGCAAACCAGTAATGACACATGAAAAATCTAAAATATAGAATTAAAATCTAAGATTCTTAGATTCTACCTTAGATTTAGATTCTATTCTAAGATATAGAATCTAAATCTAAAATATAGAATTTTGAAGGCAATGGGAAGAGAGAGATAAGAAAATTAATGTCAGTAACTTAAAGAAAAAATGTTATTGTTAATATGAAAGTATTGAGAGAAGCCCGATTTACTAAATGAAGAAGTTTATTGAATAATTTTGCATATCCAAAGTAAAAATGCAAATAAGTGTTCTTCAATGATTAGCTATCAAAAATTTCTTTATTTGTGCTTTTCAAAAATACAATTCATGTTGCCAGATGAGAAATTTTGAACATTTTTCAGTTTGTACAATATGTTAAATCACACAATGATTTAATACCAAGATGAGATCTTTAAGAGTCAAATTTTTGATAATATGGAGGGAGACTTAAAAAGTGAACTATTGTAGAAATCGAACAATTTTTTAATTAATAGAAGTATTAAATATTTGTTGGAGACATAAGGAGAAATTTCAGTAAAATTTTGTGACATGCTCTTGCATAATGCAGGCATTGGCAGCTGAATGTACTGCCGGCTAAATGTTCTTGGTCAAACCAGCTGTCACAAGTACAATGTCTTGTCGGCTAAATGTCCGTGACAGCTAAATATGTGTGTTGGTTAAATGTCTTGTCAGTTGACAGCTGTCAGCTAAGTATCATGAACCCAAAATTTTCGGTTGAAAACTTCTTATATCGTCTGAGACATAATATTCACCAATAGCACATTAAGCAAATATTTCAAATTGTTTCTGCAGCATTTCAGGGCAGACAAAATTAATGAAGCATCACATTAGCCTTTATTTTTTAATTTTTGCTTTTTCATCTATTCATAATTTAATTTTTGAATTAATTATCTGTAACATTATTATAGTTTTTATTTGGCTTCTCTCTCCCCTATTCTTAATTTATGCAGCTATTTTTAGTTTTCATTATTTTACTGAATTATTCAAGTATAGGATTTACCTAACTTTTATTTTGCAATTTATCTCTTGCAGGTTACTTTCAAGAGACTTAACAATTTTATGTGATAAAAATAGTATTTCACGCAAATTAGAGACTTGGGTGAATTCACTGCATTCTGCACAAATCGCTGTTATTCAGTCTATTATATCTTTCCTTCAGAATTATCATAATACAAGTAGTCATTCATATAAAGATGATGATACATTGAGAAGTACTTGCAGTCAAATCACTAGTCAAGAGTCCTCTCCAAGTGAAAATTATGAAATAAGTGAACGCTTAGATCCAGAAGATCCATCAGTTTCTGATTCTAAATCATGTGATGATGAAAAGCATGTGGATTCTCTTCATTCTATCAATGCTGAAACATCAGATTCAAGCACTTTAAGAACAGAAAGTGTCATAGGAAAGTTAGTAAATTTAGAAGAATTTGTGTTTGTATATAATCCATTTAGACTGTCATCAGATGATCATCATATGATGTCTGAATTAGCCATGATGTGCTTTCAAATGCAGATTTGGGGGAAAATTGATAAAGTTATGGAAATGCGATCAACAATTTTAAAAACAAAAGAAGAACTTCTGAAAAGTAATGGTAGAAAAAGTCATGAAAATTTACTTTGCTGTTCACATGAGTTTTCAGATATGAAAAATACAATAAAGCGTTCTGAAAGTGCACACTCATTTCAAAAGTCTGAACTATTAGCATGCTCAAGTTTACCAATGCAGAAGTCTTCATATCATAATGATCTGGATAAGCTAACAGTCATACAGAATGGGGATATAAACATTGAAGAAAAATTTTCTGTTACTAGTTCTAACGAGTTCTCCTCTCAGGTGTATGATGATTTACAGTCATCTTCTTTTTTACAAAATTACTTTCATCTTTTTGATGTACAAAGACTAAGAGAATTATTGAATGTTCTCAATAAACCTTGTTATAAAACATGGAATGTGATGTTAGCTGGTGTTTCTTTATTGAGTGGTTCTGATGAATTTACAAAAAAATTAGCTGCTGATCAAATTGAAACAGCTGCAAACTGTCTTGAAAGAAGTTTTATTGGCCCTATTCTTATCTCTCATCTTCAGAAGTAAGTAAATTATTGTTTTATATGGTATTTGTTTTGCAAGTCGTTTATTTAAACACGGTATTTGTTTTTAATTACTTAAGATTGCCTTCTTCCAATTTTTTAATCAAAAAATTTATTTCTGAAATCCCACCTATGTTTAAAATACCAATTCATCTCATAAGTAATGCGATATTTTCGTATACTTAAGATTAAAATCATTTATAGAATTAATGAAAAAGAAAAAAAAAGTAGGTAAGTTAGATTAATGCATATGGAAGGCTAAGGGTATTTTTTGAATTGTAAAATGATAGATATATTGTTAAGGTAAATTTGGCTGTGCTTATTATAATAGTATGATCAGTGATCTCAAATATGGAACAATAGCTTTGTTTCTCCTTCCTTTTTTTTTCCATCTTCTAATAAACTGCCCTTCCAAAATGACATTATTTATCTTTTGGCCAGCAATCATTGACAAGTATGATGCAGATTGACTGTGAATAACAATGTAGTTGTAGTTACCTTTGATGTCTGGAATCCAGTTGTTGTTTTATGTTTTTTTTTATTTATTTATTTTTTTTTTATGTTATTTTTATAGCTATGCAAGTATGATTGAATCAATTCATTTTTGCTGCTGTGGGGCTGAGGAAGACAGCAAGAACCAATCAATTTCTAAACTAATTTCTTTCTTCTTTCTATGTTTTTATATATTCTTTTTTTAATTATTATTTATTTATTATATCTGCTTTAAAGCGTTTTCCTTTTCAAAGTTTCAGAAATTAA
>KK122427.1:1364683-1385912 GCA_000611955.2 Stegodyphus mimosarum
TAGAGGCAGTGGTGGAAATGTTCTGTGGCTTTAACTATAGAGAGCAATTATTTTCTGATAACACAGTAATTCCTGTACAGTTTAGAAAAGATGTGCTAGTATGCTATGACATGTTCTTAACCATTTATTTCTGGGACAGAACAGCACCAACACTCTCATTGCTCACATCTGTGTCAAGAATAAATGTTTGTTGAGGATACATCAGGATTGTCGCAAATGTTAAAGCTCCCTTCAGTTTGTTAAATGCATCCTCACATTCTTTTGTCCACAAAAATTTTTGCTTGCTCTCTGTCAGCTTGTGAAGGGGGTTTACAATGAAAGAAAAGTCCTTCATAAATCTCCTTAGTGCATTCCAAGCCCCAGGAAACTTCTCAGCTAATGGACGTTTTCGTCTCCAATCTTCAACTTCCGACACTTTCTTAATCCATGCACCCATCTTCAGCAGAGATGACATGTGCAAGGTCATCAAGCACTTTCTGTCTGAGCAATTTTCATTTGGCAAGACTTAACTTTAGATTAGCTTTCTTCAATCTTGAGATTAGCTTTTTTCAATCAAGCACCTTCCTGATATTTTCCAAATGTTCTTCAAAACTTTTCCTGACAATGATATAATCGAAGTATATCAGAGAAGCTTGGTAGGAAAGACCTGTCATCAGAGTCTCCATGAGACTTTCAAATATTGCTGCTGCGTTACATAACCCAAATGGCATCACCTTGAACTTCCAGTGTCCTTGTATGATAGTAAATGCCTTCTTTTCTCAGTCATCAGGGTGTTTCTCTACATGCCAATATCCACTCCTTAAATCAAGCATGGAAAACTATTTGCTTTCAGAATGTCGTCAGTTCTAGGAAGAGGGTAGCTGTCTTTTTTCATGATGTCATTCAACTGGCGATAGTCAATGCAAAATTTAGTTTGACCGTACTTCTTTCTGACCAAGATGATGGGAGAGGCCCAAAGACTTGTTGAAGGCTCAATAACATTGCTTGCTTGCATGTCCTTTAGAAGTTTTGTTACATCTTCCTGTTTATAAATCGGTAGATGTCTTGGGTGTTGCTTGATTGGTGGATGATCCCCTTCATCAATTTTATGTTATGTGAAACTGGTTTGATCTACGGCAGATGTGCTGGAGAAAACACCTTGAAATTATTCAAGAACATGTTCTGCAGCTCTCTTGTCTTCATTGCATAGTATAACAATCATCAATAACTCTGATGTTAACATAATAGTCATCAATAACTCTGATGTTAGGCTCTCCGAAGGCAGACTTTGGAGGACTGTTTGTTCATTTAATGCAGGTCACTACAACAATCTCCCCTTTTGTAATGTTCTTCGCCTTATAACTTACATTGGGATGATATTGCGAACTGGCTGCAAAAAATCTAAATGCCTTCCCTTATTTCTTGAAAACATAATCTACATTAGTGATCTGTTTTATATGCTGGACGTACATTAATTTGAATCATTTCATTGGTCCAGAATGGTCCAAAGTTAATTTTATTAATTTATTATGAATTATTGGGTGCGATCTTAGAAATTAGTTACAGTGCTTCTCCATCTCTGAAGGTCTTTTAGAAGTCTGCGAGTGTCAAGGCTACTAGTACTCCTTTTGGGCTGTTAAATTCTTAGGATATTTCATTTAGTCGTACCAGAAACTTCTGTTTTCAGCTGTAAAATTCATTTCTTAGTTGTAGTGTGATATCATCTTGAGCTATGATTTGGTGGATGGATTTAACTCCTTCATTAATTCCGAACAGAATTATGTCCTCAGAGGCAGAATGCAGTTCATTATTTTTAAAGCCCAAGGAAGTATTGTTATTTCCATAGAAAGTCTAATCCAAGTATGCAAGGATCTATATCTGCCACATATGTCATGTGATGGTAGGCGGCACTTCCAAACATGAGGTTAACCCATTTTTAGCCAAACTTTTAGTTTTTTTTCAAAGAACTTTTTGGGGCAATGTATTCTTTATTAGGGTCTAAGAAATCATTGCAACAAGACATTTTTGAATTTCCTTCAATATTTTTTAAAATATTAAGTGTCCTGTGTACAGGACATTGGCTAAATCCCCAACTTTACATTGATCGCTTCTCACAACTCCAACACAATATATTTCTAGTAATATATTTATACATAAGTGCACATATTGCAAAATAAACATTATTTCTCGCATTTTGAATCAAAAACTATCCATTTTAAAGAAAAAACACATTTTATGCACAAATATTTTTAATTTTTTTTCAAAATACAAAACATGTTTTACAAGAAATCTATTTTTTTAAGTTTTGCTGTGATAAGCAATAAAGCATTTTGCGCAAAGTCCAACATCACACTTCTGACAAATTGTCATTGGTTTAGAATTGCATAATTTGCATCTCCTTTGCTTTTTTGTCGTCTTAATTAAATGACCAATATTATCATATCGAATTACTTTTCCTGCATATCCTCCACCTGAAGGGGCAGCTTTAGCCCTTGGTACGGGATTTGACAGCAGCAAAGATATAGTAATTCTAGAAATAGCAAAAATAAATAAATACTTATTTACATGTTTTTTAATGCATAGCTTATAAACATATAATGAAAACTTACCCACGCCGAAATGCTAAAAGGTCGTCATTCCCACATTCAGCAAGCTTGTATGCTTTCCAGGAAGCAACAATCATTGTGTCAATGATGTTAGTAAACAAAGTCCAGTACCACTTTTTACCCTTTATGGAGATGTCATATGCCGACATAAGACCGTCAAATAAATCTACTCCATTTTTGTATTTGTTGTAATTTTTTATACATTTGGGAATAGGTACACTACATACTTTTCCTTTTGATCTCCTAGAAACTTCATCAGTTGAAAGTGTTTGCTCAAAATTGGATATAACAGTAACTGGTTTTGTGTCATTCCAGCGAACGATAGAGATGCAATTTTTACTGTCAAAAGCACGCATCATAAATCCGCGAGGTTTTTTTGAGCATTCCGAAGTAGTTATTAAAGGGCATTGTGCTACTCGCCCTACTCGCACAGTTCCTGTTGCAAAATACCCCATTTCCTTCAAGACAACAAAAAGTGTGTGCGAACTAAAAAAGTTGTCCATGTAAACAGTATGTTCAGTAGGATTATTTACAACATCTAACAAAGAGGTGACTACTCTGTGCGACAAAGGAATATCTTGTGCTTCGTTTCTTCCCTGATAGGGAATTATTTTCAGAGGGTAACCATCAAAAGTGCAGATCATCCAAAGTTTGTATCCAAACTTTACAGGTTTGCCTTTCATATACATTTTTAAGGAATTTCTGCCGAAATATTTCACCATTCTCTCATCAATTGTCAATTGTTGTGCCATGACGCCAAATTGATTTAAAGAATTATTTAAAATGTCGTACAGTGGGCGAACTTTAAAATACTTGTCATTTTTCTCGATGTGTGAATTATCGCTAAAATGTATATATTTTTTTATTTCGTGATATCTATTCCTTGACATGCTGTTTGACACAATTGAAGTAGAGCAATCAGGGCTTTTTTCCCAATACATGTTTTCTCTGGGTAGTTTATGATACCCAGAAAAAATAAGAATTCCCAGAAATGTTCTAATATCATGCTGTGTAAGGAGAAACCCATGCTCATTTTTCTGAGAAGCATAAATTAGAGACTGTTTATGTATATGTTCAATGATTGGATTAGCATATAAATTAAAAATCTCAATCGGACTCAATCCGCATAATTTTTCCCGCATTTGTTGAACTCGTGTTCGTTGAATTTTTTCTCTTTCTTTTTCTTGATCTTTAGTGTCTGGTAAAGGGTCCAATCGAGTACTTTCTCTAATTTTCCATTTTGGATCGGGAACTTTTGTTGGAAATTTACAATTAGAATACATTGAATTATGAGTAGATATCTCAGTCTGTTGATTCTCTGATACTGTAGTTTCAGATGAATCCAGTGCACATGAGATATTTTCATTCGCTCCTTGTACAGGAATTTCGATTGTCCCTGCGACATCATGTAAATCTCGAGTTATTTCTAAATCATCATTACGTGCTTCATTTACAAGTATATCATCATCAATATTTTCATTGTCACTGTTCTCGTCAGGATCTGGTGGAATAATATTAAATTCAAAAGAATCCTGCTCATCAAATTCTTCATCAGGTAGGGTGTTCAGAAACTCAACAGCTTCTTCAACCGTTTTAAAGTAAGTTTTCCTTGACATTCTAGAACAAAATTGCAAGAAAAATATCTCATTCACTATGATAAACAACTTATCATCGAACAAAAATAAACAAAATTTCATAACACGAAATAAAAGTTTAGAACTTTTGAAGACCGCTTTAAAAAATACATTGATATATTGATTTTTACATAAAAATTTAAAAAAAAGGAAATAAAAACCACAAATATTATGCAAAACTATAAAATGAAAGTTAAAAAAATGTATCTCGTAAAAAGAAACAAAGAAATGCAAGCATTTATTAAGTTTTCAAGACATTGGAAATGTAATTTCACTGAAATTGTGTAGCATCATTTGCCGCGCCATTTAACCAGACATATAGCCAAAGATATGTATACAGGACGCGGCCTTTCTAAGCAGCTACAATAATAGGAAACAATATATTTGTTCAAATAAATACATAGAATTAATCTTTGAACTCTACTAAATAAATATTTTTAAAAGAAATTACATTATTTAGCAAAAATTACTTCAAATAAATTCAAAATGTTACATACCTGTTAAATTCGGCGTTCTCAGAAGACTGCCTTCAATAAAACAAATTCTCCAGACAGAACACGTGACTTTATGGCACCAAGTTCATAACGGTATACTCAGATAGGTCTTGGCATGCTGCCAGTTTGTTTGTTTTTCAAGATAACTGCGAGAAGACTTTTATAACGGTCAATACTTTTGATACTAATTGTGTCCTGTGTACAGGACAATGGCTAAAAATGGGTTAATGTTCCCTCCATGTCAATTTTATTATCGGCCACAGTCTGGAGGGTAACACATGACCTTCCAGTTGTTGAGTGAGATCTTTTCGAATGATGTTAACATTGGGCTCCTGCATTGGTGGTTATATTGCAAGGAACTCCATTGGTGTGTCCCATGATTTAAAGTCCATTACTGCCATCACTCACTGCAGAAATCTTAAGCACTTTAAAATGGGGCCTTTCATTATCTTTCAAATTCCGCTCTGCGAGATATCCACTAATTTGTTTCCTGTGTCATTGCTTGGGAGTGATCTTATTTCCCATTCCCTGGGATGTTCTGCTGTTCCTCATACGTGGCCTTCAGCACCGCAGCTCCAGCATGTTTGGGTCAGTGTATTGTCCCTTATATTCCATCTCAGGGCATTGCCTTGTCTGGTTACATTGTCTGTTCAAGCAGTCTGTTGATCTATTGGCTCCTAAACATGAGCAGCTCTGATTGAGTGGTGGTCTTTACAGTTTGCTTGCTGAGCTGCCTCGAATTTCATGGCAGCCCAGCAAGCAAAAAGTGCTTCTTAGGTCCTTGACATCTGCCATTTGTATCTCATGATCCCAAATGCCACTAATGAAATACTGCAAGGACAGGATTTCTTTTGTTTCTGTTGTGTAGTCTGAAAAGATGATATGAGACATCATCAGTGGCAAGCTCTTGGAATGTTTCCAGGGCTTCTGTTGACGAAATTTTACCTGAAGCCTGCTATATTACTATAATAAATACTTCTCCCCAAAGCGCAGCTTCAGCGCGTCGAATAGTTTCGAAATCTAGCATCTGGTTTTCAGGCAGAGTTTGAAGGATATCCTCTGCGTCAGCTCTCAGAGAAGCAGTAAGATGGCAGATTTTAGCTTCTGAATGACATCTGTTTGCATTTACCTCATAGGAATTGAGTCTTTTACACTTGCCAGGAGGTTTTTCTATCATATGTGGCTAGCTTTAGAGAAGCTCGGAACAACATATGTATGAGTCTAAAAGTCTTTGAGATTAGCTGTCATTATGGATATCTTTAAGCTGTCAACTTCCTTGGTGACAGCAGCAGAAAACTCTGTCATCAATTTGTCGTTTGACTGACAGCAGAAACTCTTTCTTCAATCTGTTTTTGACAGCAAAAGCTCTTTCTTTGATTTTTTTTTTGATAGAGGTTCTTTCTTGAATTTTCCAACTTTATCATCAATTTTATCTATCGGGCCTTCCATAGCTTCGAATTTGTTTTCTATTATGGCAGTAATTTCACTTTTCATTTCCTCTTGACCTGCTTCAGTATTTTCTTGGCCCATTTTCATCTTTTCTTTCAGCTCAGCAAAGGCTGTCAGCAACTGTCTTAGTTTGCTCGTCTATCACTCTTGTCACCGCCATCTAATCCCACTTCTGACCCTGACCAAAATTGTTTTTTCAGTCAGTGGCAGAAGTGGACTTTTTGACTGAAAACGTTTTGCATGTATACTTGTTCATAATGGATTAAATGCACACAGAACCGATGATAGCTTGATAAAGTTCATTTTCCCAAAAAGACACTTTGCATTTCTAGAACTTTCCATGCTCCAAATTCAGCTCTGAACTAAAACCTAAGAACTGATGCTCTCTCTGGGCTTATACAGTTTTTACCAGAGCCACCGAGAAATCTGTAGGATCTCCTATTTTTTAAAATTCTCAGAAGGCATATAAAGTTACATATAAGGTCGTATTCAGTTTCAGTTACATGTAGAGAACAATTATTCAATTACAGTTATAAGGGATTGGACAAATAGTCCATCATAAAGTTTGGTAACTTTTGGTGCCAAAAATCATTGCCAGCTTGGCAATGTCTCTAAAATTTAGCAAGGTAGCCAGTTACTTCAGTGTTAAATGGCAGTAACCCCTGTAATCGTATTGTTTTGGGCAGAGCTTTGCTTTTTGAAGCATTTCATGTTATACAAAAGATACTGCAGTTTCACATATAATTTCACTAATATTATTTACATATATATATATGAAATTCATAACATTATTGTAAAATTTCTGATGTGAGACCAAACTATTGCTTTGAAAATATTCAGTTTCTTTAATAGTTTTGTATAACATGAAACAATGTTGTATAAAATTATTCTGAGAAGTAATAAAAAGTATGTTTGCCTTTTAAATTTTGTTCTTTAGATACTTAACAGTACAATAGTAATAGCATCAAGAATGGATAAATTCAAATAATTCCTCCCCAACCCCCCACTTTTTTTTTCTAAGTCATCTCATACGAAAATGAAATTAAACTTATTTCTAAAATGAGTAGACTTGAAATTTCTTAAAACTTATATTTTTAGAAAAGCATGAGATGGTGGATTCCTCTCTCCCCTTATGCACAGCTAAACATCCAAATTTTGTCATAATACTAGATTTAAAAAGAGTAAAGTATATATATAATAATGCAAATACTACAATTATAAGAATACTAAAATATATAAATAGTAAATCTGTAATAATACTACTGCTAAAAAGAACATAATGATAATAAAAGAATGCATAAAAAGTAATATTAATGCAAAGGAGATAATAATACCGCAGTAATATAGTACATTAAATTACAACATAATCACACTGGTCATGATATTAAATGAAATGAGTAATTTCTAAAATTCCCATGATCATTTAAAATTTTAGTTAATTTATAATTCGGTTGAATGTCTTAAAACTTTGGAAAACCATTGAAAAAAACCTCTTAATACATTGCGCCTTCCCATAAAGCAAGGTATTTAGCAATCCAGTTAACAACAGTTTTATCCCAAGCAACAGATATCATTAAATCAGTATTATAATAAGTCACTTGCTTAACCGATTGGTCAGCGCTTTCATTACTGAGAATAACCATTGTGACTCCAGCCATAAGAAAAATGAATGTGTGCAGTCTGTTCAGTTGCACTATGGAGTGAATTTCCATCACTAACTTTTCTGTAGATAGTTTATCATATATAAGATATTTAAACATCTCATTCCTCTGACGAGAGTTTTGTATCCATTTAACAGCAAGATCACAAGTTCGGCCTGGAAAACAGAACATTTATTTGGTATTTTTTGTTGGAAATTACAGTGTCTTTGCCATCTTCATAGATAACAAATGCAAGTTCAAACCTTTCCATTTAACTTACTGTCGTGAGTGAAAAAAAAAATTCTCTACTCTTGAAAATCATCAATTTCATAGGTAAAACTGTCACAGGTTTTCTCTCTGAAGGGTGGGCAAATTTGAAATTGGAAGCATCCCATTCAAGGCACTGCAAGGGTTGTCACTTAAAGGTATTTTTTCCCTCCTTTCTGCGTGCCTTCGAGATGTAACAATTAGCAGACTTGGTGCATATTCAAGAGGTCCAGGTTCAAGTCCCGATGAGGGCATTGCTCATTTTTCATTTTTCCTGCTTCAAAAATAACCTAATGACTCTAGAGTCTACCTCTGACATCCTAAAAAAAAAAAAAAAGCTATCAGGATGCTATATTGTATTTATTTGTTTCTAGGAAAATGTATAATATACTGTACAAATTAAAGATGCCTTTAATACTTAATCCAAAATTTTTTTGTGATGTACACATGAAACAAATATCTGTGAAAATCATCTTGATAGCCAAATTGAATATTAGCTCCTACAGTTATTCTTTTGAAAACTTCTTTCCGGTAAATAGTGCCTCCCCCCATAATGTTTGTTGTTGTAAAGATGCATTGAATTTAGAGTCATAAATAAGGATAAATACAGTTTTACAGGTAAATATTTATTCAAAATCTATATTATATAGAAAGAATAAGTGATTGTTCTTGATAAATTGACTGATAACCTTCATATTGAGTTCTTTGTGTGTGATGTGATATAATTATGAAAAGAAAATTTTCTTTTCACATTGATTAACTTTTTCAGGATTATCTAATTCTAAATATACATGTTCTCCTTATTTTAATTATTTCATTTTAATTCATTTCTTTCCTCTTCTTTTCAGGTCAAAAGTGCTTGATAAACTTCTTCATCTTGATGAGGTTCGTTTAGAATGGCTGTATGGAGTACTTCAAATTGAGAATGACATTAAAAATAAATTAAAGTGCAGCTGCGGATGGCCGAGGTTCATATGTTTGATTCTTTAGGTTAATAATGTTTTGTATTTTGTGTAAAATACATTCATTTCCATTTCTTCAAGTATTTATTTGGGAAACACAATGTATTTCTCTCTTTTTCTCTTATGTTTTTGAGATAAAGGGTGGTCAAATTTCTTTAACAATGGAGAAAACTATGGAAAAAATTAGTTGGAAGAAATAGCCTTCTTCTGCTAAGTGGAAGAAACTAATTTTTGAGCTTATTTCGAATTTATATATTTATATTTTGTGTTTTATTCATAAATAGCACTGTTGTGGTGTCAAAAAACAACTTGCTTCCCTTATATGACTTCAATTTAAACAGAAAGTACATTAGGTAAGACACTGTATAGACATCTGAACTAGGGTTTATTATGGTCCACCACAGTAACAAAAAGTAGCATCTTTTAAAAAAAAAAAAAAAAAACTGAAGCATGACTCTTTGTCATTAAATAAATTTTAAAAAAAAATGTAGTATAATCAGGATATCTACATTGCTATATGGCTGGAAAAAATATTCTGTGTTGACCACATCCTTCAGGGCCATTGCCAGTGGGTCAAGTATAGTCTATCAGATCAGCAATGGACTAATACAATGTACGTTCAGAAAGTAAGTTCCATTTGGTAATAAAACTAAATTGTGTACAGCTACAGAAAAGTTATTTATCGCACAAAATTCAACAACTCTTAAACTACTTTTCCACATAACTGCCGAAATATTTCAGGCATTTGTCATAGCGTGGCACAAGTTTTTGTATACCTTCTTCATAGAAATTTGCCGCCTGTGTCTTCAACCAGTTGGAAACAGTTTCTTTCAGCTCGTCGTCATTGTTAAAGTGTTGACCGCCAAGGAAAGACTTAAGATGTAAGAACAGATGAAAGTCGCTAGGAGCGAGGACAGGGCTGTACAGAGGATGGTCAAACACGTCCCAGCCAAATCCCCGTAGGAGGTTTTTTGTCACATTTGCAGTGTGTGGTCGTGCATTGTCGTGAAGAAAAACAACACCTTTTGACGGCAATCCTCGGCGCTTATTCTGTATTGCGCGGCGCAATTTCCGAAGTGTCTCGCAATAAGCATCTGCTCTGATTGTTTGACCACGCGGTAAGAAATTAATGAGTAAGATGCCTTTCCAGTCCCAGAACACTGTGCACATCATTTTTCGAGGTGTCAAGATTTGCTTCGGCTTAACCTTTGCTGGGGATGAAGTGTGCCTCCATTCCATTGATTGCCGCTTACTTTCAGGGGTGTCGTAAGAAACCCAAGTTTCATCTCCTGTGACTATCTGTGTCAGAAATTCTTCACCGCTTTCAGCATAACGGGTCAAAAACTGAAGTGCACTACCCATCCGTTTTGTTTTGTGTTGCTCAGTAAGAATCTTTGGTACCCAACGTGAGCAAAGTTTACGAAATTTCAGTTTTTCGGTAACAATTTCATGCATTAGTGATCGTGAAATTTGGGGAAATTCCATAGCGAGAGCACTAATTGTAAACTTTCGGTTTTCATGGATCTTGTCATCAATCGCGGGAACCAGTTCTTCTGTAACCAAAGATGGACGCCCACTTCGTTCTTCATCGTGCACATCACTATGTCCGTCATTGAACTTTCGGACTCATCTTCTCACCATTGAATCACTCATCGCTTTTGGTCCGTTCGCAAATTTGCCGATAAATTTCACTAGGTTTCACTTTCCTCGCATTCAGAAAACGAATCACAGATCTGATTTCACAAGCGGCGGGATTTTCAATCAACACCAACATTGTAAACAAGCACAACAAAGCGTACGTGACTGACAGCGATCTCCAAATGGCGCACGTTTCTTATCCTTGATACAGAGCGTCTACTGTGCATGTGCGGAACTGCGATCGCAGAGCTGCAGTGGAGATAAATTGAAACGGAACTTACTTTCTGGACGTGCCTCGTAGCTCAAGAACAGCTGAGGAAACTTGAAACGACTGAAAAATCCAAGAATAGGCCGGAACATCGAAAACTATTGAAGGATCCAGGAATAGGGCCAGAAAGTCAGTGATAATCACTGCCCCATTGCTTCTGTTGCTGTTGTGCTGTGCAGTAGTTCAAAGAACAACTTAGGCTCTTATATGCTAAAGCAGGTTGCATGTGCTGTTCCTTTCGTCTAAAAAATTTACCTGTGGCACATGCTGATGAATTTCTAGTTACCTAGGCTATTCCTAAGCTATCTGCCACACTATTATTATTACTAATTTAAATATTTGCATTTCCTATATAATTCAGTTAGCCTCAGTTTTAGACTTGCAATAAAATTTTTGTTGGTAATATACGTATTTTTGTCTCCTTGCTATAAGCTCTGCTTTCATCTGTGTGAATTTAGATAGGTTCTGAAAATGTTCCCCCCCCCATATCAACAACAAGAATAGTAAATTAACATAATTATTTAGAAAGAATAGAAAACAAAATTTAATTTAAAAAGAAAATTAAATGACATCATCATCATAAAAGCAGTGTAACAAAACATTTTTTTCATGCAATAAGTTTTCTTATAATTTTTAAATGAATAAATTCAAAAAAGGAGAAAATTTGCTGTATCCTTGTCTTACTGAACTTTAATCTGAACTACTTTATGTAATTCATGTGGAATTTCAGAAATTATTCATTCCTTTCTGCTGTATAAGATTTAAATGCAGCATTTCTCAAACTTTGGTCCTCAAAGTCTACGGGGGCACTGAGTTTTACCAGAGTGATTTCTTCAAACTGATTGCATGGTACTACAAATGTCTCAATATTGGTGACAACTATGTCAAAAAATATTGCATGGCGTTATAGTTCATAATGTCATAGTGGGTTTTTTTGGGGGGGAGGGGGTCGATAAAGTTTCCATATGAAAATAAATGAATGAAATTTACATTCAGAAATAGTGATATGAACTAAGAAAAAGTTAGTTGTTGAAGAGCTTATTAGACCCTAAATACCAAATATTCAAATGTAGTAAAATCTGTTCCTTAAGACCATTCGTCATATAAAGTGTTTACTAAACCATTTTTCCCATAGGTTTTAATGTAAAAGAGATTAATCGATTAATGGATGATCCCTTATTTAGAATTTACAACAGTGCTTTGTGCACAAGTTCAGAATATAAAAATAATATAAATCATTAAATCTAATACAATGAATGGTAAATACACTATTAAACAAAAGAAATAGATGAGAATTCAACTCTACCATACCTGTTTGAAGAAGAATAGGCAGTATCAATGGAAAGCGATGAGGAAGAGAAAATTGAAGGGAAAGATTGTATTGTTTGGATGAGAAATGCCCTTCCTTCAAAGCATCAGGTAACCGTCTTTCTGTAGCTACTTCTTTCATCTTTTCTTTGGCTCTTAGTGTTACTTGACTCTGCTTGAGACTCTCTAGGCTTCCATTTTACACAAAGCTTTTCTAGTGTGATTTGTTGTTTTCTACATTTTAAAATGTTTCTAACATAAAACATGGAATTGTCATTGAAAATGCTTTCCTGTAGGTTGATTCTGCTTTATCAGGGTTATATCATTACATGAAACTTTGCATCTTACCCCTATTTTGAAGAAAAATTGTGGATCAAAGAATTAGGTTCACTTTCTATTCATTCCTCTTCCTCTGAAGGCACATCCTCCATAATTGCCATTTGTTGCTAATTCCGAAAATGTTTCAGTTCTTTCTTGTTAAACTCATTTTTATGATCTAGCAACTCGTCTGTGTATTTTTAAACTTCCAAGCTTCTAATTTTACTAGAGACACAATATCATAGGTAACAGAAAAAAAGTCCATGGTGTCAGTGCTCTCAATATTTTTGCTTGCAGCACATAGTGGCCATAATTTACTCCAAGCCAGATTCAAGGTCTTGTAACTGTTCGTTGCAGGCTTTGTTAATGACAGTTAAGCAATGAAAAATATTAAAACGATGGTCTGCATCAAAGGTTACCTCAAAATACCTTTTGAAAACATTTATTGCAGACTTAAATGTTTGTAATTTGAGACACCATTTGTTATCCAAGACATTTTTTTAGCCCAAAGGGCATTAGCCCAGAAGGGCTATTAATTTCGTTTTCTCATTTTGTGTTGGTTCACTTTTCAAATTGTTGCCACCAAATATTAGAGCCCTTGTTATATATAAAGAAATTAAATAATGAAGAATATGCATAAATGTATATATGTTTCTCGCATTGTAATAAAACAATGGTACCTAGACCCATCAAATTTTGAATAATGTAATTTCCACCCGAATGTGGGCATCTGGAAGCCCAAATTTGGAATTTGTTTTATTATCTGCTTCGTATTTCGTAAAACTAACGAATTTTTCATTAACAAACTCAACAATTTTAAAGCGAGTAATGGCAACACTGCACAAAAAAAATTTTTTTTTATCTCCAACACGCGAAACAGAAATTCTAAAGATATGCTCATTTTAAAATTGTTTTGCGATATTGCTGTTGAACTGAGTTTTATGGTTTAAGTGCAAAGAACATGATATTTAATAAATAAAAGAAACACACAAAATGTTAAAAATATGCCCCTTTGGGCGTAATGTAAAATCTGAAAGCTTTCAGTTTTTATATATATATTTTCTATCTTTGAGCATAATGTAAAATTTGAAAGCTTTCAGTTTTTGTTTTTATATATGTGTTACCAGCAGAGTCTGATGGAATGCCTAAAACTGGCCGGCAATGTATGAAACGATTCATATTTCACACATTTCCTAGGCATTCTGTAGTGACAAACTGGCAAAGTATGAAATATATATCCGATTCGTTTTGAAGAACCAAACTACTTACCAAAAGTTAATAAATGATGTAAAAAGGCCAAAATGATTACTAAGAAGGAACCATGGGACTACTGGCTGCTGAATCACTAGGATGTGATGTTTGTGGAAAACAAGATTATGTTCACAATAGAAGAGAAACATGCCAATGTGACAATCAAATTCTCTGAAACAACTTTATATTTGATGTACATTTACTAAAAACATTCAATCGATTTCCAGGGCAGCTACAGGTCCCTCCACATCAGGAGAACAAAATATCTAGAAAGGGAAAGAAACCTCAGTGACGGCTTTTTATACTCTCGGGTAGTACCACGCGCGAGGAGGCAACACCATCTATCGGAAAAAATAATCATAAAGAATTATCTTAATAGAATTTTAAAAGTTCCAGGAAGGACTGGATTAGACTTAAAATTGTTCACTAAACTTGCTAAATCTTTGTGAATATGAAAAGCCTCAAGAAAATCCAATTCACCAATGGAAGAAGCTTTTTGGATAATTTTTGCAGATCCAAAGTCAAAATTATGATTAAATTTCCAATTATGATACGCTATTGAAGACTTGTTAATTTTTTGAGGTAAAATTATTTGATAAACTATCTTTTCGTCTCTGGATTCATTATGTAGATGACACTTTCGCACTTTTTGATGGTAATAAAGACGATTTATCCGAGATTTTATCTATTATAAATTCAATTGATCCAGCCATCCATTTCACTCTTGAAATTGAATCCAACAGTTCCCTCCCCTTCCTTGATATTCTTATAATCCGCAATGAAATTGATTTTAGCACTACTGTGTACCGTAAACCCTTTGCCCTTTTGTTTACCACCCCATGCGAAGTCATGCCACCCTGTTAAGCAAAAAATGGCTTTTTTTTACTATTATGTATTTCGTGCACTCAAAGTTTGTTCCACAGAGTCCTTGCTTACCCATGATCTTAATTATTTAAAAGCAGTTGCTATTGACCGAGGATTTTCTCCCGTGATCATTGATAAAGCTGTTAAAAAGTTTTCAGATTCCCATCATAGAAGACATTCCACTGTTGGAAATAATATTAATGACTTTGTCGTGCTTCCATTTTATCCTTCTGTTAGTTATAAGGTTGCACGGATTCTCCACAAATTCAACTTTCAGGTCAGTTTCTTCCCTATCAATAAGATTCAGGTTCGACTCTAAAAGATTCTGTTTCTGACTTTAATTCTTGGGAAATTTATAGTATATCGTGTCAGTGTGGCTTGAGATATATTGGCCAAACAAAAAGAGCGTTAAAGTTTTGTATCTTCGTATCAAGGAACATGAATCGTATGTCCGAA
This sequence comes from Stegodyphus mimosarum, assembly GCA_000611955.2. Taxonomy (NCBI): domain Eukaryota; kingdom Metazoa; phylum Arthropoda; class Arachnida; order Araneae; family Eresidae; genus Stegodyphus; species Stegodyphus mimosarum. The sequence goes on from KK122427.1 coordinate 1,379,818, forward strand.
AGGGCGAAATTAACAAGTCTTCAATAGCTTATCATAGTTGGAAATTTAATCATAATTTTGACTTTGGATCTGCAAAAATTATCCAAAAAGCTTCTTCCGTTGGTGAATTGGATTTTCTTGAGGCTTTTCATATTCACAAAGATTTAACAAGTTTAGTGAACGATTTAAGTCTAAACCCGTCCCTTCCAGCGCTTTTTAAAATTTATTTAAATAATTCTTGATGATTATTTTTGCCGACAGGTGGCATTGCTTCCTCGTGCGTGGTTCTACCCGAGAGTATAAAAAGCCATTACTGAGGTTTCTTTCCCTTTCTAGATATTTTGTTCTCCTGATGAGGAGGGACCTGTAGCTGCCCTCGAAATCGATTCAGTGTTTTTAGTAAATGTACGCCAAATACAAGTTGTTTCAGCGAATTTGAAAATTATGTTCGTTCGTCCTGTTAAAAGAAAGCATCAGTACTGTTTATTATGTCGTGGACACGTAATGATATTGAATTATACAACCACCTTTGTGACCCCTGCCAGAAAAAACAAAAAGGTATTAAAAAGGGCATTGTCATGAAAGTTATGATTGTTTCTGAATTTAATTTCCATTTTCAGATAGATCTTACAGATTCCCAGTCTCAGCCAGGTAAAAAATACAAATTTATTATGCTGTATCAGGATCATCTAAAAATTTTTTTACACATTTCAAATAACAGTTTTTTAATGACACTCTTCCATTAATTTTTCAAAATAACATTTGTGTTCTTGAGGAATGAACATCTTTTAAATAATAACCTTATCATAAATGTTTTTTCATACTTTGCCTAAGCATTTGTCATTCTGTAGAATGGCTAGGTATTATATACAATGCCTAGGGAAAGTATGTAATAATTCTCATATTTCATACTTTGCCTAAAATCGTCCAGCATTATATACAATGCCTAGGCATTCTATACTTTGCCGGTAACATATATAACTAGAAAAATACAAGCTGCTCCAATAAAGTAATCAAATAGTTTCTTATAAATAAGAAAAAGATTACTAACCTTCAGGCAAATTTCTGTCCTTTAAAATAATTGCTAGACAATTTTTCGACATTTCTTCAGGCCTTCAAAACATTATTTATAGGCATTAGAACTAACTGTTCGCAAAATAGGCATAATATTTTATTTAATATATGAGATGCTTTCAAATCTGTCTTTTCATAGCCATCTTAAACTTCAAAAAAGGGAAAAAAATCAGCTGGCTTTGTGAGAAGAATATGATAATTAATTTATCATTACAGTTGAATACTTAGAAAGATATTGTTGTACAGGCAATGTTATATGGGGCCCAGCATTATTGTGTAAAAGAAAACGTTGCCAATCAAAATATTCCTTTGTTACTTGCCTTACTTCGTTTTTTAATTGAAACAGCACCTTCTTGTAAAGATACTGATTAATTGATTGATTTTCAGGCACAAATTCGTGGTGAATACGCCCTTTGTAATCAAAAAGGTAGTCAGCATAACCTTAGTCTTTGATTTTGACAGCTGTTGAATTTTTTGTATGGGAGAAGACAGTCCTTTCCACTGTACATTTTGTCTTTTTGTTTCAAAGTCATATTGTAGATGCCAAGTATCATGTCTCACTATTATATACTTTAAGGAATTGTAATAATCAGCAAATCTCCACAGCAGACTTTTCTGTCTTCTTTTTGCTGTTCTGTCAAAATCCGAGGTACAAATCTAGTGCAATGTCATTTCCATCAACCTCATTTTCAGGTTTTCAATTAAAATTAACCTCCAGCTTTCTTTGTTTATCCCAAATATGGCTGGAAGTTGCTGATTTGTTGCATGTCTATCAGCTGTTATCAAAGAATGAATTTTCTCCATATTTTCTTCATTCTTTAAGTTGAAGAGCACTCTCTCTTTGGTTCATTTTCAGTGCATTTTGATCACATTTAAAGCATTTGTATCACTCATATACTTGTGTTCTTGATAGTATATATATATATATACTGTTCAGATCATCTGTTATTACCATATACTGTTTGAATCAAATCATCTCTAAGTTTTGGTAGCAGAAATGCCTAATTTGTAACAAAATTTGGTGTTATAATGTTATTCCATCTCAAGGCAAATTTTTTTTGTGCAGTGTCTTCTTAGTAAATGAAAATGACTGGTGTTTTTATATGCAAATGACAAAATAATCATTTTAAACTGGCTTTAATAAGAACTGAGATGTCATTCTTTTTAAACATACATTTATTCTTTCACTTTTTTTTTATTTTATGGTTTAAGCTTTTAACTTCTCCGATCGATTACTTTATGTGCGTATCTAGTATATTTAGGTACTTTCATAGCATTTTAATAAGAAAAATCCAAAAGTTTGTTTATGAACTATTCATAATGTCTTTAATGCAAAAGTTCATTTTATGAACTGTTCATAACACTTCTGGAAATTATTTAATTGTTGCTGTATCCCTAATACTTCAAGAGCCTCCTTCATTGAAAGATAACATGCCAAAGTAAAATTTAAAATTAGAACAAAAAAATTAGGCAGAAAAAACAGCCTTAGTTTGGCACAGATGTTTTCAGAGAATTTTACAGAATATGTATATATATATTTCTCCCTCCTAAAAAAGAGAGACTTGTATCTGTTCACCTTCAAAACTGATAGAGTCATTCAAATTCTACATCAAACTAAGACTACTTCTTTGCCTAATCTTAGATGGTTGATCAAAATTAAAATCAAACTGTTTGATGACTTAATCCTTTTGCTTGGTGAGATTTCTCTGTCGCTTTCCAATTTTCATATTCTAGTTTGGTTTTATTTGGCAACTTTACTTCAGTTTAAAAAATTTATTCTTTAATCTTTCAATCATATTAACCAAATTGCTGATCACAGTAACTGATGTATTTTCCGTGTTTTCATATATAAATGTGCAAGACATCAGGAAGTCGATAACCATAACCCTACTGTAAATAAAATAGTTAAGTAAAATGTAACAAAACCATATTAAAATAAATCAGTTTAAATTCTGTTATGTGTGCTATAGGGCATTCTGTGGAAATTTAGAGAATTGAAACTTCTTATATAACATAAATACTGTGAAATGATGTAAAAGTTCTTAACAAAATTTTAACCATAAAGTTAAAAAGAGGGGAAAGAAAAAGAAAGAGCGGGAAGAAAGGAAAACATGCTTATACCAGCGGTCCAAAAAGGTTTTAGACTGGGATAATGAAAACTTAGACAAAGACTTTAATGCTTTGGATGTTCTACATGTTCTCTTCCCATTTGAATGCAAGGCAGAGAACATTCATACAACCATAGAGAACTGTCAGAAAAGTCCTTGTTTGATATGTTATTCCATTTGCATATCACTCTGGCCTGAATATCGATTGCATCAATGACCCTTCATGTGAAGTTAGATTTTAGAAGGATAGAAAAATGTCATTTGGCTCCAAATCAGGTGATTATGGATGATGGTTGAGAACTGGAATGTTTTTTTTTTTTCACTAGAAACTGCAACACAGCTCCAGTTGTATGAGCAGGCCCATTGTCATGCAGCAAGAAAAAAATCCTTCCCCTTCCGTTATTCCTCGAGGAACCTGCTGAATCCTCTTGCACAGCTGATTTGTAACACTCAGCTAGAACTAGAAATTTGCAATGGTGCCAATGAAAAATACGTTACCTGTGAATAATTTTCTGTGCATTAAAAAACTGCGATGAGCATTGTCTTCGCTTCCAATTTTGTCATTTGTACTTTCATTGCAAACCATCATCAACCCATTCCAGGGTTGCCACTTTACTGGGAGAACCGGAAAAAGTCAGGGAATTTGAAAATTGACCAAAATATTCAGGGAAAAGTCAGGGAATTTAAATATTTTAGTCAAAATGTGGAAAAGTCAGGAAATTTCATACACCGATCCTCCCAAAAAATGTGAGTTTTGCGCCAAAGTTGGAAGCTATTCCTTTCTTGACACACGTTAGCGTCATACGGGCAGCTGGCACTGAGCCAATTTTCGCAGCTCCAATCAGATTGTCTTTTAGAAAGGCAAAGCAAGTTTTCAGTAGCCTCGAGAATTAAAGAGACTCGCATGCACAGTGCATGTTGAACTAAAGAAATTACGTATTCTTGTATAAAACAAAATCGGTTTAATCTTAGTATATGGTGCCGTGTAGGTTAGAATAGCCTCCATCAAAGAACGTCTATCTAAAGAAGGAAAGGCCCCATAGACATAATGTAAACCAGTTTGTCTTCTATACCGTTAGAAAGAACAGGGAACATTCGCCAAGGGATTTCCCCTCTGTGGTGTACCGGACCTGGTCAAGATTTTCCTCTTCCGCCACGTGTATAGGAAATTGAGGAACATGGGTTAAGATAATCGTTCTTTCACCTGGGAAATGATGAAATAGTAGGCATCAAATTTCATTGGCTGTTGAACTTGCATTATACATATCGCAGTTTGATGTGTGAATATGGAGGGGGGAAAATGGAGTCACACAGCTTTAAACTCTTGATAAATGTGACTGTTGAACCTGTTCGAACTTCGACATCAGCTTTGAGCTTTGGCGCTTTTTGGCGACAGATATTTTACGCATGTGCAGGTACCCTTTTCGTTCGAAGGAAGCCACTTCTGCTTCTGCGAAGTTTCCTTCTTAACAATACATATTCTTTGTCCTCCATGTACGGTACATACAGGATTTGGCGACATTATGATGAGCAGTAAACGGGTCATTTTAGTGTTGGCAGCAATTTTCAAAATCGCGTAGGCCGTAGCGTATAGTAGGATTTTACCGCAAAATCTTTTTAACATTTTTTTTTTAAGTTTTTCCATTTTAGTAAATGTCTTATGTGCATTTTGCAGTAAAATAATAATTAAAAAAAATAGTAATCAGTCATCTAGGCTAACCATTTAATATAATTATATTCACCAAAATATCCTGGATTATTGTAATTCAGTTTTTAATTATTTTAATGTTATTCATATCATTTAATGTCTAAATTTACTTATTATTAGTAAATAATGTTTTCAAATTTCTTCTTTAGCATAACCTGAAGCTAATTCTATCAGTGTGATGACATAATATCACGAAATGTAATGCACATATTTTTGCTTATGTATGCTGCTAAATAAATATAAAATAACTATATTTATTTTAAAAATGCCATTAAATAGATTTCTTTCTTTCGTTTAGCTGCAAAATATATGCAAAAAGAGACGTTTTTAATCCAGATTGGACAGAGTCTAATCTCAGTCTTCAGTGAAGAAAACAACTATTATAGTTAAAATAGTAATGCTTTGGGGGTTATAAGTCGTATGTCATTGGCAAATTTTTGTGTTTTCAAATGGTACCATAATTAATTTACCTCTTAGCACAGCCAAAGTGCATTACGCAGGTAGACTGGAATTTTCTTAAAATGCACCTGGAAAAGTCGGGGAATTTCATTCTTCTGTTTGATTGGCAACCCTGCCATTCTGTACTTTGTCGTAGGTTTGTACTGATAACAACAGTCTTGCCACCAGTGATGATTTTTTCCAGAACAGAATTGTCTGTGTTTTTTCATGTGTTGTTGTTTTTGTTTAAGAATCAAAGATTGCAGGACAAATTTTACACACACTTTTCTCTTCATCAAAACATTCAGGAGAATCCTTTGAACCCTTGATTTAGAGATGTTCAGCTCTTCTGTGATAACTCTGAATAAGAGATGATGGTCGGCTTCAGAAGAACATGAAATTTCTTGATGTTTCTGTTGGACAGATTTCTGATCAGACACCCTGTTCTGCCACTGTCCTTGAGTGATACATCTTTCTTTAAAACATTTCAACCACTTAAACAATTATTGTTGTAAGCCTTTTTTATAGACTTAAATATCTACACATCAATTTTATAACTAAAACATGAAAACAAATTACTGCTTGTTTCTCCATTGCACACAACTAATAGACCACATGCACATCTGTTGTTTACAATTGTTAGTTAAAACTACTAGCATATTTATAATGCTCATGGCACATTTATGCTAGGAAGGAAATCTGTCTTTGAACTTTTTGGACAGACAACTTATATCTTGAAAATTTTATCATCATTTAAAGCAAAGATATTAATTGTGGTAATGTAGGGA
>KK122427.1:1385965-1396235 GCA_000611955.2 Stegodyphus mimosarum
AAATTAAAGAGTATGAATTTCATTGCAAAGAAAATATGAAACTTTTTTCATAGTAAGCTTATTGTGCGATTAAATTTACATTTTACTGTATTTTTCTTGAGTTTTTATGCTATTTCTATTGTGCGTTCAGTAGTATAATTTGAAATTCTAAAAACACTTGTGATCTTTCCTTTCTTGACTGCCTGCATAATCATAAATATTATGATTGATTTTAGTATGAAAGATTTATTCTCAAATTTACCATGAAATTTTTACAAATAAAGACCGAAAAAAAGTTTTTTAGTTTAAATACATTATTTAGCAAAATGTTATAATACAGTTTTTAACTTGTTAGAATTTTTATTTCATATCAAATGTAATAATTGTAAAAAGTTATAAAATGGTTTTTAACTATGAGAAGATTTTAATTCATTTATCTTGAAAAATGTAATCTTAGATATACTTAGTTATACTCATTGCTCATTGTAGGTGTTTCAAGCTTGATATTAAAGATATATTTAAACTAATAATATATCTAATCATGTAAAATTTAATTAGTAAAATTATGTATCCTTTGCCATCTTAATTTTTTATGAATCATGAACATCTAAATAATGAGTGGGAACTTTGTATAAATCTGGACTCTTCGTAAAAGTTTCACATTTTTTAAAGCAATTTATGTTGTTATTTAAATAGTTCTGTAAATTTACATAGTTGCCTTGAATAATTTTAGAGAGTATTTATAGTGTAGCTATTCAGTAACTCACATTGCACAAATAATGATCTCCTTTTAGTTATATTATGTTATTGGAATATGTCACTACCAGTACTCAACAGTCTACTAGGGCACTATATTCTTCTAGATGTAAAATTATTTTCTTACAATCAAATTTGTTTGACACCTATATGTGTTGCATGTAAAAAAATGAGTCATATTTGTATATCCTTAAAGAAACAGTTACAGTTCATTCTTGTTATAGCAATCAATAATTTGAAACTGTCAATTCAAAATTTTTTCTGTTGTCCAATTATTTTTATCATTTTATATTACTTTAAAAATTATTTATGAAGCTGAGATATGAATAGTTGAATTATAAAAATATATTTATTTAGCATTTTAACAATCTTTCTTTAATCAAACATGATAAGTTAATTATTTCTATGGCTGTTTCTAACCAAGTTATGGTTTAATGTCCTTAAGACAAAAATTTTCCTCTTTTAGGCCTGGATCTCATTTATACCCATGGAAACATTCACAGTTAATTCTGCATATATTATCTACAACATCAAGTATGGACAACAGGTTGATGGATCTATGTTTTTCAAATGGGTAAGATTGATAAATATTGCTTTTCAAAATTAAAAGATAGATTTTGCAGTCTTTTCTTTTGAAATTCTTGAAATTTTGTCCAACCTTATATGAATCTGATTGGTTTTTGATATGTACTTTAAATAAATAAAGCATACAGGAAATATGGAAAAAGTGACTTTTTCCCATAAGCATCTAAAATTTCTAGGAAAGGAATTTGGCTTTTCTGTACTTATTACTGAATGCCATTTTTTTTACTAAAATCAAACTTCAATTATCTGTTCAAAAAATGAAATTGTTTTTCTGGTAGTCTTTTATTATCTTCTCTTCAGTAAAAGGAAAACAGTTGTAATCATTTGAATATTATCAAGAGAAATAATAGGCTCAAAGCCTCTGGTAATTAAAAATGATGTTTTCTAAAGCATATGCATTTTTTTTCTTTTCAAATTTTATTTTAATTTTATTATCCTGAATTGCTTCATCTGTTTTAAAATAATCATTTTTAAAATGTCTTTAAGGTTTTGGAAAGGTTACATCTTATTAGCAAAGAAGATGAAGTTAAACAATGTTCATAGAAAGTTACTCATTCATTTGTCTGATGTTAATCTTTTAAGTGCCAATGATCATTTGGGTAAGCATTTTGTTTCTTTACTGTAGAATCTTGACATGTCATTTTTTAAGGGAATGGGAAGCAGTGAATGCAGAAAAAAAAAAAAAAAAAAATTACTATGAATAGTAAATAAGTGAAATGTTTTTAATAAATAACATAAATTGTTTCGTCATAGGTATATAGAAAATTGATTTTTAGTAAAAAGTCTGTTGTCCTTTGTTTTGTTTGATTTTTTTTACTGAACTGAAAATACAGTTTTGTAAGACTTCTAATGTCATATTGGTCTATGCAATTACTGCTTTGCATATAGAAAAAGCTTTAATTTTTTATAAGATCTCAGTGAAGGGTGTCACATGCTCTTATTCATTTGTATTTTTATCTTTTTTTCTCCATATTCCTTGCTGAAACTTTTGAAAATTGTTAGTAAGGAACTAAACTCTAAAAGAAATAAGCTGATTGAAAATTGCGACAAAATTACATTCAAAAACTACCCTACTAATTACTCCAAATGATCCAATGTGTGAAATGCTGCTTTTGTAACGTGATTTATAAAAGTGGAAAAACCTGATGGATGCAAGAATAAATAATGTTACAAAACTTCATCAGAACCCAAAATGGCATGTGATGCATACAGGAAAATGATCACTGCAGTAATAATAGATTGAGGTCCTACTGTATGATAAGTTAATGTATAGCTTGTACATACTGGTATGAAAAAAATATTTATGGAATAAATATTTTAATTGTGTGTTTAAAAGCTATTTGTCTATTACCCAATGAAATATTAGGCTTATCTGATTCTGATTTGCAAATCCTTAATTCACTGAATGTTCAGTTTTATTGCATAATTTTAATTTCAGCTGAAATGTAACATTTGGGGGGGGGGAATATGCTTATCCATTCTGCAAGTTTTTTGCTTGTTGCGACCAATAACTGTAATTCTGTCTAGGTTAGTTCAAATTTACAGGAATGTTTTCTTGAGGCTTTTGAATCCCTAAAATGGTCATGTTTTATAAAGTAGCGTAAGATTTTTGACCTCTGCTGTAGTATGAGGTTATATTAATTGATATAAATCATAATTGTTTTAATGTTAGAATTTCCAGAAACTCTTTTAAACAATAAATTTTATTATATTATTTATAAGGTATATAATGTTATTTAGTGTTTCATTTTTGCATTTGAACCATAAGTTTTAAGTCTGCGCTCATGATCTGATTTAATGTATTTTAAATAATGATTCAAAATTTTGTTTTTGCTCTGAATTTTGGAAATACTTTTTAATAAATCAATTGTGGTAATGTACTTTAGCAGATGAAAAGCCTCTTCCCCCCTTTTTAATTTATATCTTGTGAAGTGTGGACTGTATGATTCAACCATGTGGAAAGTTGTTTTCTTTCTTTCTTCTTCTTCTTTTTTTTTTTTTTTTTTTTTTTTTTTTTTTTTTTATTGTTGAAAATGAAAATAATATTTATGTAGTTGAATGTTCTTCTGATAGGTTATTTGCCATCAAATTCAGAAGAGTGGAAAGAATTCTTTTCATTGTATTCACAGTCTTGTTGTACAAATGGATTTGTAACATGTTTGATGTGCAATAAACAATATAATACCTGCACAAACTTTTTCCTACCCCCTGATGATTATAAACCTTGGAATACAACTTTACACTGGGAAGCCATAGCCAGGGTTGCCTTATCCCATTTTGACTCCATCAAAGTATTAGAAATTTTGCATCAGTTAGATATTCCAAATGGAGCTTTTACACCAGGGTTTCACAAAGCTATTGTAATGACTTTCCTAATGGAAAAACAGCAGAGGTAAGAGGTTTTCTTTTATATATGTAAATGAATTTTATTTTAATAGAATAGTGTCTCATTTATCTGAGCAGAAGGAAACTATGAGATAGCAGTTTAAAGAACATTTGTGAAATTTCATTTTAAGTAATCTATGGGAATTTTTTATGCCATTAAAGTAGAAAAAACATATAAATGTTTAACATTTAACAGAATTATATGTAATCATGGTACATTAAGTATCTATACTATTTAATTCTAGTATCTTTCTCCCCCCCCCTGAAGTACTCATAAGCAGCTATGTTGCACTACAGTATGATTGGTAGTGTATATGAAAGTCATCTCCTGAAAAGAAATATAACAGTTAATAATTTTTACAAGTAATATATTCATATTGCTTGTTTTTGCTATAGAATATTTATTTATTTTATTGCTAAAAATGAAGCAGTCCAGTGTTCTTTGTTTTTTAAATACAGGTTTTTTATTATTATTATTATTATTATTTATTATAAAAAAAATATTCTAGCTCAGTGTTTTCTTCCTCTTTTTTAGTTAAATTTGATTTTACTGAAAGACAATTTTAGAGTAATCTAATATATAATGATGTCTTATTCTTTACACAGCTTGATTGTTTAGAACAAATATATTGTAGATACATATTTATCGGACCTCCAGTTTAACTAGCCATGTCTTCATCTAAATTATTTTTCCCCCTTGCATAAAATTTTTGTAACTAGTTCTAAATGTTTCATCATAAATTTTAGCAAGCAGAATGAAACAAACATATTCACTATGTAAAAGTTAAATTCACTATATAAAAGTTAAAAGTAGAAATGTATAGGTTATAGAAAAACTAAATTGAATGAGTAATGAACCTCAAATTGTGGGGAATAATTGACAGAGAAGCTGAAAATACATACAAGAATTGAGTAAGCAACTGAAATCAGTAAAAAGGTTCTGAAGAAGGTATGTATAATTAAATATGTTAGCTAAAGAAATAAGCATTTATGATTTTCATCTATTTTAACCACCAGCAGTATCAATAGATAACAGTTCAAAAGGTTCACTTAACAGATAGTAATGCTTGCATTAAACCAAATTTCTTTTGTTTACTTTTCTTACTAAACTGACATACTTCATAATGTTTACAATAATTTGTAATATCTTGTACTATTCCTACCCAATAGTACTGAGGAGACAACATATTAAACATTGAGGATACACCAGTATGATCAAATACAATATGAGCTTTTTTGAGTACTTTACTATGAAGAGATATGGCTATTACAATTTTATAACCCTTGTTTCTTTACAGTGAGCAACATCATTAATTTTCTTATACTTAGGATTACAAGCAATATCAAAATTTTAATGGTCTTCACTTCCTTCTAATATTATAAATTAATCTGCACATAGAAATGTTGACAAATAGATTTCTGTTTAGCATGTCAGTTTCAACATTAGTAGAACCTTTCTCATATTTTTATATCAAAATCATACATAGATAATTTTAAAGATCATTGGAATAGGATGTTTTATATTCTTAAGCTAAACTAGCTTAAAATGATCAGTATGTACAGCAAAATGTTTACCATGCAAATAATAAAATTCATCAATTGCATCTACAATAGCTAAACATTCTACTTTACTGATTGTATAATTTTTCTCTTAAGATCTTAATTTTCAAGAATGGAAAGCTGTGGGTGTATACTACCATCTGGGTGCTCTTATTTTAAAACTGCACTAACGGCATCTTTAGATACATCTGCAAATACATGCCAGGCATATTTGGGGTTAAAATGGGTCTGGAAATTAAGGCATTTTTTTTAAGTTTTTAAATACACTTGGCATTCAGTTGTCCATATATATGGGGTACCTTTTTTAAGTGAATTTGTTAAAAGTGCTGTAATTCTTGCCTAATTTGGGATAAATTTAAGGTACACATTAATTCTTCCCAAAAGTCGTTGTTTTTCTTTAACATATTTAGGAATTGTAATTTTTAATAACTTCAAAATTTGCTTTGTTGGTTTGATATTTTTCTGCTTGAACTTCATGTTGTAGAGGGAAAAAATCCCCCCCAGCAAAGTAGCACTTAGATTGTTTTAATTTTTTTTTCACATATGTCAAATATTAGTTTAAGATGTTTTAAATGTCCTTCAAAATTTACGAAGAGTACTATATCATCAAAATAATTTAAAGCAAATTGAATTTGATATTTATTTTTCCAACCAAAAAATAATCTATTGAATTCATAAAGACCAAAACTCATTGTAAATGCCAGTTTTTTACTATTTTTTTCATTTAACTTTATATGCCAATAATCAGATGCTAGGTCTAATGTAGATAACACTTTTGTATTCAATTGGTCTAGCGCTTCACCTATTCTAGTTATGTGTTCAAAATCTATTTTAATAATTTGTTTGTTTTCTCTAATTGATACATAACCAAGATTTTTCATTTTTATTTCTTTTATGAACTGGACTTTTAGAACTAATTATCTTTAAGGATTTTTTAATTTTGTTATTATCTTTAGGAGATACTCTATATGGTCTATAAGCTTCAGATATATTCTGAAGTCAATATCACTCTTGGAGGTTCAATATTAATACAACGCACATCGTATTTGCGTTTTGCAAATGTATGGCTTTTTGCAAATGTATAGTTGTTTAGTAACTCTTTCAGCTGGTTATTTATACAAGAATTTTTACACCATTATTTTCAATAATATTGAAAGAGTCTTTATTATTTTATTATTTTACGTATTTTCACATAAATATAAAAATTTATTCTTAAAAGGATTATTTAGACATACATTTTTGTTTATATTTCAGTTGCCATTTAAACAAGCAAAGACAAGATGAAGACAATAATAAATAACTTAAATGAGAATTTACTGCATAAAATATGACTTTTCTACTCATTCTTTTGTGTGGCAGTTTAATTAATTTAGTCAGAGAAAGCTCTCCAGATTAAGACAATAACTATCTTGGAAGTTTCACTTTCAGTAGTCTCAAAATTATCAATGCATCTTCAAAGTGTTTTCAGAAATTATATTAACTTAGCCCAGATGGTATAGTGGCCATCTGGCTTAGGGTGCTGAAGAGTGCAGGTTCGGTTCCCGGAGATTCGGCTTAGGGTGCTGTATTTGTCCATCTTTTCGTAGGAGGTAACATTGACCCACCTATTTAGGTGCTTCCACAATAAAGCGGCCACCACTTCCAGCATTAGTAGTAGCCAAGCCTAAGTCAGCTATGTGCCTGCCAGTGAGGGAGGGGGGAATCTGAAAATTTCAGATTTTATATTTTATTTCTATGTATAGAAAGGGGCTTCCCCCCCTCCCATTTACAAACTCATAACATTTCAAAAGCAATTTGGGCAGATGTCCCTTTGGGCTAAAAATATTTAAATATTAAAATCTAAAAACAGCAGATCTTTAGAATTTCAGATAGACAGTCTCATTGCTGGAGATAAAACTATTTTTTCCCGTACAGCATTGCCATTGCTCACTTTGAAATCATTGAGTTTGTTAATCAAAAATTTGTTAAAGTTTTATAAAATATGAAACAGTCAATAAAACAAATTCGAAATTCCAAATATGGGCTTCCAGGTGCCCATATTCTGGTGGAGGACTACATTATTCAAAAGTTGATGACTCTAGATACCATTGTTTTTCCACAATGTAAGAAACACATATTCAATTATGCAGATTTTTCATTACCTAATTTCTTTAAATATAATGTAGGGCAATACGAAACATTCCAAGTTTAATTATCACCCCTGCTGCTTAATATGTATCACTTTCTCCTCTTCTATCACTTAGACAACACATAAATAATTGCTTACCTCTTTTCATAAAACTGTGGGGCATTTATACCCCAAGTGTTATACAGTTACGAAGATGTATGCTATGAAATTCATCATTCAGATATTGTTCTTCTAAGACACATATTATTTGTTTACGAGCTAATCTGTTTGTTTGAGCTATCTCTATCGCTATTCCCAGCATGATTGCTAGTTAATTGGTGTCTTCTCTATTACATTTTCCCATCATACCATCCAAAAATATCACGTATATATGAAGTGTAATAATTTAAATCTTGATGCATAAAAATAGCATCAGTCATTAAGGTCAATTAGACATTTCTTTTATTCTTGATATATACAGCTATGCATAATTTGGTTCAAAGTGGGGCTGTTCGTGAAGAATTGTTAAATTTTTAGAAGTTGGGGTTAGAAAAGCAATCTCTGTAGAGACAGAGAAGTAGAGATCAAATGCAATGTGTTCAAGATGAAATTTTGGTTCAGAATTGTTTAGTTTGGGTTTACATTTTCCTCACTGGCTGTTAAAAGTTCTTGAATCTGAAACTTATTAATTGGTTGGAGCATTATGCAAGAGTCTGCTTCATTAGCCTTACGTAAGGATCATAAAACATTGGATTAATCTTGAAATGATGCAGTCTAGAGAAATTTATTATAAGCAGTTACTATTTTTAAAACAGAATGGAAAATTATCCAGATTAAAATAGAGATTTAATGGAATATTGCAAAATAAAGTTAGAGTTTTACTTTGTTGTTACTATATCTGAAGTCCTGGTTCAGAAAAGTTGATTTATCAGAAGTTTACTTGTATATATTTGTTTTTCTTTTTGAGTATACTACAATTGCAAGCTAACAGTGTAATTAATTCTTGTCACTCAAATGGATTTTTTGTTACATTTTTAGTTCTAGTTGCATAGTGGCTTTTCTTTTCCTTCAGTAACATGTTTGTAGCAACCTTATAATCATTTTGCATTCTTACAAGTGCATTCTTTAAGTGTGTTTTTTAATATATGTTAAAATTTAAAATAATTTCGTAGTATTTTATCAATAAATAGTTTATTTTGTTTCCAGTTTATGATTTATTTTAAAAACAGCAGTCTATCTTGTTTTTCAGTGCCTTAATGCATAGGGCTTTAACTACAGTTGGGAGTTATTTGTGGTCCCGAAAATTGCAGTCTCTCTCCCCAGAGGTAAATGTCAAAATACTATCATATCAAAATGTTGAAATGTTCCTTAGTTCAGTTATTGTTTGAGATTATAGTGGATGATATTCAATTTTTAGGCAAGGCACACTTTACAGAATGAAAAAGAAAAGCCTTCTACTTCTGATTCACAGAATTCAACGGTAATTATGTTTTTTTATTGGATTTATCTTCTGCCCTATTGAGTAAAGGTAATTCATAATAATAATATATATTATTATTTTCTTTTCTATATCTTTAATTAATGAAACTAAGAATATGAATAGTTGAAATAAATATGTTGTAATGTATTTGAGCTAAAAGTGTTGCATACTTTACCTTTCTGTTTAGTATTGTAATATTTGTGAATAACATTTTGCTAAGAAATTATGCGACAACGTGCAATTTGCTGGACAAATAAATAAAGTAATACTAAATATACTTTACGCTAAAATATTCTCTCTTTCATACAACTGGAAAAATAAGAATTTTTAACTTAATCCTCAAAATGAAGAAATGTACTTCTTATGTTGTACAACGTAGTACATGCCTTTAAAGGATGCTGGAAATAAAAATCACTCATTTTCCTTACATACAGCCTAGCCTGAAATTTTAATTTTATGAAATTAACAAAATGTTTTTCCATACGTATGGGTACGTACTTGACAATAGAAATAAATGCCTTAACCTCGTGACACATGGTGGTCGCATCCTGAACCACCAAGTTTTGAATTTTTTCCTCTTTTCTTTATGAAGTTTTTGAGTGAAAACCGATTGATTACTTATCTGTTACCTCTAAATAACACAAAATGACTTCAGAACCATACATTTGTTAGGTTTCAGTACTTCAAATCGGATGCTTTTTAAAATTCATTTTTTAGTGAGACAACTTCCTTTTATTAATATAAACAGCTTTAAATTTCAAAAGTTATTCATCGCACATCATCATTTCTATCATAAAGATTAAAAATATGGCAATAATTAAACATGTATAGAAACAAAATGTGTATATTTATAGCATCTGCTTTGTGGTTTCAGGGCACGGCCACTAGACTCTAGAGCAGGGATGTCAAACTCATAGGTACACTTGGGCCAAACAAATAAGGTTTAACTTTAGGCGGGCCGAAAAAAAAAATCAATATTCATAGAAACGTAGATTTATTTCGAATAATACAATAATAAACATATATATATATATATACAGAAAAGAACAAGAAAAATTTAATGTTTACATCCTGATACTTGACATCTCTTCTATGCTATTATCTTTCCTATTTCGGGAGAAATTTTGTTTGCAGTAATAACTTTCAACGCTGACCCAAGGTCAGCATCATTAATACAGTTTCTAATAGGAGACTTATTACCTTTCATGACTGAAAATAACTGCTCGCACCGATAAGTGCTACCAAACATGGAAATAATTTCATATGCGAATTTTCGAGTATTTTCAAACCTGGCTGGTAAATATTTGTAAAATTCAGGCACGCCCACTTCAATGAATTTTACTTTCAAATTTGAGTTGCATTGAATCTCGATCACCTCCATTTGCATATGGCTGGGTACTGAGTCAATACTTATTGAG
>KK122427.1:1398117-1412092 GCA_000611955.2 Stegodyphus mimosarum
TGAACGCAAGACTCACGCGCATTTGTAATTTAAGTAGTGTGTGTGTCAGCTCGCTGTGAGTAATCTAACAACACTGAATAAATTATTGTTAATTACTTAGCAGTAAACATTTCATTTTTTTCTTCGTCGATATGTTATTTTATTATTATATATTATTATTTGCCGATATATTGGCCGGACTGCAAAAATATTGCACAATGCTCACAATACTCTAGAGGCTCTGGTTGTGCTCTGAAACCACTGCCCTTGACAGTGGTGTTTTCTGCTTTCAAATAGGAGTGTTTATTTTTACATGCACATGAATAAGGGGCTCTAAAATCACAGAGCTATTTTATTACTAAAATATACATTCACCTGCCCAGTGAAAATGAACATTTCCCCATTAACATATAAAACCACAAACTTCATGTACCAGACAAAAAGAGACTAAAGATCGCTGAACATATGCGAGTAAAATGCAAATATCTGTATTGTACATTTTGTAGTCCAAGGGAGAAACCTCATAGAATGAGATACATGTGTGAAATGTGACATGTTATTCATTGCTTGTACCAAAAAGACAAAATGTGCTTTGAACAGTTTTACAAAAAACTTTTTTTTATCCTTACTTTACTGAGTTTTTTTATCAATTTATATGAACATCCTTATTATACAGCTTCTTATGTTTTCACTGCTATAAAAAATTTACATATGGTGCGGTTCTTAAATACAATCTTTTTTTAGTTCGTAAATTTTGTTATTTATTGGTAATGTGCATGGTAAAAGGGTTTTTTTTTTTTTTTTTTTTTCTGCTACCTCAGTAAGTTTCAAAGCCCATGCAGGTTTCACAGTGCAACCCCCACCCACAGATAATTGGGGAAGAGAAGACTTTTTTTAATTCAAAATAACTGCCATATTCAAGTTCTAGAGTTTTTAGTTAAAATATTATAAAAATAATATCGTGTGCATCAAAGGGTTAATGAACAGTTAATCATACATCATCTGCTTAAAATATTATATACCAATACTAGCAGTCTTGCAGTTCCTCTAATTTATAAACCATTGATGTAAATATAGAGTATTACTTAATAATTTTAAGTTTTTAAAACCATAAGGAAAATATATTTGTTAAGTAAAAGGGATGTGATGCAATGAAAAAAGCAACTATTTGTAGATAACTATTGTTATACTTTAACGTAGCTGTAGTAGCATGCAGATGATAGTCATTTGAGAATGCCTTGTGATAGTTGACATACACATGTTGTGATAGAATATATTTTAACAAGTCAGCATGTACTAATTGTTTTTATCAAAGTAATTCATTTTTGAAGTGATTGATAACTGATTGCTTATATATGGTGCAAACCTGGTAAGCCAGTTCACATAACATCAGAAGGTCATGTGATCAGTTTGGTGAGATTATAAAGGCATTGTGTATTTTATCAAGACACAAAACAGTCCATTCCAAACTGTACAGCTAAAAGTGCAACAGAGACATCTGGATTTGGTGAACTGTAAAGGTACCATATTACATTGTGTCAGTTTCAAATCTCAAATACCATTAACCCCTCATCACAAACTGTTAGAGCTTGTTTAGAATGTGTTACCACATCCACCATATAGCCCTGATACTACATTAGTAGTCGACCATTTATTTAGTGCTCTGCAAAATTCTGCATCTGGTTAAACCTTCATTTTTGAAAAATCCTTCTAGCAAAATATTTTTTCAGGGGAAAAAAAAGGAAGGAAGAAAGAGAAGTTTATTGAAAGTGGCAAGTGATAATTAAATAAAATAAAGCGTATTTTGGTGTTTAAAAAGTTATTTATTTGTCTTTAAAAAACTGCCCCCTAACTGAATAAAAAATGAATATAGTGTGTATTTTATTTTCTATAGAGTGAAGATCCCCCAAAAGCTGGTCACTATTATTTAGAAGAATCAGAAAGCCACTGGGGAGTAGCAACATGTTTAAATACTACTTGCAAAATATGCAAACTGCCATTAACTTCTCATTTGTCAGCATCAAATGGTGGCATAACTGTGTATAGATGTGGTGAGTATTTTAACTTAAAATTATTTTATTTAAACTTAATAAATGGTACTATGCGTATATATTGTATTTGATTTTTCTTTCTGTTATTTAATAAATAAAATAAAACAATGTATCTTATTTTAAACTGCAATTGTAAAAATTTCCATAGGTCATTCATATCACACTGCCTGCTCAAGTGAAGGATTTTGCATGGCTTGCCTTAATTCTCATGCTGGAGATGGATAAGTTTCTTTGTGCCAAATGTTGTACTTATGGTTTCAGTTTTAAAGACTTAAAACTAGTACAACTGATACAGATTAGTTACTGTGTATTTGTAATATATTTTGCTATCAGTCATCTGAACTCTGAACTGAAGTTTCAAGTTAAATCTACTTAGAATGTATATGAAATGTTTATATTTGTGAATTTATAGGAATAGTATATAGAACATTCATCATTCATAAACATATTGTGATTTTCAATCAAGGTATCATAGATTACAAAATTACATATTTAATTTTGTATTGTTTACAATTTGTATAATGTTTATAAATTTAATATATTTATCTGTGATTGATAGCTTTGTTTATAACTTAGTTTTTTTAATATTCCCTCCATATTTTATGTTGCCATAATTTAATGTTTTTCCTCCCCCTCCTTTTTTTTGGCATAATTTATATCCTAGTCGGCCTCTATATAGCATAATAGCATTGAAACAAAAGTGGGTATAATAATAGTGGTTTGTAATATTGCTTCTCAAACATTTGTTCTTACCCACAATCATTCCTGTGAAAAGAATTGTTACAGATGTTTGATGATGTATTAATGAATGGATGATGGTTTTTTAATATTTAAGAACTTAACCTCCCCCCTGGAAAAAAAATCTGTAAAATTTTGCATTTCTCATTATTTTATATAATTATTCCTAAAATTTCCTATTGGAATTTATTCATTTAATTCATAATTGTTCAGGAACTTAATTTTTATAGCTTAGAAAATGTAATGTAAATGTATGAAAAATCTAATTTGCAAGAAAATTAATTTATGAATAGGAAAATATATATTGGATTAAATCATATGAAACTGGAGTTTAAAAAAAAAGAAGGCTCTTCTGAAATAAGGCATTTCAGATGCTTGTGCAATTGCATTACATTTTAATTGAATAGTTTTATGCATACATTACATTACTATATAACTGCTTTTGAGTTATAAAATTTTAATTATGCAGTGTCTTAATGCATTTTGACAAAAATGAGTGCTGAACAGATTTAAAAGTAAATATTGCATCTTTAAATAAGGCACATCAATAAAAATATAAATAAAACAAAAGAAATGAAATACCAAAAGTTAAACAAGTTCCGGAGCTGTAATTTATTAGAAAATTTTGACAATTCTTGGTATTTAATTTATATATATATATATATATATGGTCTTTTTTCACAGGCAGAAAATTTACTGATTTTTGTAGATGTGCCCTAAAAAAAAAGTATCAGATTTCTCTATTAACATTTTAAATTATTGGTCATCCCATAAGTAATGTAGTTTTTTCCCGTGCATGTACTGACAGAGCAAAGTCTAATTTTAATGACAGATCATTCAGAGTTGGTTTAATAATCCATACAATAGTTCCCTGCATTTAAAAGCTTAAGAAGGGTTTCTCAAACAGTTGACTACTGGGTTCTGTGCAAATTGTCAAGCATGAGTTTGAAGCTATAAATTTAAATTTCTACTTGTTACCCTAGGGCCATTTAAAAGCATCCTGGATTCTAGATTCAGCATCCCTTCAAGAGACCTCAGTTCTCAATTCCCACATTTTTGTGTGAGAAAATTAAGTTTTGAGAAAATAAATGATGATTTGTTTTTCTTAAAAAATGGGATCTTGGGATCGAACTTTGTGAGTATGTCACCCTAGATCAGGGGTTTACAAGTTTAAAGAATTTGAGGACCTCTTTTATGTATCACGCATTTTTGCAGATCTCTAACCATTAATTTGAATGGTATATTATTATATTTTTATAATGAAATGAATGAAAAAAATTAATTTATTTTGAAAAATTACTTAAAGAACCTTAATTATCAACTCAGAAATCCTAGTGATTTGCAGACCATAATGTTTAAAATCATCGCTCTAAAGTTTTTTTAAAAAATGCCATTAATCAATCAAATATCATATAATTTCATATACACACTGAGATTTTTTTAACTGATTTTGGGGGGGGGGGCATTCAGCTTATATACGAGTTCAAAATGTCTTACAAATAATTTGGTCATAAAAACAATATTATAAATTAACGAAAACATATTCTTTTTATTTTATTTGATCCTAATGTACAATTATCAGTTTATTAATACTGTTATCTGCCTTAAAATTTTCCAGTAATTTTTTATGTGTTTTCTTGAGGCAAGTTTGGGTGAAATGTCATCATTCTTCATTTCACCATTAACACTGCTGTCTTTTCCCTCATGAGTAGTATTATCATTGGTTCTTTTCATATCATTCCTGAACAAAAATAATAATTTTTAATTAAAAGTTTTTAAAAAAATTGTAATACATTTTTGTCCAGTTGTCTGTCTTTATATAATAAATAAAAGAACTGTTTTAGTCATAAAAGAGAAAGCTCATTTGAGAGCGAAAAATCTTGTGATTGTTTGAAAATGGTTACTACTGCTGATAACCAAAGTAACATGAAGTACGCTGTTGTGAAAGTGTGGGATGATGCACATGCCCAGAAGTTGAAAATTGAGAAAAAAGAAATTTTTCACACTGAATGTGCTTATTCATTCTACAGTGCTGTCATCCCTTGATTTGAAATGGAAAAGGAAAATGAATTGATGTTTACATTTAGCTCATCTGATGGGTTTGTTTATGTTGCATAATCAAATATTTGCACTTTTGGTGTATACACAGAGTTATTCAGAAATAGTTAGCAAAAATGTAAAAACGTGTAGAGGGGAATATATAAGCATATTTTTTATGGAATATGTGTAGTGAAATGGTACACTGAGATTGTGCAGGTTGCTGTTAAAGAGCAGGTTTCTGCTTGCATAAATCATCATTCCCAGTGTGAATTTCAAATGGTATTCATTGATTACACAAGCACAGGTTTCACCAACATACATTTTGTCTATAAAGGCTCTAGTTGAAAACTGAGCATCTGCTTAAAATAGATACCCAGGAATCATCCATTGTACCTTCTTTGCATAGGTGCTGCATTTTAAAAGCAACTCCATAGATAAGATCCATGTTGGTGAACTCCATATAGCGATGAATGCCACTCAGAATTCACATAGGAAATTGTAATTTGTGCCAGCAGAATGCTTTTTTTTTTTTTTTTTTTACTTATCCCTCAATAACATGTATGACCTCAACACGCCATTTTGGTGTATTCATTTTGTTACAAGCAATTTTTCTGGTGCATAATGTGAATATTAGCCAGTTTCTCCTAGAAAGTCTTCCACAATGGCAATCCCCCCCTTATGCTCTAGTGTGCTCTGCGTAATCAAATGAAACCAAAAAATCAAACTATTCTATTACAAAATCTGCTTATTTTAGTCCTCTGTAACTTTTTGGCAGATATTTTTTAATCACCCTGTATGGCTAAATTTATTGAGCAGTTTAAATTCAGCTTGTACATGATTTTGAGTTTTTGCAGGAAAATCTTACTTATTAGTATACATGGATTAGCTTTTTATTTAGAAACACACAGTAATCATTAGTGACAGAAAGTGGATTTTTTTATTAGAATATAAAGTATGAAAGTCAGTGGCTCAGTATTAAGGAAACACCTTTTGCAAGAGTGAAAGAAAACTTTCATGTAAAGAATATAATGAAATGTGTTTCATGGTGTTATCAGCAATTTTCTGAACCTAAAACTGTCACTAAAGAGCACTATGAATAGTTGAGATAATTAAAGCAAACTGATGATGAAAAAAATTATGCACTAACTAATTGGTGATGGTATATAGCTACTATAACTCTTCCACCATATTCTTCTAATCTAGTTCTTTCATATTACCATCTTCTTAAAGGCTTCTAATACAGAACATGATATCTGAAGAATTTTTTGATAGTTACAGATTTATGGGGTTGTGCAAGTAACAGTAACAAGGGGCTCCACATTCCAAGGAACCTCCAAATTATTCATTAAATTTTTTAAAAAATTGTACACATATTCTGTGTTTTAAGATTAGAAGCCCCAAAAGTCGAGGTAAGAGTGGGCTCCCAGTTTGTAAATCTGCTACTGATCTCAGTCCATTCTTTGGCCAAAATACAAGATATTCTGTCACCAGGGTAATAAAAATTTTAAATTAACATTGGAAATGATCAGAAATAATAGTATTTTTTTTATTATTATTTTTGTATTTACTCTAAAAAAACTGCATTACTTATGGAATAACCCAATGAACTCTACTTAAATGAATTGTTGTTTTAAAGCAGAATATTGAATATGTAAGCAGTTGAGTTATTGTAAAGTTCTGAGTATTTATATTGGATTATAAATAATATTAAATAGAAAATTTGATAATCATAGATAAAATAGCCATTTGGTATAACTTTAGTGGGTGAGAATTTTTCAGGAACATGTATTTTGCAAGAAGGGTTATTAACTGTCTAAGGAGTGGTGAAAAATAATTTATATTTTTTCTAGTTCATAGTTATTGTTATGAAAATCAACTGTTGCTGTTTTATTCTTTCGTTTTTAGTACAAATCTCTAACATTGTAATTTTTAAATGTGTATTGTCTAATTACTGTTACTTTTTACAAATGTTGATTTTTTTCCAAAAATGAAATATTAATGTACAAATTATATCAATTTTACAAAGTTACTTTTTCATATTTTAAATGACAATGAAAAATATTCTTTGAACTTTCTGCTGATCGGTTAAATATCTTTTTACATGTTTAAGGTTTTGGTTTTTACCTAACCTGTTATTAAAATTTTCTACGTCACTGAAGCACATTATTCTCATCACTAGCACCAGCTTTTATGCTATTGCTCAATTTCATAGTGCCCTTGTACAAATATCATGCACTGCTTCATGGCAAAGAATATTCTTGAAGTTTTTGTGTAGGTATATAGTAGATTTACTATTTATTCAGATCTTCCACCCACAACTAATGTATACTTGATTAATCAAAATAATGCAATTGAAGTTTTACCAGAAGTTATTTTAAACAAATTTATATTAATTTGTTGATAGCATTTTATTATGGATGACTGTAATTGATTATTCTAAAAAATTAACTATATGAATTATATGTATCATGAATTTATAAATGTTTTATAAATATCAGCGAGTATAAATTCTACTTCTAACAATTTAGCAAGAATTCTGCGTAACTTGTGTGTTATTCATTTTATTTTACAAATGTTTCCTGTTTTGTTATTATGCAACAAGACATTTAAAAATATTGTTTTTGAATAATTTTAAAAATCACGTATGTGTGAAAATTTACAGAGCTTCTTAAAAATGAAATAATTTCTACAAAGCGATTATTCCATAGAAGAGTATATAATTGGACCAAAAAATTTTTGTGATTGTGGTCATTTAAAATACTGTAGTATATTCACTATTAGAGTGTCAATAAATAATTGTATTTCGATCATTTCAGATGAAATAATTACTCCAAAAATACCACCATCTTACTTATACTTCACTTGCTGAAAAGAAAATAAAGTGTAAATTTTTCTAAATATGTGCATTGATCATCTGTTTCCCTAGGTGGCGTGCTATATTTTTTTTTCCACACTAACATTAAAATATGTTTGAGGAAAAACACAAACCATGCTTCATGGTGAAAAATATTCTTATCATCTATAAGCACTGGATAGGAATTCCAGTGCTTATAGTATTTTGTCAATTATTTTGCCGCAATAATTTTTTTATGTGTGTGTGTGTGTGAAAAACTAAGTGTATTAAAAATTCTAAATGAAAAAAAAAAGCGGGGTCGCAAAGAAACTTAAGGGTTTTTGTGTGTGTGTGTAAAATTCTTTTTAATACATTTAAAGATAGTACACACCCTAAGGTTTAAGGTCACTGAATACTGTTGGTTTCAACTCAGATAAAACGAGCTATCTGCATGGTTGGTTTTTGTAGTCTTCTCCATGTATATCATGCATACGCAACAGCTTCACTTAGAAAGTCATCAATAGCCTTTCTGTGCTTTGCATAATTAATAACTTAACCCAAAATAGCATACAATAAGTTTCTGTAGTTCTTTCTTCAAGTAATTTCTCTGCGAAGTAACATTTGAAATATCATTCATATTCACAAAGAAACAATTCGTTATTATGCTATACATGTAGTACATATTAAAATGGTAATAGTAATCAAATAAACCAAATACATCAGAACTAACACCAAATTGTTTTTCTATTTTCTGCACCTAAATGAGTCATCTTGTGTATCAGTTAAAATCACAAACTCATCATTTCATCTTCAGTATTCATAGCATAAAATGTAATGTGCAGCAGTATTGTAATCCTTTTTGTCCAGAGCAGTTCCTAGAAAAGTTGAAATTTGTCAATGCACTATAAAATAGAAGTTCAAAACCTATCTAAACGTTCATCATGAAGTTTCTCTCTAAGCATATGCTATGATTTACATTTTGATAAATCATTAAAACAGAAGCTGTATTGGCATAATCAGAAATGAGTATGAAATATTTGTTGATGTTAAATATCTAAAGGGAAAATTTGGGCTTTGTTTTGGGAAAAGTCATTATAACTTATATTGATGATAACACGTAACCATAGAGTACCCCATATCTCAGATACTTTTTTCCTAATGAAAATTACAGATTTCATTCATTAATTTATATTTTTACTACTGTTCAGAAAATACAAAAGGGCTTAGTGTAAAGCGAACCATAGCTCTGCTTCTGAAAAAAATGTACATTTGCATTCAGTTCAGTGAACTCTTTGTCAGCAAAAATTTTGTTTGATTTTTAGCAAAGCTAGCTCCAAGCATAGATGACGTAGGCAGGTGCTCAGGTTACCCGTTTTATCATATGTATACTTTAAAATCTATTATGTATATTTATTGCTTAAAGTTTTAATTTCTCATATTGGAAGCTCTGTAAATATATGATTTTATTTTCAGGGAATTTATGTTATTTAAGGATTCATTCTTAGTGTACAGAGAAGTGTTGTATAATCAAAAAATATATTTTTTCCAGTATTTGTTTAATTATGTGCAGTATCATAAGATTACTTAAAAAGACATGCTTATTTTTATGGATTGTTACAATTAAATATTGTTTAAATGCCACTGTAGTATAATAAAACTAATAATTTTGTTTATAAAATAATGCAGCAGCCTTCTTAAATATATATAAATTGTCTTTCATATGATTTATCTTTTTATGAAAATTTATGTTTACAACTAGACATTAAATGACTATTTTTGTAAAAGCTTGTGACTAACAGCTTTCTAGATCATTATGCACTATGCTCTTCATTTGTGATTATCTTTTTGTATTACGAGCTATAATTATAGATTTCAGTGAAAAAAAATTCTTGTCGACTTAATTTGAGCACATCTGAAAAAAAGTGTTTTTTGGTAAACTAGATTCTATACCTCTAAATCAGAAAATTTCTTGAAATATCTAGAATAAATATTTTTATTGTTTAAGTCATCGTCTTTTTATTTTAGATACATGTGAAATTTACTTGCCACTTGTCAACTACGATTACAGTTATTCTCATTAAACAAGGCAACTAACCACTAATCATCAGCTAACGTCTCCATCTTATAAGTGCATATATATTAAATGAAAACATATTTTAAAAAATTCGCCTGTAGAAGCACTGTAATTAATCTTAAATAATACATCATTATTCATTTTACTGTAGATAGAAACAACATTTATCTCTGTTGTTCAGAAATTATTTCAGTGTATGCATGTAGGAAATAGAACTTCAATAATTTGAAATTTTCAATAACTTGAACTGAAAGTGTGCCCACAATAAAAAGTATTAAATTCGGTATGAACTTTTATGAAATATTTCTAACTCTGTTAATTGAAATTTTCAGTAAGACCTTTTTCCAAATGAGTTCTCCCCCCCCCAATAAGTTTTATGGCCCAGACCTTAGGTAGGAAGTAATGCTTCACTTTGCTGTGATTTTCCATGCGGTTTCATCATCTCTACCAAGTTATTGTACTCTTCTTGTTTCAAAAGAAGTGCATTCAGCAAAAAAATTGTACTTAATTTTAGGAATGTAATCTGTAAATGTATATGGTGTAAACAAAAATATGGTTTAATACTACTCCTTGTTGTTCTATGCTTAAAAACATGTAGGGTGTTTTTTAAGAGTTCAAAGATAACAACTCAACTTTAAAGCATTGGTTATGTTGTATTGCACTGCATGTTAAAATTAAAGGATACTCTCAGTAAGTGTGCTCGTTGATTTAAGTTTTCAACCACTGTCCAGAGCTGTAACTGTTTATATTAATTATCTGCAACTAAAGGCAAAATTAGACGTCTGAGCATACTTTAGTGCTTGAAATATGCAAATTAGGCAACTGGCAATATGTTGCAAAATGGACTTGTATTGGAATTCGGATATATAATGTAATTTCTGGAAGTGATCAATATTCATTAGTTATGATTCAAAGGCATGAGTTTAAAATTAATTGGTATACTATTACCAGCAAAATCATTGTTTTTATTTATTAATCCTAAACAATCCCGAAATCTGTTTTTTCATTTGCTGATTTGAAGTCCAAGATTTTGATTATTTCACTGCTAACATTTTCCAGAGTAAATTCATGTTATTTTAAAATTTTTATAATTCTGTTTTTTAAATATATTTCTGCTTCAGTGAAACCATTAATTTCATTCTTAAAGAGTGAATTTGTGAAATGTCATAGCAAGTGAATATGGGAAATAACTTACTTGCTGTGGCATTTTTCAACAGAAAGCACCTTTTTTGAAAAATGATATTCATAAATTTGCATTTACTAGATAAATAATTCTTTAATACGTAATACTTCCTAGCATATAAATTTTTAAGATACGGAATTTTATCATCTCAATAATTTCTCTGTTGTATACCTAAATTAATAACATTAAAAAAAAAGTTAATATCTAATACACTGAAACTTACTTTATTTAAGACGATTTCTGTAATGGAAAAAAGAAAAACTGTATTGATAAAACGTAAAATTCAAATGAAAAATCTTATGAGCTTACATGATTTATTTATTGGTTAGTAAAATAGTAGAAATCTTTGTTATCATGTTTTCGATTGACACTTCGTTTATCAATTTAGGGAAATTTTTCGATGTACTTTCCAAGTAGCATTTCATTTGGTGCTGGGAGTGTTAATTTTTGTTACTGTTTTACAGCCTTCGTATTATAATTCAGAAGCTAATTTTTTTAATATATTACATTTTTTCCAGCTAAATTTAAAATTTTCGCTTAAGAATATTAATTAGTTAGCTATATACCTTATAATGTTATACATTTGAAGCTCTCCCTGAAAACGTTATGCTATTAGGAATCCTAAGGCAAGAGATTTAAAAAGGTTATTTTTTTAAATAACTTAAGCCAGTTTTTGTGTATTCGCAAAACAGTTTATCTCACGAAAGACTGAGATTACAGGTTTTACATTTTGGTGTTTGTCTTTTGTGTGACCTTTTAAACATCTCAAACATGCAAAGTCAAATTTTATTTAAAATACATGTATATGCAAAATTTTGGAATTTAAAATTGAGCTGAAAGAAATGTTCCAAAATAAAAGTGGTCAAACCAATATTATTGATATTGTTGCGTGCGTACGGGTTCGTAATGGATTGAATGCACAAGTCGTTAAAAAGTTAATAAAATTTATTCTTTTCGGAAGAAATAAAATAGTAAATAAGTATATTAATAGATAAGCTATATTTTACGAGTTCTATGCCTTCAGATTTAATTCTCGATTAGGGATTTTAAAGAATTCTTAATCTGCATTTTATCTGCAATGTGAGAATATTTTGCAAATGTTGATATGAAAAATTGGAAAAATATTGATTTACTCATTATTTCAAGTAAAAATATTCATCCATTCCATTTCCTCCCCCCCATGAGTCAAGAAGCAATGAATTTCGATGAATTTAATGAAAAAAAGCAATTTACCCCTGAAATTAACTGAAATATTTGGCAGCTTAACCTTTAAACACAGAGGTGAGGTCTGTATGACCGCCCCAATATTCTAGAACTGCGAAACTGCTTATAAGTTGTATAATCATTCTTCTCCTTTTCAGTACTTTCAAGTTGACATAAAATATCATTATTCCTAAATTTTTATTAAACTCTCTCCATTAATTATTTTTAAATGATTTTTTAAATTGAGCGCGGTCATATAGACCTCACCTCTACGTTTACGTTACTTTTTTCTCGCGTGAGGGGGGATGGCTTTATTACTACTTGAGTCATTTCAGCAGCTAGCCTGATAAGAGATAGTGCCAAATTGGAAAAAAGTGATTTTTTTGATGGAGTTATCAGGATTAGTGAAACCACATGTGGAATGAAGGCTTCAAAAGCCAACTGTGAACCGAGAAATAAAAATGTGCATTCAAGAGAGCGTTAGGAGTTTCCAGCGGAATCATTCTAACCCAGATGTAACTGATACCCTTAAAAAGTGTAGAACATGCTCTCTTTGTCCCCCTAGACTGAGAAGAAAAACTGCCTATCTGTGTTTCAGCTGCAAGGATCCGATAATGAATGTGCCCAGAGAATTTGCAAAAATTGTGTTGAAAATGCTTGAAATAATGCGCTAAAGTTTTTTAATATTCTTTATATATTGCCTTTTTTTCTCATTAATTTATGTAATCCAGATTCTGTAGATGGAAAATTTATTAAATAGTTTAGTTTGTACGCATTTGCAAATAAATAATGTTTATATTATTTACTTCACTAAGTGTTCCATATTTGTTCATATGCGATTTCAAAAATTAATTTTAATGCATGAATTTTAGAGTTCTAAAAAGAAATAATTACTTCAATATGATAAGCAAAGTGTATTAATGCTTATATAACAAGAGTACATTATTTTAAAATTTTATATTTTTAAAATGCATAAAACAGAGCGTGGTCTGAGAGACCCCTCCTGGGTGTTTACGTAACAGAAAAATGAACGAATGCTTGAGCATCTGAATGAAACTTTGTGTTCTTAGCCTGTCGCATAAATCTTCTCCCGACCTTGAATTTATTCAAAGATCCCTAAGCCGAACGGGAAATCTCTCCTTTCCAAATGTGGTGTCATAAATTCTTTGCGTTTCCTGGACGAAGGCGGCATTTCGACATTGCACCCCCTTTTGAGTTCGGATTGCAAAGTGAGAAATCTTTCCTCTAGGGGGTCGCCTTAATTTTCAGAT
Organism: Stegodyphus mimosarum; assembly: GCA_000611955.2. Classification (NCBI taxonomy): domain Eukaryota; kingdom Metazoa; phylum Arthropoda; class Arachnida; order Araneae; family Eresidae; genus Stegodyphus; species Stegodyphus mimosarum. The sequence continues at coordinate 1,411,490 of KK122427.1, forward strand.
TACAGACTATGGAACACAAAGGAACTTTTTCTGTTTTCTGCTGACTCCTATCCCTAAACTGAGGTAGGTCACGAAGTTAATATTTCATAGTCGAATGATGGAATATCAACTTTTGGAGACACTGAATTTAACTGTTTCATGTTCCTCCAAGGTCTCCCTATCTGCGTCATATAGGGAACTGCGTCACTGCACCGCAGGTAGGGAGTCCTTAAAAGCTTAAAAGAAGAAGAATTCTATTCTGTATAGACTTATCCTATACAACTTTAGAATCCTTTATATATATACTTAAAGATTCTAAAGTTAAAAATAAATTGGAGTCAAAGCAAAGCTATTCCTCAACTATATTAATATTAGCAATCGTGTAAAAAGAGGTTTAACACAAAATTCAAACATATCAAAATTAATATAAGAATACATAGTAGAACAAACTCTAAAAATAAAAATGGAAATCAAAAGCGAAAAAAATACAAGATAAAAAATATAAAAATAATAATTGATCTTCTTTTACTGAAACTCCAATTCGGAAATTATTAGGGGAAAATGAATTAAAGCTTCTGTATATATGTAATGGAATCCGTCTTTTAAGTTTAAACATGTAAATGT
>KK122427.1:1412108-1434902 GCA_000611955.2 Stegodyphus mimosarum
TCCCCCCCACGCGACGGCGTTCCTTGCATACCCTTATTTACGGCACTGCTTTTGGTTTCTGGAAACTTCTAACGAGATATTACTAAGAATGGTTCGGTTGAACATCTCTACCAAGCCGTCCAACTCGGGATGTAAAGGTGTCGTTTGGGTTTTGTCAATGCCGAGTAGCTTGCAGAGTTCTTTGATCTGAATGTAACTGAAGAGACACTTCGAGCATGAAAATCCAGTGCTGTATCATTGCCTCTGCTACGGTGACAGCCTCTTGATCAGGAATAGAATATGCTCCAGGCCACTTGGTGAAATAATCAATAACAACGAGGATATATCTGTTGCCATCAGCAGTTCGTGGCAGAGGTCCTAAGATGTCAAAGGCGATACGCTCAAAAGGTGCTCAAAACGTTGCAGCTTCATCGGCTACGTTTCTTCGGTCCTTTTCGACCTGCACAGGCATCCCAAGATTGGCACCACTTTTTCACATCATCCTTTGCATTATTCCAGCATTATCGATTTCGTATTTTGTAAATCTTTAACAAATTTTTGATTAACAGACTCAAGGATTTCAAAGCGAGCAATGGCAACGTTGTATAGAAAAAACATTTTTATCTCCAGTGTTTATAGCATGTATTAGTGGACTGTATATAAATTCATAAAAGTCAAGTTGAAAAACTTAACATTTATTTTCCTTCATGCACAATAGTGCGGCTTAAACGGGCAAAGAATGGAGTAAGGATTACAATTAACAATTGACTGCCGCTTTGACCGGGCTGAGGAAAAGAGAATCGATGTGGACCGAGTGTATCCCTATCGCTTACTGATTAGTACTGGGCTCTCGCCACTGACATTACGTGGCGCTGCAAACGTTAAGCCAGTACAAATAGACAGAAATATTCTGCCCGGCATTGAAATTTGATACAAAAATTTCAACTAATTAATTATTGACGAATTTATAATATTTCAAAATTGATAATGACATAAATAGTCAGATTACCACAGTTTTAAAAGTGAACTACGAAGTTTTTAAGAACATTAAAACTTGAAAACAATATATAAGTTGACATAAAACATGTTACAAGATAAATACATTTCAAAGTAAGCCATATAATTTCTTTAAACATACAGTCATTATTAAATTCTTATAATGTATAAACTGATTCCAAATATATATATAGTCAATAGAAACTTGAATATGAAATAGGCAATAAAGAGATCTTTGAAATAGAGATCTAGTAAAAATATCTGAAGCAGTTTTAACTTTAGCTACACGTACCTTACCACCTGCACCAGGGAGCGTCTCTAAAATTCTGCCTAAAACCCAATGTGAAGGAGGTAAATTCTCGTCCTTAAGTAAAACCATTGTATCTGTTTTCACATTGGATTTGTGTAATTGCTATTTATTGCGCTGTGGCAAATGATTGAGGTAATCTGTTTGCAAGCGCTTCCATATTATTTGAACAAACTTTGTTGTGCGCTGCCACCTTGATAACCTATTATCAGTAATTTCAATAAGTTCAGGCTCTGGTATAGATGTGATTGGACGGCCAACTAAAAAATGCCCTGGCATTAAAACTTCAAATTCATTAATATCATTAGACATAGGGGTTAAAGAGCGTGAATTTAAAATTCCTTCAGTCTGAGTAATGATTGTGAGAAATTCTTCTATAGTAACCTTAGTACATCCCATTGTTCTTCTAAGATGGTACTTAAAAGATTTAACTCCAGCTTCTCACAGTCCACCAAAATTCAGTGATCTATGGGGAATTAATTTCCACACTATAGATTCTGAAGTGAAATAGCTGGATAACGCTTCATCTGGTTTTATGACTAATTTTTATAAACGCTTTAACTCTGTATGAGCTCCCTGAAAATTTGCAACATTATCTGTAATGATGGAGGAGATTTTTCCTCTTCTCGCACAAAACGGCTTAAAAGCTGCAATAAAGGCATCAGACGTCAATTAAATCTGAATAATATCCAATATGTATCTTCTCCACACCTGCACTATCAATATGCATTACCTGTCTTTTTTACCTAGTAACTGTATTAGTCCCTTTTGCTGCTTCTTAATTTTTGTAACTGTTAATTTTTAGTAACTTTTAAATCACTTTCCACATTGGTTTAAAGCCACACGTAGTTAATAGGTTTAAATGTTCAATTTTTTGTTTATAACTGTTATATCATCGTGCAACTGGCATTTTCTGACAATGGTATATTTCACACCTTACTGTGCTCTGCACTTGCCTTCTTCTTTCTTGGGGTGGCAGCCACGGTGGTAGCTGACTGGTGTCGTTTGGCCCATTTACGATTACATCATTGCCATATTTATGCTTATCAACTAGCCTTTGGCCAAGATTTTGCCATGCCGGATAAAGCTTAAGAAAAATACAAAATCGAAAATCGGCTACTATTATCCTAGGGTAGCGCTTTTGCGCGGGTACCTGCTGCGGACGTACAAGTTTGCCTGAGCCGACGTCAAGTCTGTTACTATCTCCAGACGGACTGCCTTTGTAGATAAACATATAAATACAGCAACATAAATTTTAGGAAAAATGCCCTGGCGTTCACCTTTGAATTGTACATGGAATGGTCCGCAAAAGCCAACGCCACAATTAAGAAGGGGCGAAATCGGAGTTCTACGTTCAGTGGGAAGATTACCCATGACCTGATTTGGTGCAATTGGCTTGTTTTTGAAACAAATAACACAAGAATGAACTATCTTACCATGCCATGAATTCATACCATGAACCTTGCCATGAATTCATACCATGAACCTTGCCATGAATGGGCCAATATTTCAAACTCACCTGATGAAGTCAACCCTGCGCTCCAATATGTAGGTACTTCTTAGGAAAATATTCAAAAATCAATACAGTAACTTTATGAGGAGGCAAAATTAACTGATGTTTACAATCGAATAATAAGTTTGAGTTTTTTAATCTTCTCCCAACTTTTAAAAGAGAATTCTCATCTAGAAAAGGATCAAAACCTTTTAACTTACTTTGTGCAAGAATAGGCTTACCTTGTCGAAAAGCTATAATTTCCGAATTAAAGGCAGTTAATTGGGCAAGCCGTATAAGAAACTCTTCAGCCTTTTGATTTCATCTAGACTTAAATATCCATGCATCCTATCCTGCGATTTACAATTTAAGATTAGTCTGAAAATAAAACTGAGAATTTTCATTAGTTTATGAAAATCATTGGAAAGTTTCAGAAAAGAGTCTATAAAATGTTCATTCATTGTCAAAGTCAGAACTGGATTCGCTGATTGTTTCAATTCCTTCTCATACTCCTCGTCCGAAGAATAAAGAATGCATATGTTGTTGATTGAGAAACTCAGGACCTGACCACCACAAAGAATTAGCCAAAAGTATCTGCTCCTCGGGATATTATATCCGCTGGATTCTCCTTGGAGGCAACATGACCCCACTTGAATTGTTTAATCAGAGTTTGAATTTCAGCAATTCCATTGTTCACAAAAGTTTTGAGCTTGTACGCAGGCGTGTTTATCAATGCTAGAACAATAGTAGAATCACACCACAAATAAACATCATCGATACTTAGCTGCAGAGCTGTGATTACCTTTGACACAAGTCTGCATTGAAGTAATGCTCCACACAATTCAAGACGTGGAATTGTATTGCCTTTATAGGAAAAAGTCTCGATTTGCTACAAAGGAGATTGGAATAATTCATTCCATCAGTGGTAATACAATGGATGTAAATAGCCGCACCATAAGCCTTTTCCGAAGCGTTCGAAAACCCATGAATCTCTGTTCTAACGGAATGTTCATTTAAAACATATCTGGGAATATTCAGTTGATCGATTAACTGAAGCTAGGAAAGGAATGTTTTCCATTCACACAATTCCTTGGGAGGTAATTTCTCGTTCCAGTGCAGTTTCAGCAGCCATAGTCTCTGCATGAATATTTTTGCCTTCGTTACTATGGGTCCGATGAGACCCAAGGGATCAAAAAGCTTAGAAAGAAATATTCTAACCGAGACGGAACATCCAGCGCGTGAGATTGTGTATGGGAAATTTTAAAGATATGTTCAGTTTAAAATTATTTTGCGATATTATTCTTTAACTGAGTTTTATGGTTTAAGTGCGGAGAACATGATATCCGCACTTAAACCATAAAACTCAGTTAAAGAATAATATCGCATATTTTGTAGGTAATACACAAAACATTAAAAAACGCCCATTTGGACGTAATTTAAAATCTGAAACCTTTCAGGTTTTTTTTTAATTTAAATTTTAATTTTATTTTATCTTTATTTATTTATTTTTCAAGTCCAAAGGGGCAATTTGCCCAGAAGGACTATTAATTTCGTTTTGGCATTTTGCCTTGATTCACTAAAAGCGTTGTTTCCCTTGTTAAATTGTTGCCACCAAATATTATCGCCTTGTATTATATTTAAAGAACTTAAATAATAAAGAATCTGTATAAATATATGTAAGTTTCTCGTTTTGTGATAAAACAACGGTACTTAGAGCCATCAAATTTTCAATATTGAACGTTTTCACCTGAATATGGGCATTTGGAGGCCAAAATTTGAAATTTGGAATTTGTTTTATTATCGATTTCATATTTTGTAAAACTTTAACGAATTTTTGATGAACAAACTCAAACGATTTAAAAACGAGCAATGGCAACACTCTACAGGGAAAAAAACCTCTTTTTATCTAAACGAGCGGAACTGTGTATCGGAAATTCTAAAGATATACTCATTTTAAAATTATTTTACGATATTGCTGTTGAACTGAATTTTACGGTTTAAATGCGAAGAATGTGATATTTAGTAAATAAAGATAACACACAAAATGTTAAAAAAAACGCCCCTTTGGACGTAATTTAAAATCTGAAACCTTTCAGATTTTTCTTTTTCTTCCTTTCTATTTATTTATTTTTCCGTACAGTGTTGCCATTGCTCGCTTTGAAATCGTTGAATTTCTTAATCAAAAACTCGTAAATGCTTTACAAAATATGAAATAGATAATAAAAGAAATTCTAAATTTTGGCTTCCAGATGTCCATGTTCGGGTGAAGAAGTACGTTATTCAAAATTGGATGGCTCTAGGTATCATTGTTTCATCACAATGCTAGAAACATATATACATTTATGCACATTCCTAATTATTTAATTTCTTTAAATATAATACAGGCTCTAATATTTGGTGGCAACAATTTATAAAGTGATTCGCTGTTTATAGCGGATCAACGCAAAATGCCAAGACGAAATTAATAGCTGTTCTAGGCAAATTGTTCCTTTGTGCTAAAAAAAAGAGATTCTCTTGTAAATGTACTCAAACACAAAACTTATTGCAAAAATTCGTAACTTAACTTAAGGTATTTATCTTTTGACAAGTACTAATTAAATTTAATCAAATTTGCCTCTTAAATCTTTGAACACGATTTATATCACAGTATAAATTAATTAGCTCTATTTCTAGATTTTCCGAAAAGTTACGTTCGTCCTCGCTGACGTGATCCTCGTAGGAAGAGTTAATAGGAAGTACTATGTTGCAAAAGAATGACCTCCTGCTTCTGTTTAACAGGTTTAACCACATGAGAGGACATTTCGGTTTGCCGCATATTTGAAGAGTCGCCATGCCGCACCGACACTATAAATTTACAAATATCCATGCCTTCTCCGAGCCCCTTAGTGCGGCAGTTAGCGACGCTAACCACTGTACCGGTTGGGCGGCGTGTTCAGTTGTACTTGCAAATAGTTGATTGCAGTACCGAATATCGGCGTTTCGTGCTATTTTGCAGTTTCGTGAACTGGTATTTTCGGCATTAAGCTACAAATAAAAAATAGTATATATTTTTCTTTTATTAAAGGGTTTAATTTACTGGGCATGTGCTAGTCTTTGAAATACGTAATTTTTTTTTTTTTTCATGAGGTGTGGCAGTAGTAACATAATCATTTGCTGTCTTCCGTTCCGATCTCCTCTCTTTCCGTAACGACACGGTTAAGTACACTGATGAAATAAATTAAGAGAATTTGCATATTTTATCGAATTGCATGAAAAGAACTGAACTGAAGGAAAAACCACTGCCCCTAGATAAATTTGCAAATCTTATACAGCAAATACGTAAGGGTACACGTGTGTGTAGGCGAAGTCAGCAAGAAAAACAGGCTTTATAAGCGCGTGGAGATAAGACGAATTGCGTTCGCTATAGCACACCTCGGCGAATTTCTTGGTGTTATCTTGCAACAATCGGTTAAATTCACATCGGAACAGTAAAAATGAGTAACCACCAACGTTTAGATGATGGAATGAGGTGGCGAATTGTGGGGAGACTAGAAGCAGGTCAATCGCAAGGCCAGATATGCAGAGAGTTTAATTTAACGCCCAGCGTCCTGTGTAACCTATGGAAACAGTTCCAAGATACTGGATCCATCGAGAGAAAGCCTGGACAAGGTCGTCCAAGAGCGACGAAGGCCAAAGAAGATCGCTATTTGTCCATTTTAGCGAGGCGTAACAGAGGGGTTACAGCTTCTCAGCTCTCTCGGGACCTGTATGTAGCCACAGGAACCCATGTAACAAGGGTGACTGTTTCCAAAAGACTGAATGAGAGAGGGTTGTTTGCCAGAAGACCGGCTGTTTGCGTCCCGGTCACGTCTACGGACAGGACAGTCCGATTAGTATGGTGCAGGCAGCATAGTGATTGGAGTACGGAGCAATGGATGGCCGTTTTGTTCACCAAAGAATCCCGGTTTAGCCTAAACACCGATTCTCGCCGTATTTTCATATAGAGAGAGCCAGGGATCCGCTACCTACCCTCCAATGTCCGCGAAATCAACAATTATGGCTGTGGCGGTGTAATGGTCTGGGCAGGCATCATGTTGGAGGGCTGTACACCTCTCCATGTCTTTGATAGAGACTTTGACTGGTGTGAGGTATAGGGATGAGGTCTTGGAGCTCTATCTTCGCCTTTTCCGGGGTGCAGTGGGCCTCGAGTTCATCTTACAGGACGATAACGCGAGGCCATATAGAGCTCTTCTGCTCGACGAATTTCTCGAGAGTGAAAATATTCGCCGGATGGATTGGCCAGCCGGGCCTCCAGACCTCAGGTGTCATACCAACTATTAACCCATTTCTTTTCTGTCTTCTGGAACCGCTGTTTCAGACCTTCAGACTCCCACGAGTATTACACACGAACATGTATGTCTATTATAACTGTTGCTTGTTTATTTTGTTTGTATTATATGAACCTATGTTCCCACCAAATTTTATTAAAATCTGTCGAGTAGTTCTGGAGATCGTAGATCAAATATGAAAATTCTCTTAATTTATTTCACCAGTGTATGAAGCGTGCATGAAACTTAACCTCACATCATGTGACTCGACTCCGCCAACATCTCCTGACAGAACAGTGTTGGCGGAGGTTAGGAGGTGTTGACTCCGCCAACCAGCCTTCACCGAAATGTTCAGAACTCGATTTCTTCGCAACAATGTACAATAGCCTCGTAGCTGTTGCTAAACGACGTTCATTAAGTTTACCATTTCTCCTGAAAAGTGTTTTCTTTTGAATAATGTTATACTAACATTTGGAAAGTGACTTCAGCCAGGGATAGGGCAGAATGCCCAGGAGCGCTTTAGTCAAAACTGCTTAGTAGTTCAACGATGCTCGTAGTGTTTTAAGTGTTTAAACATTTAGATATTTTTTAAATTGAGTTCCTTTTTAAAAACTAAGTACACATTTTATAATATACTTTATTGTTTAATGCTTATATTTGTAAAATATATGTTTTGAGTTTTATTTATGAATAAAGGATAATAATGACTTCAAAAGAGCATAAAAGATCTGCCGATAATACTTCGGTTTGATTTTCCATATATCTGATGAAAAAAGTATGCTGTTCAAGGAAAACATGTTCAAAGATTGTACAATTTTTGGAGAGAGTACAGGAAGGTGATACATGCACTTTAAAAACACAGCATAATATTAATTTATTGAAAAGAATCCGAGGGAAATTCTGACTCACCTTATAAATTATATTACTAATCCAAAAACATCACCAGTTTGAGATTTTTATTTTAAATAGAAAAAACTGTTAGATGGTTACATTAGATAGAACATTAGATGGTTTGCTGTTCAGAGTATTTTATGCTTCAGTTGAATTGAGAAAATCATTAATTGCAAAAAAAGTTTCTAAATATATCAAAAATCTGTTAATACTTTAAAAAGGACTGTTATGAACTATACTAACGATATTGGCAATACTTTGCAAAAAGAATTAACAGCATTAAAATTAAATGGTACAAAATTTAGTCTCACATTTGATGAATGGATAGGTCTACGAAAAATACGTTACTTAAATATAAATATTCATTAAGAATAGAAAATTCTGAATATAGGCCTCATACGTCTTAAGAAGTGTGCCAGTTACAAACTATGTAGAAACAGTTAACTACAAATTGGAGGATCGAGAATTATCTCTAAAAGAAGATATTTTCTGCATAACTGTTGATGAAGCAACGGTGAGGAAAAAGTTGAGAAGTTGATTAACGCAAATTTGCAATTGTATTGTGCTTATGGAATTCAACTTGGAGGTATCACAAAAGAAGCAAAATGCTCTGGATTTAAAAACTTCTGATTCTGACTTCGAAGAACATGACGATGATGAAAATAATACAGTTGTTGAAAGTACCTTATTTGGATATGAAGAAGATTAAAGTAATGAGAAATGCTTCCTACAATTAAAATTCAAAAAGTTGTTAGATAATTAAACGTTCTTTGCTAAAAGTACCGTTTTACAAAAAAATATATGCTTGCTCAAATGCAAAAGGAACTTATGCTAATCTTAGTTTCTAAATCACGGTGGAACAGTTTGCTCTTAATAATGGAACGATTTTTAAATTAAAAAACCCTATTCAGAAAGTATTAATTGACTTAAATTTGCAGATTAATTTTTTTTCCGATAGCGAATTCGATTTAACATCTAAAATTGTATCGGATGTGCTTCAAATAAAGCTGTTTGAGGAGCCATTATGCCGAAAGGATTCCAACTTATTAACAGGGAAGTTAGTAACAAATTTTATGTCGCAATCATTCAAAGATCAGGACACTAACTATCTGCGGAATTATATTGTGAAATGAAAATTTCTCATAAAGGAAAGGCGTAGTAAACTAGAAAATATTGTTGCGTACGTACGGGTTCGTAATGGATTGAATGCACAAGCAGTTAAAAAGTTAATAAAATTTATACTTTTTCACAAGAAATAAAACAAAATGCTGAAATATTTCCTCAGAGATATTCGTATAATATCACAATATCTCACAGCAGTTATATTTTTAAACTACTAGAATATAAATAGAACTCAAATTCAAAATACAGAGAAACAAATTCGATCTTACAGCGAATTCGCTACAATCAAAAACAGCACTAGGTAAGCAACTGTAACCGAGCTGAGATGTTTTTCTACAATTTTTATAACCTTTTTATCATTCACGAGATCATTCTGGTATTTTTTCGATTTTTCTGGATATCAAAAACAATTACGAGATGTCTATTTATTATATATTAAATGCTCGCGATTTTGTATTTTTACTTTTCCGGCGTAATTTCTCTAAAATTTCGTCACGCGTTGCATTGCGCGGGAAAATAAAACAATTTTAATTACAGTTCTAAATCAATAGCTAAATAAATACAAAATCGTAACAATATTTTAAGGTATTTACATAATTATAATGACTTTATATAAAAAGCAAAACGAAAAGAAAAAAAGAGGTCAAATTTATTTAAGTTCATCGTAAATTTCGTAAAAAAACATTTATGAAAAGCAAACAAGAAGAATTCGTTGAAAATGATGTTGATCTTAATATCGGAAAAGAATTGCCTGTCGAGGCGAAATTATAGTTAGCAAAATAAAAAGAAATGTCGCAAATAATAACACAGAAGTAATACAAAAAATAGATTTGTCCAAAATCGTCAGACGAGAGTCTGAGTTGTTAGAAGATGACGGACTTCGCAAATACTTAAGAGAAAGTATCGCTTAATATCGCTTATTACTAAAACAAACTGCAATTAATTGTTCAGTTATGTTTCTTACGATCACATTTAAAAAATATGCAGTTAATGAATTTGTTTTTTCCCTGTTAATAGATGTCTTATAATAGACTAGACAACAAGATGTTTATTCTTCATAATAATAATAATAATAATAATGATATAGGATTTATTCCTTTACTGTATTGGAATACTGTAAGGATTACTTTTTATATTGTCGCGTAGATGAACTGATCATGTTAAGGCAAAGGAAGAGAAAATTGTTCAAGTCTCAATTCAAGAATTTTTTTATTCGAACTGAATAAGTAACCACTTATGTCCACTTGATGAACGAGCTGGAACATTCAAGAATTGGAAGGTTCTAGAAAATAGAGAACTTTCTCCAACAGATGGAACGTGAAGGAAATAAATTAACAAAAAGGAAATTTAAACAGAATTAATTTTTAGGCAACTTATTTTTAATGGATTTCGAGCTCGGGACCTTATTTCCGAGTCTGATGTTTCACCTTCTGAAGTACTCGGCTCAAAGGAACAACTTTCGCTACAATATTATAGTACTTTTATTTCTAACGTTATAAATTATTATTTTACTACTCTTATTAATAATATTTGATTATAACATTTGTTCCTTTATTTCATATTTGTACATAGCAAAATTATTTATATTTTTATAGTTTATGCATTTTTTGTATAAAACTAATAAATATGGAAAGGAAACAACTGTGTTTTTTTTACCTTCTCCGAAAAATGTCTGATACCGTATTCTGGTACAATGTTTAAAAAAGTACCGAATACAGGTAATGTATTTTTGGTCCGGTATTGGAATCACTACTGCAAACTATAGCACTTTCTTGATACTGTATGCTTTTGCAAAGCAGAAATAAATATTCCATTATTATATAAATCAAAAGTATTCAAATCGGTTAAATATTCCATTATTATATAACCCAGAAGTATTAAAATCGGTTGGTTTTAAAATGTCAAACGTACATCATGTGAAACATTTACAAACACAATGCTTCAGATATCTAATTTTTTGCTCACAGTCTGTGATTTCTTTCGGGTCTCGATTCTGGTGATGAATCAAACTGACTCTTTTGTCATTGTTTGAACGTCAAAAACGTCAAAAATGACGTTTTAAAAATCAAGAATTGTAACTTTAAGGTTTAAATATTCTTAACACTGACAACTAGCCATAATCATTGCATTTCAGAATTAGAGAATAAATCCAGAGCTTCGATTTTCTGTTCGCCTCCAGAAACAACTGAAAGCTGTACTCTGGTTACCGTAATCTGGCTCAAGGAAATGGACCGAGGAAAAAGCCTTGACATGAAATAGCTTTGTTTTTATTTTAATAAATGATAAAATATTCAGTTATTATGAATAAGAATAGATTAAAACAATTGATAACTTCTTGTAACAATTCCTAATGTTAGACTAGAAATCTTAGTTCTATTTTTTGCCCCCCTTTTTTTAACTTTAACATTAGAAATATTTTTAGGACAGCTATTCCGAATTTTTTTTATTTTATTCTACCACGTCATTTGTCGTTTACCTGATACAGCAAATGTCACCATTATACGTTACGGCAGATCTTGAAACTGTTTTGTGAGTACGGTTTCTTAATAGATTGAATGCACACAGAATTGATGATATCTTGATAAAATTTATTTTACCAAATCGAACATTTAACAATTCTAGAAATTTCTACAGAAATACTGGTAAAAACCTCGCAGTATCACAAAGTACAATCGATAATTAAGGTTCAAACTACTAAGAACGTTAAACACAACATAATGCAAAGCGCATCTAAAGAGCGAAACTAACTCGGGTATCTTAATACTTCGAATTCGGCTCTGAATTAACAGCTACTAACCAGACGCCATTATAATGCCAGGGACGTTGCCAACATTAAACGCTCAGAGCAGATGCCCTCTCCGGTCTTAAGCTTTCAACCAGCCGCCGAGAAATCTCTAGTAAATTCCATTTCTCAAAATTACTGGAAACTATATCCCGTTCAAATTACATCTACGGGCTGGAGCTGTTACAGTTGCATATTTAGATTTCTAACAGTTATTCAATTACAATACCCATTACAGTTATACAGGAACCGAAACAAATAAACATAACAACCGTTATACAAATTGCCGCCAAATTCTCGCCGAGTTTGGTGACTTTGGGCGATATCTCGCCAAATTTGGAATCAAAATTTAGTCACCAAAACGTTCGCTAGCTTGCCAATATCTCGCAAATTTAGCGAGATGCCTTAGGTTAACCCTCATGTTTTTGCTGTATCCGAATAACCTAAAATAACGGCCTGGAAAATACTATATTTCCAGAGTACCATCAAACGGCATGACAGAAGATCTTTAATTTATTTTTCAGATCATAATTTCGTAACAACTGAGCGATTTAAAAGCAATAAATATACTTCCTAATAATTTAATGGATACGATTCAAAATACATTACAGTTGCAAGACGTCATTTTGAACATCAACAGCATTATTGTAATCACTTTTCTAACATATTAAATATATTAATATAGAATCGGATAAACTTTTTAATTAAAATCTTTTCAGACCTTTCTTGTAACCCAATAACGTTTTCACTTTGACCTTCGCTAAAAAAATACGTATGCTAAGCAAACAGCGTTCACATCCAATAATTATTTAAGAAGATGTTTTTCATTTATTTTTTATTTATTTATTTTTTAAACTCAGCAGGGACAGAGCATTTTATCAGTTAAATGATACGGAAGTTTCACCTCGTGGTGACAGCCACTTGACCTTAAAATGATAAAGTTAGTTGGAAACTACATCTGAAAATAGTCGAGGGCAGCAGATGATATGGAAAACCTTTATTCGAATATTAATAGATAGTGCGTCTTAATTATAATGCCAGGGATGTTGCCAACATTAAACGCTCATTTTAAAACCACCCCTGTTTCAAATGAAAAGTTCTCCAGCAATTTGATTGATATAAACGTCTTAGACTGGAAGAGAAGGAAGAGACGTCTTTCTAAACGAAAGATGCCAATACTTATATTCAGTTCAAATTCCGGCGAACAAGCGGGCTGCATGCGAATTTCCGTGGTTTTCCCCATTTGTGACATGAATACGAGCTAATTTCCCCAAGAATGGCCTCCACGAAAGTATCCCTCTCTTTTCAGTAACTGTTGCGTACTTTGCCATAATCTAAATTATTCAGTCCACTCCGTATTTATATCGCATACGACAATACAGCCTATTTATTCAATAGAAAAAGAGCTCGGTGTGAACTCCACTGTTTAGCGGCTTCAACACTTAACTACTTGTGGCCATATTTCCGCCATAAAAACATCGAGTGTTTACATATTGAAAAGACATTTTATAGACAAATATATTGAATAATTAAATTTAAAAACTAGTTTTATGCATTTCAACCAATACGTTATGTAATAACAAACAAAATAAGAAAGCGCAAAATACAGTATATAATTCACAAAATATAATAGCTCAGTTAACGGTCTCTCGCTTTGCGAAACCTCAGAATTAGGAAATCATATTTTCATTCTGAATATATTCGTCATTATCACTTCATTCATCTTTTGAAAATAAAAATTAAGTTACAAAATTTGAAAATTATTCATTTTTCTCAACCGCCCCAAAATGCAAAGCAATTTTCTGATACCTAATGTTGCTATCACAACGCCATCTCTGAAGTAAATTTCGAATTGATATAATTGTATCTTACTTATGAAAGAAATCCTTCTTCGCAAATTACTGTTAGGAATAAATTAGTTCGTTAAAGAAAGATATTTCTATAAAATCATACTATGTACGTATATTAATTATTTTATAAAATTAATTTTTCGACAACATTTCTGAAATTTTCAATTATGTTTTGGCATTAACGAGTGAAGTAAAACTTTTGATTACGGGCAATTGCAAAGTTATTATTTTATATTTATTGCTAAAGTTGTATTGATAATTTTTATGCAGACTGTGGCGACATCATTCGCGTTGATGATGCGCCATCAGCGAAACTTCTCTCGTGCGTTTTTCTTTTCACCAGAGTGGCAACAGTAAGCCTTCGACAAGAAAAAGAACATTGACTGATTTTCTGTCTGTATTATTCTATATCCAAAAAAATGTAAATAAACATTAATCTTCTTGGAGTCAGAAAGACGTTTAACGTTTCCTATGTTCCAAACTTCCACACTGGTTTACCCGGATGCGATCCAATTCAACTTATGAAGTGTAAGATGGAAAAAGAACATACGATGTTTTTGTAATATAACGAGACTGAAATACTCTTAAAATGGTAAGTCAATTTTAGTTTTGGCAAGGGGGTGTGTGGCATTAGTTTCAGTTTCTTTACTTTCATCTCCTTCAGCCATAGTAGAATTAGGCTTAACGGAAGTGCAGCTACCTTTATCCAACTTTTTATTTTTTTAAAGCTTAAACTTTTCTGCTTAAAGTTTGCTTAGTAAAAACTAGTTCATTTATTCTTAACACATTTGATGCATTCAGAGAATTCTAATTGCATACATTACATCTGAAGGCATATTGCAATATAGAACAAGAATTTTTAAAATTGACTTACCATTTTAAGAGTATTTCAGTCTCGTTATATTACAAAAACATCGTACGTTCTTTTTCCATCTTACACTTCATAAGTTGAATTGGATCCCGTCCGGGTCACCAGTGAGGAAGTTTGGAACATCGGAAACGTTAAACGTCGTTCTGACTCCAAGAAGATTAATGTTTATTTACATTTTTTTGGATATAGAATAATACAGACAGAAAATCAATCAATGTTCTTTTTCTTGTCTTGTTCTGTTGCACTCTGGTGAAAAGAAAAACGCATGAGAGAAGTTTCGCTGATGGCGCTTCATCAACGCGAATGATGTCGCCACACAGACTTTTAAAGCTAAGTTTTAACAAAAAAATTATATTTACAAGTTTATATTTTAATTATCGTTATAAAAAAAGTTTTAGTGAGTGTATTTTATTTTAAATATTATTTATTAAAGTACAACAGATATGTTAGCAAGTCGAATCTCTCAGAACACTCGACTAGAAAGAAGTATTCTCAGTGAAAGGATCAAGTAGCCCTTAATATTGATTCTAAATTTTAAGAGTGAAATTTTCAATTCATTGAAACATTGTTATTTATTTATAAATAAAAATATTAGGTTTCCCGTGAAAACAATTACACCAATAGTTCTCTTAAAAATTGCAAAAAATTATAAAATATGAAAAATTAAACTAGAATTCTTTTCTCCTCTATCTGTGTTAACTTCTTAAAATAACCCTTCTTTATCCACATTTGTTTGATTTAAAAAGATTTCAGAAAAAGGGATAAAAAATAACAATTACGCAAATACATTTATCCGATTCTATTGAAAAAATTAATTTCAGGATTCATGAGCTTTAATTGCGTATTTCATTTGTATCTTCTTGACGAATACAGAAATATTATTATTTTTATTTCTCACTAGCTGTTACCCGGCATGCGTTGTACTGCTACTTAAAGGAAAGAAAGTGTTTGTGTTTTAATTCTGTTTATTGAAAAGCTTTTGAATACACAATGGTCCCCCCCCCTCCATCTGGTGCTGCAATTTCATTTTTCTACCCACATAGCAACATTCATGGTGCTTCATTCTTAAATTTGAGGGCTCTGCAATACATTATAATTTATCCATCTTTCCAACGACCACACTTGGATGAAGACTGTAATCATAATTAGCATCGTAATAGAATGCATCAAGATTTAAATCGGCATGCAATGTTCGTCTAGATCGAGCAGTGCCTACTCGGAATATTTTCCAATCTTGCTTTCCGTTTCTCGTTTGTTTCATCCTAACGGGCTACAGCAGTACGTACTCCAACGTTTTCCAATCTTGCTTCCCGTTGCCAATTTATTTTTGAAGCTCGTGATGCCCTTTTACTTCCTTGTACGAAGTAAAAAGGAAGTATTCTAATCGCGAAAAATTTCGGGTATCATATTTCAAGGAAAATGTCCATTTTAACCGCTATCGAATGCAATTTAACGATGTTTTTGCATGACATTTGCACTTAAGAACAGAAGAAAAGACTCTTTTTCCCTCAAAAAATTATAAAAGTGATTTAAAATGGGTTCTGGAAAGATTTTTGTGTGACGTCTGTTGCTACGTACTGACGTACACTGCGCAAAAAAGGGGGGTAGTTCTATATCTCCCATTCCATTGGGCCATTGACGAAATTCAAATTTCATTTTTCATGTTTCGAAAGCGCGACTTAG
Source organism: Stegodyphus mimosarum (assembly GCA_000611955.2). Lineage (NCBI taxonomy): Eukaryota > Metazoa > Arthropoda > Arachnida > Araneae > Eresidae > Stegodyphus > Stegodyphus mimosarum. Next base: position 1,428,389 of record KK122427.1, read on the forward strand.
GATATATGTTAGATTTAAAACTAGCAATTATTCTAGCATAGGTATTTTGACACAAAATTGAACTTTTTCTGAAATAACATATATATATTTCATATTTCGATTCTATGACTCAAATTATACCGAGACATTAAATTCTGTAATTTTTAGTGAGAAATTTATGGAGAAATTTAAAAATTTATCTTAGAGGATTTTTTTCGGATTGCGCCAAGAATAATTCACTTGACGGAATTCTTAATTTATTGTAACCTACATCCTTTCGTCTTTTTTTTCATTGATGCACGAGAGGAAAAAAAGTCCATTTTTCATTCTTTCAAATAATTTTAACAAACTTTGTAGACCATATTTTCGTTATTATCGCGTATATTAAGTACGCCAAATTTCAAAACGCACCAAAATGTAAATTCACGTGTATCTTAGGAAATTTTGAATAAGAAACTCTAATTTTTTGCAGCTATGCTTAGAAATATATTCACTTTGTAATTTTTGACATAAGATGATGTCAAAAATTTTATAAGTTAGAATACAAAAATGTTTTCGAAAAATTTATAAAAAATATTTAAAAATACAATTTTTAGAAACAAATCATAAAAAAATGGGAGAATTATATTTCGATTTCTGAAAGAAGGCATCAAGTACGTTTAATAAAACAAAAACAAACAGACATTAATAAATAGGTATCAAACTCAAAGAACATTGAGGAGCTAAAATTTAAAGAGTTAATTTTTTAAAAACTACTCTTGCGATTTTTACAAAACTTGGCAGTTTGGCATAATTTGAGTCTTAGAATCGAAATATGGAAAAAAATTAGCATGTTATTTCAGAAAATGTACGATTTTATGTCAAAATACCTATGTTAGAACAATACTATATATAAATCTAATACATATCCTAAGTCGCACTTTCGAGACATGAAAAACGAAATTTGAATTTCGTCCATCGACCCAGTAGAACAGAAGATACAGAACTGCCCACCCCCCATTTTTTTTCCTTAGTGTACGCACGTATGTATGTATATATCTCCTATAACTCAAAAACGAGTAGCCTCAGAATGTTGAAATTTTGTATATAGGACTGCTATAACATGTAAGTGTGCGCCTCCTATTTTGGTTGCAATCGGCCACACAAAAAGTACATAAATACATTAACATATATTGGTTTTAGACCAATTAGTTTTTTTGAATTTTAATGTACATAATGTAAAGTTCTGTGGTTTTTTAATTGCCATTTTGGCACTATATAATGTTTTATTCTTTTTTTGAAGTGTTTCGAAAATGTATATGGAAAATTCTGGTGCATTTAAGATTCGAGTTTTCAGTTTAATATGAATTTTAAAGTCTATAATAAAATTTGATGAAATCTTTTTACGGTTTTTGATCTCAAGATGGACGAGGAGAGCGAAACATATTTTTAAATTGTATTAATCGACTTTTATGAAGCTTCAATTCATTTTGCCCTGATGAGTTCTGAATTAGAGTTTCAATAAAAGGAGATTAATTGTTATTTGTACAATTTTGTATATTTTCCCTTTCGCATTTTTATTTTTCGAGATTGTGCTACTATGAATTCTCTCTTTAATTAGATTGTTTTTGATATTGTGTTAAACATCTTATACACAGTTGCAATTATTATATTACAGAAGAATTGCCTTGCTTTTATTCCAATTTACTAATTAATTTAGATGCTTTAAGTATATATATATATATATATATACTCTGCTGGACAAAACTTAAGTAACAGTTGTTCTTTTTGCCCTAACTCCACGATAAATCATCTGACAGATATGAAATTCAGAAATGAGAGAGAGCATTTTGTATTTAAAGTATGACGAAAGGACAGTTGCGCAAAATGAAAATAATGCATACAGTATGGAATCAAACCAAAAAAAAAGGCTTTATTTAACTCATAGTATCGTTATACATGATTGTTTGTACAAGAGGAAGAACAACAAGCAGATGTTCCTTAGTAAGGGATATGTTCTTCCCTTACTGCAACAATTGCTTCGCACAGTCTCTTCATACTCAGCAAGCAATTGTCCAACAGAGCTTGAGCTAAGAGTGCCCATTCCTCAATCAATATCTGTTTCTGTTGTCGGGTGTTCCCCGGAGGATGTTATCGTGCCGCAAGGCGTCCTCCCACAGCATCCTGCACTTGTTCGAGGAGATTTAAATCAGGGGAGTATGCTGGGAAATGCATTCGAGTAGTAACTTTCCAGTAGCTTCTGAACAGCAGGAGTCCGGGGTGGCCGGGCCTTGCCATCTATAAAAATAAAGTCTGCTCTAATGGCACCGCGGAATAGATGCACATGGGGAAGGATCACCTCCTGATAATAGCGATCTCCAGTTACAAAAAATCTGTCGAAAACGTGGAGTTTCATCCACTCGTTCAGCATTATGCCTCCCAGACCGTTAGGTGGTTTCGTGATGTTACTGGGATGAAACCGTGTACCGACCTCTCTCCAAATTAACTGGCGTTGAGAATCGCTTGTGGTACTAAAACGACGCTCATCCGTAAAGAGGACACGACTCCATTGATGAGATGTCCAGTTTTTGTGCTCCTTGCACCACTCGAAACGGTGGCGCCGATAGCCAACTTTCAAAGGGATGCAGCGTTTAGGACAGCGGGCTAATAGGCCACCTTTGTGAAGGCGTCTTGACACAGTAAATCGCGACATTTGTCATCCGGTTGCTGTCTACAGTTGCTGAGCTCTGGCCTCTTGCTGACTGGTTTCGGACTCTTTTCGCCTGCAGGACGATATATCGGTCATCCACTGCAGTTGTTTTCCTGAAACGGCCACCATCAACCTTTCTAGCAGATATACCTATGGTTTGGAAGGCTTTCCAAGTGCGCGAAACGATACTTTGTTAATTCCAAAATCTTTAGCTACACTAGTCACACTACTCCCCTCCTCTAGTTTTCCGATCATCCTTCCAAGTGTGAAGTCATCCAGGCGATTTCTCCTAGCCATATTTCATGAAAGAAGTCACTTGCACATACAGCGAATGTCTTTAATTGCGCCTCCGTCCTTCCTTTTACTGTAATTTTGAGTTGAGTGCGTCGACCGCACGTGTTTTGTGTATTCTCACGTCGCCTGTGAAGTTCTGTTCCTGACATCTGCTATGCATGACCTTTCTACTGAATTCCGTTTCATTGTACTGATCGCAAGAACCTCTTTTCTGCAGTCTCATGTCTATCTGATTAAAATTTACATTGTTGCTTAAGTTTTGCACAGCAGTGTATATATACCCACTCTGTTACTCGGCTCAGTAAACTCAGCTTTTTTGTTCTTATATGTTGGTAAATTGCGCATTTTTTGCTTTAAAAATGATGTTATGTTGTTCTTAGCTTCCGGTTAAGGTTTTTACGCTTTTAGTTAACCTGCATGTGTATAGCTGTATAATTATCAACAATTTAAAAGTTGTTTAAGTGCTGCTAAGCCTAATTTGTTTTGCCATAGCGGCCATATTTCTTTACATTTGAAACTCAGCAGAATAGTGGATTTGTTGCCAATCTAGAGAAACTAAGCTTCTTAACAACAAAAATAACGCCTTCTTTTATTAGTGCGAACTAAATCATGCTTGATTCATTCTGGAATTTATTCGCGGAAACAAGTTACTTCGTAATTTTTAATATAGATATTTTGATTTTTTATGTATTTTTGGCTTGTCGCAAAGTGAGATCTGAATTAATTGAATAAGAAATACTAAATAGTCTGTGAAAAACTGTTTCTTTTTTTGTTTGTTTGTTTGTTTGCTTAATTTCTTTTATACACCGTTTCAGATTTATCATATTATTTGAATAGAACATGTGGCAAAGATTAGATAATTCTTCAGATCATATAATTTTCATGCATTCTGAGTTAAAAAATGAAAGAGATGTAACGCTGTTAAGTGAACCTAGCACCTATGTGTCGCTATGGTGAACAAATATAGTGAATCTTACTGAGTGCATTTATTCTATTGTGGTTAATGCGCTATCGATGAAGTAGATTTAATTCAATCCAATAAGTTTAAATGAAATGCAAGAAAAAATGCGTACAGTTTAATATTCCGTGCAAGGAAGTCATGTGGTGTGCGCAGCAGATATTCTTTTCATCGCGCTTAAGGTGCAAATCGAGCAACCGATTTTTGCTCTATTGGCATAACTGATTACGCAGCAAAAGTAACGCTTTGTGATGACTATTACAAATTCACTTTCAAAAAGCAAACAAAATGCATGTGATGCAATAACACGCATGTTGATGCATGCATGTTATTGAGTGAAAAATTAAATATTTAAGCTTTGTTGAGCGATAACACAATTTGAAATATTTTAATTTGGGCAGTGCAACACATTTCTCTTAAATAGCCAGTTTTTTATTAAATTCGAGACAAATTAATATATTTGCGTTTTTCCGAGTAGCAACACAAATTTTTTATATCGCCGAGTATTCTGATTAAATTTGAAACATATATATCTTACGCTTTTGCAGAGTGGCAATGCAAAGCTTTCAGATTGCTGAGTTTTTAAACAGAAGTTCATTCAATTCGCGTAAAATACATGTATATTGAATATTCTTTGGGAAACGTGGACATCGACCTTTCCCAGAACCCAGAAAAGAATTGTAGAAAGTTTGGTGACGATAGCTATAATAGTGACTAAGTGTATTACGAACAAACAAACACACGCACAAACAAACACACAAACAGACATTCTCCTTTATATATACTACTTAGATTACAGGGCGAGATTAAAAATCTTTAGTTCCGATGTTGTAAGAAAATTTCACAGAATAATCTGTATTGTTATCATAAAAAAATATTTTTAAAATGTTGTGCTTGAGAAATTGAGATTTATTTTAAACTTTGAGACTAGTTTGAGTTTGAGATTTATTAAAAGGTATCCGAATACATTCTAATCATTAATTTTAATGAAAATTTTCAAAAAAAGTTATTATTTCATTTTAAAACTTATATATCAAGCTTCCTAAAACTACTTTTATTTCGTCTCTTTAGAAATAGAATTATGGCTGTTCTTGTTCTACGACATGAATTGGAAGTTTCTATCTGAGAACCCTGAAGATGATGTCTAAAGAGACTCACAGACTGCTCTAAATGACATGTGGGGATTCATTTAATTTGTCTAAAAGTTAATTTTTATTTTAAAGCAAGTTTCCTTTGGTTCTCGTTTTCAACCCGCGTTTTCTTGCTAGAATGTTAAAGAGCTAGCGCTCGCGGATACCAATGCGGTATCGAAAAGTTGAATTTAAGGAAAGGTTTTTGGAAAGTGATTTTAGAACGTATTACGGCTGCTTGAAGGTCCCATTGCTATGTTAAATTACTAGCGATTAGATTTCTGTGGCGTTGAGTGCGTCTAGCCATTAGGCTTGTTTTCGCCGACTTTTACAAGTCAGAGCCTTTTTGCGCGTTAAATTATCCTGTAAGCCTGTTGGGCTAAACTTACAACATTTAACTTTAAGTTCATCGTTATCTTTTTTAGTTACGCCAAAAATGTTGACTTTTATAAGCAATAGGCGTTGCCATCTGTAATGTTAATAAAGGGCTCTTTACACCTTTCTCTGGACTTTGTCGTACTTAAGGCTTGATGATAATTCTTTGCACAGTCTTCTAGTGTCTTATTAGTTTATACTTGAAAAAAATACTAGATGCTATATTAGCGCCCGAACAATAAGAATTATATCATAGGAAGCTTCACCATTTTAGTGTGATTTCCTCAACGTCGCAAGTCTCGTCGGCCACAGTTAATCCCTCGAAGAGATTTGGATTTGTTGTCGACACCTTTAGAGCTGCAATAAAACCAGCAACAACGTTTGACGGAAAGACCTCATTTTAAAATTTTATTGAACAATTAAATTCCCATTTCCTTCTGCATCAAATAGCAGAAGCGCAGAAAATTACCATTGTCACGTCTCCACTTAGAGGCCAGTCTTCTATGTGGTATAAATGCATTGGCAAGTTCCTGTTGGATGCTTTGTCCATTGCCAACGATAGGATTAAGCTCGAGTCGGAACCCTTCAGTAAGTTCCAGCCTAAAGTTGAGGACTTGACAAACTTTATCCTACGGAAAGTCCCGAATTTTTAATTTGTTGTATGGTAAGAGGCCGGACGAAGAAACTTTTCAAGTAATATTGCCTACTACTACCCCAAGTACAGGACTGTTATGAGCTTCGACATCCAACAACGCTGGAAAACTTATTCAAATTTGTCACTAAATTCCAAAATCGAAGCGTGGCAAAAAAAAAATCGAATAGCAGGGTGAGGTGAGAGGCCAAAGGAGCTAGGTTTTAGGCCAACGCCTCAACGAACACCGCAATTTGAGCAGAAGAAACAATTCTAAAAGAAAGGAAAGAATTCAACTGCAAGTAGCGGGTGTAAAAAAGAAGTAAACCAAAAGCAGGACAAAAAGTTAAACTAAAAAGTCGTGCTGGTGATAAGAAGAAGCAGAATAAAATAATATAATAAAGGGAAGGAAGAAATAATAATAATAATAATAATAATAATAAATATAATAATAATAA
>KK122427.1:1435001-1470055 GCA_000611955.2 Stegodyphus mimosarum
AATAATAATAAAAAAGAAAACTCTAAAATTTTCAGATTTTAAATTACGTCTAAAAGTTTTTTTTTTTACCATTTTGTGTGTTACCTTTATTTATTAAATATCATGTTCTTCGCACTTAAACCGTAAAATTCAGTTCAATAAAACCAGCAATATCGCAAAATAATTTTAAAATGAGCATATCTTTAGAATTTCAGATACACAGTCTCACACGCTGGAGATAAAAATGTTTTTTCTGTACAACGTTGGCGTTGCTCGCTTTGAAATCCTTGAGTTTGTTAATCAAAAATTTGTTAAAGTTTCACAAAATATGAAATCGATAATAAAACAAATTCTAAACTTCAAAACTAAACTTAGACTTCCAGATGCCCATATTCGCAGGAAGATTACGTTATTCAAAATGTGATGGCTGTAGGTACCGTTGTTTCATCACAATGCGAGAAACATATATACATTTATGCAGATTCTTCATTATTTAATTTCTTTAAATATAATGCAGGGCGATAATATCTGGTGGCAACAATTTGAAAAGTGAAATAACGCTTGTAGTGAATCCACATAAAATGTCAAAATGAAATTAATAGTCCTTCTGGGCAAATTGCCCCTTTGGACTAATAAGAAAACTAAAAATAATAATAAAGAATAAGTATAAATAAATAATAGAAATAAAGAAAATCTCTCGGATATTAAATTAAATACTGTAATTGTAAGAAATCTGGAGCTGCCCATAGTGCAAGGTTTAGTAAACAGTATCTTGCAGAACCGCTGATTGATACCGGAGCCTAATGCAGTTTAATTTCGGAAAATTTATTTACAAAATATTTCCGCGAACATAGGCTTTTTAAATTAGACGAGACGATAGGCATCAGCCAATGTACATGTATAGGAAAATACCATTGCATGTATACTGCGAAAGAAAAAAAAAGTGGCAGTTCTGTATCTCCCGTTCACTGAGTCGATTGACGAAATTAAAATTACGCTTTTCACAAAAGCGCGACTTAGGATAGATATTAGATTTATATATAGCATTATTCTAATATAGGTATTTTGACAAAAAATCGGGACTTTTTCTGAAATAAATATCAATTTTTTTTCCATTTTTCGATTCTAGGACTCAAGTTATGCCTAGATATTAAATTTTGTAATTTTTGATGAACAATTTCTGGCGAAATTGAAAAATTTATCTTGGCGAATTTTTTTCAATTTGCGCCAAGAATAATTCATTTGGCGGAATTCTTACTTTTAAAAAGAAAAGTAAATAGTAACTTATTTACTTTTCTTTTTTTTCATTGATGCACGAGAGGCGAAAAAGGTCCATCGTTCATTCTTTCAAATAATTTTAACAAAGTGCGTAAACCACATTTTCGTTAAAATCGCTTATATTAAATAAGCCAAATTTCAAAACGCGCCAATATGTAAATTCACGTATATCTTAGGAAATTTCAAATAAAAAAATCTTATTTTTTGCAGATATATATGCTTAGAAATACATCTATTTTAAGATGATGTTAAAAGTTTCTTAGGTTACAATAAAAAAATATATTTTTTGAAAAATACATAAAAGATATTTTAAAATACAAATTTTTAAAAATAAATAAGAAAAAAATGTATGAATTATATTTGGATTAAGCCTAAATTTCGAATTCTGAAAGAAAAAAATCATGTAAGCTTAATAAAAAAAAGAGATATTAATAAATATATATCAAATTCAATTAACATGGAGGAGCTAAAATTTTGAGACCTAATTTTTAAAAAGGTATTTGTGCGATTTTTTACAAAACTTGGTAGTTTGGCATAATTTGAGTCGTAGAATCGAAAAATATGGAAAAAATTTGGCATGTCATTTCAGAAAAGTCCCGATTTTGTGTAAAAATACCTATATTGAAACAATGCTATATATGAATCTAAGAGATATCCTAAGTCGCGCTTTAAAAAGACATGAAATTCGCAAGTTGATTTCCGTCAATCGGCCCAGTAGAACGGGAGATATGGAACCGACTGTCCCACTTTTGTTTTTCCCCCGCAGTGTACACTGCGAAAAAAAAAGCGAATTAAAATTACTAACAATATAAGTGTGAATTTATATACATACAATATTTGTATACGTTTGTTGAGGCCGATTGCTACCAAAAAGTGAGGTGCAAAATGTACACTCACGTTTGTGAAAATTGCAACACCATGAAGGACTTACGCGAGTGAGCTGAAATTTTCAGGAAATGCAAAGTAGCGCATGATATGCAAATGATTAGAATTACAAATCCGTAGCGCATGCGTATGCTGAGCAGCGCCCTCTGAACGGCTGATCGATCCGAATAAATAGACGGCTGTAGCGAGGCGTGTATGGTTATCGGTGGTTATCTGCTAGTGGTAAACGTTAACTCAATCTGTACTTATGCCTCGTCGACGAAAGAGAGCGAGATTTGAACAACTTACAGAGTTTGAACGAGGGAGAATCATCGGCCTTCGTGAAGCTGGATTGTCGTATCGTGCAGTAGCCTCTCGTGTGCAGCGTAACAGCAGCACAGTGATGCGCGTTTGGAAGCAGTGGACGGACGAGTGTCGGACAACTCGGAAATCCGGGAGTGGACCCCGAAATGTGACGTCAGCTCGCGATGATAGACACCTGGTCCGCATGGCGCGGACGGACCGTACAGCTTCCTCTAGACAATTGGCAGCACTGTGGTCAATAGCTACAGGTGTTTCATTGTGTGCTTCATCAATTCGTAGACGTCTGCTGCAGTGTGGACTGCGCGCACGGACTCCTTTATACAGGATCCCCCTAACGCACGACCATCGCCGCCTGCGGCTACAATGGGCCAATCAGCATAGAGACTGGCGTGCTGATTGGCAGCATGTCGTGTTTTCTGACGAATCCCGCTTTAATTTGTGGTACCATGATGGCCGCATTCGTGTCAGACGCTATGCCGGTGAACGCCACCTTCCGGAGTGCATTATCGAACGCCACAGTGGACGAACACCCGGAGTTATGGTCTGGGGCGCCATAGCATATCATAGACGATCTCAATTGCTACGAATTGTGGGCAATCTGAACAGCAACCGGTATATCCGTGAAGTTCTACAGCCCGAAGCTGTTCCCTTCCTTCAAAGCTTGCCAGGCGCTGTATTTCAACAGGACAATGCCCGCCCTCATACTGCTCGGATTGTTAAATCCTTCTTTGCAGCGCAGCAGGTACAGCTTCTTCCTTGGCCTGCGTGTTCCCCGGATATGTCGCCAATTGAACATGTGTGGGATGTCATTGGTCGGCGTCTTGCTCGTGATCCTCGTCCTGTTGCGTCTGCAGACGAACTTTGGGTACGCGTACAAACGATATGGAATGCTCTTCCTCAGTCAGACATTCAAACTTTGTTTGACTCCATGCCACGTCGTGTAGCAGCACTTATTGCGGCGCGTGGTGGCCACACAAAATACTGATTCTGATCTCTTGTTCTTGTTTGTTTGCTTTGAACATTTAATCATTTATTTGTACCACTACCACTCAACTGTGTATTAAATTGCATTCAATTATGACGATTCCTTCTTGGTGTTGCAATTTTCACAAACGTGAGTGTAGTTACATGCTATAGCAGTCCTATATACAAAATTTCAACGTTCTAAGGCTACTCGTTTTTGAGTTATGCGAGATACATACATACGTGCGTACGTACAAACGCCAAGAAAAAAATCTTTTCTGAATCCATTTTAAATCAGTTTTATAATTCGTTTGGAGAAAGAGACTCCTATATTCTGTCCTTGCGTACAGATGTCACCGAAAAACATCTTTAAATGGCAATCGATAGCGGCTAAAATAGATATTTTCGTTGAAATATGATACCCGAAATTTTTCGAGATTATAGTTGTAAAGGTGGATGGAAAGTAGACACAGATGTTCATTACTGCGTTTATTGGCCGTGAGAAAAACAAGTTGGTACAATGGATATAGTTCGGCGCTCGCAGGCGCCCTCTTGCAGAGAACAAATTCAAAATTTACATAAGGCGCGAACAACAATACTTCCTACAAGGAAGTAAAAACGTTAGCTTAAAATATTACTGTAATTATATGAAACTTTCCAAAAATATTCTATGAAATGTTATGAATTAAAGGGATTAAAAATTTAAGTTTATGTACATATCTAAAAATTTTTTAGACAATTTTGTAAATGAAAAGAGAGAAATTTCTCGAAAAATAGTTACTGCATGCATTTAAACAGGTATATTTAATAGATCTTTTGCTTTAGATTTTTAATTTCATTTAATTCCTCATACCTTAATAAACGTAAGTGGCAAAAATAAAAGTAAAATATTGATAAATTTTTTATGGGAACATTAATACTGAAATTTATATGATGAATGATAACATGTTTATCACCTGTTTCTATCATTTTAAGAAAAACTATGCTAAATAACACCAATAATAGATTTATTTATACTAGTTTTCAAATTTGGGGGTCGAACGTATTCGGATACCTTTGTAGAGACATTAGGTTAATTACAAGCAGGAGAGGTGAAAAATATGCAATGCCTTCGCCGGGGATCGAACCACGGACCTCTGAATTACCGGCTCAGTATGCTGACCATTACACCACGAAGGCACGCTAAGAATGTGGGAGATATACCTTATATACTCCCCTTTTTAAAGGGCGACTAGGGTTTTAGGGGACCTAGTCTCCAAATCCTGGGTGTGGAGAGTCATCATCCACAATCCTTTTAGTTCGGGCGCCACTGTAGAGACATTAGGTTAATTACAAGCAGGAGAGATGAACAATATGCAATGCCTTCGCCGGGGATTGAACCACGGACCTCTGAATTACCGGCTCAGTATGCTGACCATTACACCACAAAGGCACGCTAAGAATGTGGGAGATATACCTTATACCTTAACAACATTGCCTCTGAGATTTGTTTAACAGAATACAAAGAAATGATATTTATTTTTATGTAGTTAACTTGAAAATTGCAACAGTTTAATATTTGTAAGACCACAGATTAAAATTCGTAGCTCTATAAAATTAGACTTTATCATAGACCAGGGTTTCTCAACCAAGGGGGGATTTCCTAGCTTAGGGGTGAATGCAGTCAGCCTTTTATTTAGCTGTTAAGTTAGTTTACGAATACAAAAAACTACTTATATTCAAGTTTTGGTATTTATCAACATTTTCCTTTCATTTAATTTATAAAAAACTTTTAAAAAAAGTAAAAAAATGTGAAAGGTTTTAGATTTTAAATTACGTCCAAAGGGGCGTTTTTTAACGTTTTGTGTGTTACCTTTATTTATTAAATATCATGTTCTTCGCACTTAAACCGTACAATTCAGTTCAACAGCAATATCGCAAAATAATTTTAAAATGAGTATATCTTTAGAATTTCTGATACACAGTTCCGCGCGCTTTAGATAAAAGGATTTTTTTCCCTGTAATATATTAGAGTGTTGCCATTGCTCGCTTTTAAATCTTTTGAGTTTGTTCATCAAAAATTCGTTAAAGTTTTACAAAATATGAAATACATAATAAAGCAAATTCCAAATTTGGGCTTCCAGATGCGCATATTCGGGTGGAAACGTACGTTATTCAAAATTGGAGGCCCTAGGTACCGTTGATTTATCACATTTAGAGAAATATACGTACATTTATACAGATTCTTCATTATTTAATTTTTTTAAATATAATACAGGGCTGCTATATTTTGTGGTAACAGTTTGAAAAGTCTGAATGACTTTAAATTTTTCCAACGAAAAATCGCAAACCGAAAACAATAGTCCTTCAGCGACAAAGCCCCTTTGGACTAGTAATCCAAGTCTAAATAAATATATATGTATTTTTCGAGTTTTGTAAAGCGGGAATGATGTTCTAGCAGGGCTGAATTAAAACATATGGAAGACTTAAGCACTTAAAATTTTTGTGCCTCATATATATTCACGCCAGTTTTTTCCCCCATTCTTTTTCTCACGGTTTTGATTTAGTTGCCCCATAAATTCTATGATAAAACTGGGAATGAGAAATTTCTGTGGTGCCTCCTTTCCTTGATGCGGAAAACACGTACTTATTTTGCTTAATGGTAAATCCAGTGCTGTCTTCTGACAGTAGTGAAAGGGGTGCATGGTACAAAACAAGTTGAGAAATACTGTCATATATTATTAGCATTTTCTTCTTTGCAATCACGTAAGCTAGTATACTTTAACAGAGATTCGAGAACTTCGCAGAAAAGTTCACTACACGTACATTATTTATGCAAATACGGTTGTCGAGGCTAAAAAGAATTTCTGAACCGTCTGGGCAAGGACGTGAGAAGAAAGGAAAACATCATTAAAATCTGAGAGTTATTGAAGCCTGCAGCTGTCGTCACAGATGGTCAGACAGAAATAACTTTCTTAATACAATAGTGAATATATTAGATGCAGCATTTGAAAGTGAAAGAAACGTTCTGGCGGAAACTCATATTTTACTGCACATCACTCTTTATTGCGAGGCCTTGACAGCGATTTATAATTCTTATTTGAACTATAACATTGACTAAAATAAGAGCAAATTTATATCGAATATCAAAGGCCCAAATTGAAATTAAAATAACGAGATTTTATTGGTTTGAAAATAAAAAACGGAGGGGCTATTTAACAGGAAAATAATTGCAAGCGTAAGTATTTACAACATTCTAGATATACTTATATCAGGTAAGGTTTGTTTGTACTGCTGCTACAATTTGTTCGGAGGAAAAATATGAATTCTTCAAAAGACAGTTTTCTTTCTTCTGTAAATTTAGATCAGTGAATCAAAGTAAACCTTCTGAATTTAATTTTGTGAGGTTACGTGAGTTATAAAAAGCTGATGATTTCCAAAAATATTTGTTGGAAGATGATTCTGAGTGAACTGCAATTTAATCAGATGTTGGTGTGACTAATCTCGCTTGTCTGACATCAGAACAAGCCCAAGAAATTCATCGCGGCGAAGAGTACAAGATTACACCTGTCGTTGGCAACAGCCTTGAGCACCACATAGATAAGAGTACGATTTTGTCCAGTTCCACCCAGCACCCCGGGGGCTCTTCCTCCAAATCGGGGTCCGACGATCTCCACCTGTCTACCCTTATCACCAAGTCCGACAATCTCCACCTGTCTTCCCCTATCATCAATCCACACGAGAGGGCTCTCGGCTCGCCATATATTTAGAGTGCCCCCATGCCGAAAATACACTGTATATTTACAGCATCCATGCCTTCTCCGGGATTCGAACCCGGCCCTTTCTGTACGGTAATCAGAATCACTAATCACTATCCGGTTTGTGTGACGTTTAATCAGATATGCGGACTACATTATTTAAATTACAACAATACACTCGAGGACTATCTGCCCAGTGAGTTAGGGTTATTTAATTATGACAAAGCACACAAGGGCTATTTGCGTAAAGAGATGGATTCTTTCGTGGAGAAGGTTTTAATGGTTAATCCAGGCCGTATTGACGCCTGCCTGATAGAAGAAATGTCTTTGTGAAGAACACTCTAAAAGAAACTGATTGGTATTCACGTTACACATGGGAAAAACCGCAAAAACTCTTATGTAACCAGCTCGTTCGCAGGGTTTGAGCCTTTGTTCACCAACCACCATTCAATGATTTTACTACTCGATTGTTGGTGGGCTTGCTATTCAGTTGCACGTACATCTGCTGTCATTGTCTACATATTCGCCTCATATATTATTATCCATACCTTTAATTCATTTAATTCCTTTTGTTGCATAATTTTAGTTGCATAGATTTTATTAACACTAGAAGTTTGCTATCATCTCCGCAAAACAGAATCTTGTTCGAGATGTCCTTTCAAACAAAAGCATTTTTAACCTTTTTCATCTCTAAAACAAAAAGTAGACTTTATATACCATTAAATATATGACTCATCCTAATAATTAATTACTTATTTTTATCTATTTAAAAAGTTGGTTAGAGATATAGGTTCTTTGAAGATTTTACTGAAAGTACCATGATTATTTTCTGATGGATTCTAATATTATATTTCTCATGTTCTCAACTAACTAAAGCCGGTTGCGTGAATTTCTGATTAATGGTTAAACTATTAAATCATTTAAAATGTTCTGTCATATAAGTCCATTGCATTACACATGTAGGAAAATATGAAATGTATGGAGTTAGAAACATCTATTATTTCTTACAGTAATACTGTAAATTTTCATAATTATTATAGTATTATAAATTAAACGTATTTTAAATTACATCGGTTAAATATATACTGACTTCAAAAGTTAAGCACGAGACGGTAAAATCAATAAAAATGGAAAATTAAAGTTTTAATTATCATCAAATTTCATACGAAGAGAGCAAATGTATTTATAGATGAAAGAAAAAAAAGTGTTATATACAAAGATAAAAACAGTATTTAATTTTCGTAAATTATATGATGACGTCACGGTCATTAATAAACTGATGTTTAAAGCTGAAAAAAAACTTACAGCAATGAAGTATGTAACAACTCCGGACTTTCATACAAACTTTACAACGACTGCCCATGCTTTCAATGAAATATATATCATCGCAGATGCTAGCAATGCCCATTCCTCCATTAGGACAGTTTCCAAATGTCCGAGACTGGCTGAGGGAAGTAAAGAGGCAGGAACGGTCTCCAAGTATTCATTAAAACTTTTTCTAGGGGACTGGGACATATATGTCCCGCACCTTCACTATTTGAAATCTGTTTCAAGAAATATCAGTAAATTATGAAGATTTAAAATTTACTCTTTAACATGTAGTAGGAAGTGTAAGACCCCGTTGATTTGTTTTTCTGCTCCTTCATGTTAAAATAGTTGACCGAATAGTCCTTAATATATAAAAAATTGGTCCCTATAGCCCACGGGTAAGGTTAACGATGTTGGCTCGATGGGATGGTTCGATGGCATGAGGAGCAAGTCTAGCCAAATTGCTACAGCGTAAATTGAAATGCAAAACAATGGGGTGCAGAACTTCATCCCAAAATCACTCACTCGTCACAGACCGTCTTGAAAAATGTGAAGATGGGTGTGATATCTCACTGAAATTTCAATCAACACTATGATGCCGCCGCCTCTGAATGTGTAATGATCGATGATGTTCTGGGCCTGATTACGTGTGCCTTGTTCTGTACAGACCCTTACACGCCTATCATCTGATTATAGGGCAAATCTGAACTGGCCCATAGGATGTTGCGCCATCTGAGATGTTTACGACAACAATTTTACCTTGTCCATCTGGACTGGGGGGTTAGTGGAACACAAGCACTTGGGCGTACAGTCCCTTCGTGTAAAGTCTTCGGTGCAGAATACTGACAGGTATTGTCTTACCAAAGTAACGCTGCAATCATGTATGTAACAGATGTGGAGAGCGTTGGTTAATTCCGCTTGACTACTATAACTATATACCGATCTTCAGAAGGGGTGGTAATCCTTGGTCGACCGAGCACAGGTCTGCATCCACCTGTTTGACTTTTTTGTTGTTTTGTTTGACGGAATTTCGGCATTTCAGAAATTAACAAATAATTAACGCCAAAGGAAAGAGCGACATCTTCGATTCACTTTCGTGCTTCAATGCGTCCGACACCACGCCAGCGCTCACTTTCTACCTATGATAAAAAATTACCCTACCAAATTCATAAACACTTCATATCAGCATTTAAATGAACCTCCTCAATCCCTTCAAAATGCTAAAACCTTCAACGACTGCCTGATTATCATATTTTCGGTAATTAATTGTGACACGGCCGTAACTTAAAATATTTACTTACTGTCACCTGCTACCGCAGCTATTTTAAGCCGTTCAAGTTCAGCTACGCTTTCGAAAATTGCTAATTTATATTCCGTTTCAACTTTTGAAATCCAGTGCATTAGTAGTTTAATAAGCAATTAAAAAAAAATAATAAATAAGACCGATTATGCAGCCGATTTTTTAAGATTTGCTGAAACACACTTATAAAAATAACCATCTGACTGAAAAAGTGTTAAAATGCATCATCGCTTTATCATGAATATCATTGCCATTTGTTTCAAGAGGTTCAAAGGATCTTGAAATCAGAACATATTCTGTTTCTATGCAGGGTGGAAAGGAAAAAAAATCGAGTCTTTGGAGGGACTAAATTTTGGTAGTGCAAAAGTAAAGATTATTTTATGTGTATTTTCTGATGATATATATCGGCTAACATTGTAAACATTTAAATGAATTTCATATGTATGATTTTAACATGTAATTATTTATAAGAATTATAATTATGTTTATAATTTTGGATAGCATGCTAATGCTACGTATCCATGTATCTGAATAATCCTTTCTTAGACAAGCAAATATTAAATTTTATAATATAATTATTTGCAGTAAATGCTTTGCAACAGTAATAAATAAATAAATTTAAGATGCAAGCAGCATTAATTACTAATAAATTATTCAGAATGGCAGAATTAAATCAAAATTATAAATTTTCGTTTCTCGGTTCACGTCTTTAAAAATAACGGTTATACATTTGACATTTCTAAAGTATTACATATTTAATACAGTACTGATATTTATAATTAATTAAGTGTTCCGTACTTTACTGATTATCTAATGTTATTGAAAGCTTACTTACATTTTACATTTATTTCCAGCTTAAGCGGAATGTCATTTTTAATTGAATTTAATTAAATAATTGCTTTGATATAAAAAAATATACATGACAAGTATTATATAATATGCTCATAAAAAGATTAATTTTTTGCACGAGTTATAAAGTACAATCTCCCGCTTTAAACTTATTTCTCAGTTCATTATTCTGTTATAAAGGACATTGACCTATATCGTGATAAAATGCTGCGTAGAAAAGTCAAGGCAAAATAATTATATAAAACAGCTCTGTTTCTCAAAACCATACGATGATGTAAACGTCAAAGAGACAGATGAGTGTAAACCAACTTCACGTCCTAAATTTACAGGAGTCTTATCACATAATCATAAACAAACATTTTCCATCAGAGAGATATCTCTTCCGGGAGGAACAATAATAGTTATTTATAGATGGAAGTCTTCTGACGAATAAACAAATAATAAACAAGTTACTCTCCTTTTACAAACTGCTTTCTTGTTTGCCAAGAAATTTAAATCCCGAAACAATAATACATTTGATGCAAAAGTCATTTATCCATCTAAATTGAACATTCAGAGGAAATACAATAAAGCCTCGCTTATTTGAACTGGCGGAACGTCAGAGAAGAGGAAATGTAGGGTAATAAGGAGGTGTTATGGAGAAGCCTATTAAGCATCAAACTATGTTATAATTTTTCACATTGCGAGGATAATAATCATGCTTTACAATATCACAAGATATCGGAAAAGCAACAGGAGTACCACCGGACTGTCAAGTTCACTCAGACCTGCCTCGACAAGACGACTCCATTACGGGCATCGCCAAACCGAAACAGTACGCCCATTGTCGAGTGCGTCTTTGTAAGCAAACTCTTAAATGTACCAAAATCTGCTCAAGCCACACATGTTGGGAAGCCACTTGCAACTTAGACCAAGGACCAAGGCGTAACTGTTACCTTTGCAACTAAATGCAATAACCTCCACATCTTCGATGCGAAAAACTGAGATGGATCAGAGAACAGCGGAATAAATACGGAAGAAAAAGGCCTATTGGCATAGAAAAGAAATCAATAAGAAAGCCTGCAACTTGGTGACGCGCCCGTTTACTCCTCCCCCTGCGGGAATTGTTGCTTCCCCTCCACCATGCCAAGGCATTTTATAACATTGTAAGGTATTTATCTCGATTTCTTGGAATGCATTCGTGGTGTAGTGGTCAGCACGCTCGACGCGTATTCGAGAGGTCCGTGGTTCGAGTCCCGGCGAGGGCATTATACATTTTTCACTTCTCCCGCTTTCAAAAATATCTACTGTCTCTACAGTGGCGTCCGAACTAAAAAGGTTGTGAATGATGATTCTCCACCACCAGGATTTGGCGATTGGTCCCCTAACCCCCTATCGCTCTTTAAAAAGGGGGGTGAGTACATAAGGTATTTTTCCCGCCTTCTTGGAATGCCTTCGTGGTGTAGTGGTCGGTACGCTCGGCGCGTATTTGAGAGGTCCGCGGTTGGAGTCCCGGCGAGGGCATTGCTCATTTTTCATCTCTCCTGCTTTTCAAAAATACCTAATAACCTCTAATAATATAAACCTCTACAACATAATAGGAAACATTGACTGAAAAACTGAACTTACAGTCACAAAACTGTCTGAAGTTAAATACAGTACGTATAATACTTCAAGAGTTCAAGCTTGTGTTGATGGAAAGAATTTTTTTATTCAGTTCCTGCAGTTTCCTTTTATTGCTCAATATATTTAACTGGAGTTTTTACAGACTTAACTCTGTCGTAATGTGAAAGTTGGTGATTGATATTCATCTTCAATTTCAGTTTCATCGCAAATGACAAGAGAGACAGTTTCTTCATCAGGTACGAGTATTTCATAGTTATCGTCATCCTTAATACTACTTTCGGTTTCTTGTAAAGATTCATCTTCACATCCAAGAATATGTTTAATTAAGTAATTTTGTTATTTCATCTACACTTTCCGTTTTTATATTTTCATCATCCCCTTGTAGAATCTTCCAAGATTTGGCAATTTTTGCAGTCCTTACATCAGCTCAGGCCTGTGCAATCCAATAAGCAATATCTTTTATATGGACGCGTTTCAATTTTTTAGTTACATCTTGTCCTCCTTCAGCTTCTTTTATCCCTGTGGACAGTAGCTTATTGCGATAGTTCCTTTTTAAACGCCTTCATCTATAGTTGGCATATGGTAGTTACAGTGGAGAGAGCAGAAACATTACCTTAATGCCAACATCTTGAAATTCTTCTGCATCAAGGTGAGTTGGAGCACGATCTAGCAACAAAATAACTTTTCTGGGTAAATTATTTTCTTCCAAAAACATCTCTGCTGAAAGAATGAGTTCCTTAAAGAATCATTTTCTAAAACTTTCACTGCTCATCTATGCGCATTTCTGACTATCATATTTTACAGGAAGAGTGCTTTTTAAAACTGTTTTAAAGAATAAAGGATTTTGGAGCTTTCCATTCATTAGAAGGTCTTTTTGAGGTTTGCCGTAACATTACTACATGGTAAAATTATCAGCCTTTCCATACAACGCTTATAGTCTAGGGCATTTGTTTCAGTATTGGCTGCCTGACTCTTACTAGGTAACAATTGTAATTACGACCTTTCTCATCACATTTAAATATCTGATCATCCGCTAGGCTTTCAGTTTCATATTTCTTTAAAAAAATTCTTGAATGATTCCATTTCTTCAAAATTCACCGCAAACACTTAACTGGCGAATACCGCAGCATTTCTTCCAACAGTCGAGCTAAGCTGTAATAAGCACACATTTGTCCTGAATTGCGTAAACATACAGGGCATCACTCACATTTTTTCATAGTTTTTTTTAATGCACACTCCATAACTCTTGGTCCACACAATTTTCCCGTTTCGATTCGTTTCCTTTTCCAGTCTCTTCTTGTTAATTTTTCAAATGTTACCTTTTTAATTTACTCTTACCCTTCCAAAGCCAAAGTTGTCATCTTAGCTGGAACATAAATAACAGAAGTAAGGTGAAATCACATATTTGAAAATTTATTGAGTATGAGAACACCTACCACGTTCATGTAGTTTGAACAAGAATTTGCACAAAGTACGTTTCAGATAATAAATGCAAAAGAAAATAAAATTAATGAAATGCCAGTATAAAAATGCGAATACAAATTGAATGCACTAAATAAAGATAAAAATAACCATTTTACCAATAAATTAGCCCTCAGAGGAAACAACTTTAACTAGAATAGACGAAGGGGAATGTTATGCGAATACTTATTTAATTTTCAGAACCTTAAAATACTTGACGAAATATGGCATATTCAAAGGTAATATTTGAAATTTTAATCTTTTCATCATTTATAAGCATCTACGTTGAAATAACCGAACATACTAGACTGTGAGGATGAATCTCGGATTTTAGTGGAGTTTGGTTTCAGTCTATAGTCAAGTCCCGATTATTCGAAAGCGGATTAACTGGGCTGTGTATAAACAAAAGTTTGTTTATTGAGAGAAGGAAAAGTTACTATCACATATCATCTGTGTAATCCAAAATTGCTAATGGAAAAAAAAAGGAAATGTGTAGGTATACAGCGATGATAGCAAGAGACATATATATATTTTGATTTAATCCAAAACAGTGCGTAAATTAATACGAATTTAATGCAGAATACGCATGTTAAATTATCCATCAAAAGTAAATTGTTCAGTCGTAAAAATAATTATATTACAGTTATTAATCTTTTATTTTACGTTGACTCCTATCGAACCACAAAATGTGAATAAAAAAGAACAGCATGTATGCCGTGAATTGAGGAAGAAACACAGAGAATGAAAGAAAGTGCGCATGCATGTTCGAGTTAGAATAATATTTAATTAAAGTAACCAGATGTATTTATTCTTTAAGTTAAACTTTCTGAAAATACTATTGTGCGCGTACAGGTTCGTAATAAATTAAATGCACACAGAACCAATGATAACTTAGTAAAATTATTTACCCAAACGAAGCAAATTACATCTCTGGAACTTTTCACAAAAGTACTATCTGCTCAGTAGCAGTACTTCACAAAAATACAGCTATTCTCAGCAGCACAGAGCACAATCAGCGCTTCAAACTACTAATAACATTAAATGCAGCGTAAATCAAAAGCGCGGGAAAACAGCGACATGGTACATTATACAAAAGATATTACAATTCCATTAAAATTATTTACATATACTGCATATTCTGGCGTATAACGCACACCTATAATTCAAACTATTTATTTTTAATTTTTAAGTATATTCGCCGCATAACGCGCACCCTTTTCTTTATGAAAAATCCTGAAAGATACATGTACAATGTCTTAGCTTATGAAGCCATTTACTGAAAGGTTTTTCCCAGGCTTTGGAACAATGGTATACTGAATTGACTAGCAGTAAGGGGAATAATATGTGTATGGCGGAAATGCTTGAGAGAGTAAATAATTCTGCAAATAGACCGGATTGTATTCGATGCAGAATATGAACAAGAATGTTATTCCCCGGTTTCGATAAAAGAGGGACATACTTTGAGGTAAGAATGCATTCGCGGAATTCGCGGCTTCAAATGCCTCCAGAAAGCTGCAGGCATTTGAAGCCGTGATTCTGAAGCGAGCATCAAGCGTTTTAGTAAAAGCATTTGCTTTAGTTGAAATACAGTTGATCTGGTGTTGCTTTTAACAGTAAATATGACTCCTATCAAACGAAACAAGCACAATGCTAGTTTCATAACCTAAGTCGCTCAGTTTGTGAAAGAAAATGGAAATCGTGCTGCAACAAGTACGTTTGGCGTTGGTGAAAGCTCCCTACGTAAAAGAAAGAAAAATAAAACCACCATATTAAATATGCCAAAGAATAAATGGGCTTTGCGCAAAGCCGTAATGAAATGCGCTATTTCATAAGAAAGTGTTGAGAACTGGTCTTGAAAAGTTACCAGAATGAATTAATTTCAACAAGAAACAGTGTACATATATTTGCCTCAAAGTGGGCAAAAAAGAAGGCAAATGAAAGTAAAAAGGTTGAAGGAACTTTGAGTTGGTGTAGTAGATTTATGGCACAGAATAATTTAGGTTACGAGAAAAACCAAAAATTTCGCATATATTTCGGAAAGATGTGGGCAACAAATTGATGAATTTCTAGAAGTATGTTATTGACATACACAGGCAAAAAAAATTATTTACTGCAACATACTGGAAATATAGATGAAACTCCAGTAATATTTAATATGATAGGAAGTAAAACAATTGATGTGAAAGGAACAAAAATGGTTCACATGAAAACAATAGGTCACAAGTAATATGACCTCACCGTAGTGCCTTCCTGCTTAGCGGCCGTACAAAATTAAAGCCTATGGTTATATTTAATTAGTTTTAAAAGAAAGATAATACCGAAATACAATTTCTCAAATGGTGTTTCCATTCATATTCAACAGATAGAATGAATAGAAGAAAACGGTGTTAAATTGTGAATAAGAAATGTTTGGCAAAAGCGTCCTGTTGTCTTAACGAATCCAGAAAGTCTTTTAATTTTTGGATTAGTTCAGATTCGATATAGTGGATAATACGAAGGAATTGTTGGAAGAGTGCAATACAGACATGGCAGTTATTCCAAGCGGATTAACGAAATTAGTTCAGCCTTTAGATGTGTGTATCAATAAATCACTCAAGAAAAATTTTAAGTGACAATGCAAAACGTGGATATCAGAAGGCGAAAAAACATTTACAAGCCAAGTGCGTCATGCCGGTCTAGAAATATTGTGGAAAGAAATTAAACTGGTTATAATTCAGAAGTCATTAAAAATATAGTATGTCTAAGAATCTAGATGGAACGGAAGATGATTACTTATTTCTGGATCAGAGAAATAGTGATAGTGAAGCTGAAACAGAATTCAATGATTTGCCTGGAGGCATAACGGAAGACAAATATGACGAAATTTTCATGTTATCCAATAATGAAAATTTTTAAGCTCATAAGATACGTCATTTAAAAAAACAATATTTAAATACATGTAGAAATATAATTTGTGTATGCTCATCTTTTACTTAATTTTAAGCCTATCATTTTTACATCCGACGAATAATGTGCACCTGTAAATTTCGACCTCACATTTTTGTATTAGAAGTGTGCGTTATATGGCAGAATATACCGTGTACAAAATTCAGAACAATACATATAAATGGTTATAAATAATATACTCATAATCTAGTAACAGATAAAAGGTATGCTCATTTTTCTTAGCGCTTTTAGAGATATTAAACACTTCTGGACGAAGAGTCATATTGGTACCACTGGTAACGAGTTAGCAGATAGATTGGCAAAGGCTGCCACTGAAAATCAAATTATTGATGTTGAAGTAAAGACTTCCTTTGACAGTTTGAAATCCTTGTCGAAAAGAAAAGAGTTTGACTCTATGGCAAGCAAAGTAGAACGACCCAGATTCTAAAGGAAGATTCACATATAATTTAATCTCAACTGTAAGTGAGAGAAGATGGCTAAGTGATAAGTATCTAAACTGAGCTTTAACTAATCATGGACACTATCCCTTTTATTATAATAGGTTTTCGATTAAAAATTGTACCTGTCCATGTAGCATGAGTAATGTAGATATTGAGCACCTGTTGTTTAGATGTTCTTCTATGAAAAATATTGTTCTAAGATTTATTCCAGATATTGCTAAATTTTATATTCTAAAGGATCTAAGTAAAAATACAGTGACTAAATTGAAATTGTCAAATTTCATAAAATATGTATCTCTAAATGAAATGAATTTATATATTGATTGTGTTTAATATTTCCCTGTCTGTTTTAAGAAAAACTAGGGTGTTTATGATATTCTGTTACTTTATTTATTTGTATATGTAAGTAACATATTTTTATGCATGTAACATGTGTTATATCTTACAAAGTATGTAATAATATGATTTTGTTGGTGTAGCTGATAAATCTCACCAGCTCCTAGACTTTAAGTTCATATTTTAGTTATTTATTAGATATAAAGTTATCTCAGGTAGTATTGCGGTAGTTCTACTGCTTAATGGGCCTGATTAAGGCCTTGTTTTAGATCTCAATGTTTCTTTAATGAAATAGCTCCATTAAGCCCTGTTAAGCCTCTAATGCCGGTACAGGAAGTTCTACTAGTCATATAAACGGTTAGTAGTTATATGTAACTTTTAATTATAATATAGATAATTCCTCTTTCCTGTTTTCTCTCCCTTAGCTATTCCCGGATTAACCGTTAACCGAGGGCGTCAGTTACGACATTGATAGCATGTCACTTATTCTGTCAATGTCATCGAATTTTCCAAGAAGTCGACATGAATTTTACTTGTAATATTTCATGTAGTTATGAAGATACTTTTATGGAATCAGAACAGATATACATCCATTATTCAAATAGTCGTACATTTTAATTAGATACGCGATTTAGGAAAAATCACTCTCGGTCGACAAAAAGAATAATTTCGGAGAACAAACTGAAGTTTTTTCCTATTCCAGCTGTAATTCATACAGGAAAAATGGTCAATGCGATTACAAAAAGATTATGAAATATTGCTTATAAAATGTGCAAGGAGAAATATTGATGGGCAAGATAATGAAAAATGGTGCGAACAAAAAGCTGAAATAGACTAGAAAGGGACTAAATCTTTTCTCACATTCCGAATAATCTCAAACCTGTAAGATTAATAAATGAAGTAACAGAGCTTTATTTTTGCCTAGTCATTAGATTTTCTCAAACACTTCATTAATAAGTAATATATCATCAACTTAGAAAATCCGATTAAATATTAACGCTCTCAAATCTGTGATAGTCACTGAAATGCCATATCACTGAAATTTGCGCCGGTTTCAGCCAATCAGTAAAAGGAAGTGAGGACTTATTTCCAGCTCTCAAATTTTGATTCTTCATTGCCAATGTAGATTGTGGAAACTGGTTTAATAATTTTTAGCTGCACCATAAATTCAATATATGGTTCATCAAAAACCAGTGTACTGACCAATAACTGTCACGTAAAATATCCGTTGTTTAAGCATTGCTTTACTATGACAACAGGGCGATCATAGCTTAAATTCACCGAAGTCCAACTCTGGAATTCCTAACTATAACCAAAGCATATCAGAGACCCAAATAGGATGAGCTTCGCTATTTTATTATATAACTAAATTTCAATATGACTAGTAAATTCTGCTGTTGATGTACCTTCTTTTTAACAGTAAAATTGCTATTAATATTAAGAACTGAGTTCATGCTTCAGTTTTCTTGCAAAGAGCCAAATGTACAAAAAAATACTTGAGCAATTCAGGAAAAAATCCCCATACCTAGATGTGATATATGCAGGAAATTTATAGGCTACAAAAGAAAACTGCATTAGAAGCTAAATTAGAAACAAAAATTACCTGTCCACGACACTTGTTGCTTTAAATATTTAGTTTTCTTTTTTATCTTCAGCATATGGTTTTATCGCTAATTTAATGATCTTTTTACTTATCTCTTTATATTTAATTTAAACTGAGAATTTTATTGCTTTATTAATTACCATTATTTTATTTATTTTTGTATAAGGCATTTCTTATATCATTTGTGGAAATTATCAGGATTTTGGGTGCGAGATGCATTAAAAATCAATTATGACCTCACCGGGATTCGAACCATGAATCTTCTGATTTTTCAGCTGGGTATGCTAACTAATTACAATTTCTCCAGAAAAGCATATTGGTAACATAAGTGAGCTTCCGAGATGGAAAATAATCAGACCAGTGGTCTTTTTATTATTTATTTTAAAACTTAACGAAGATTTCTGGGTTAAATAAAATGTAAAACATCAGCAAAGTTACAGAAAGGAAAGACACCCCTTTCCCCGCTGACGGACGCAACTTACTCCTACGGCATTTCTCAGTCAAAAGCCGCTCCTTTTCCCCTTTCGTTTACGTCGCAAGGACACCGCACATGAGACAGTGTCCTTAACGAGCTACATTCCAGCCGTTTCGGCGGACGCTCGGAGTATGTTCCCATGAAAGCAGGAAGTCGTTTAATATAAACCTGATGTTTCATCGAAACTGAGGATCGTTACAGTATGCAAGAGAATGCAATAATGCTTTGCATTCTCGTTCATTTAAAGAGCGAATGGAGAGAGGCTCGAGATCCAGCTAGTGACTAGTTCTCGTCTCCAACATTTTAGTTCTGACGACGCTGTTGAGGCTAAATTAACGTATTAACTATTTATGCCGCAAGAGCACGCACGAGGAAAGAGATGATATAATTTATTTCATAATTTTGATACCATGTTTTCAAGATTAAATTTGTTTAGTTTCTATTTAGGCCTTCACATTATGTTAACACGTATTGACAGCAAAAGTATCTTTTCGCGTGACAATTTTTGCAAAAATATGAGGGAACACAAATCGATAAGTAATAAATTTAGTAAACAAAGCTCATTAATAATAGGTATTTCCAAATTAAGATTCCATATTTCATTTATTAGTTTATGTTTCGCATTCATTTATTATGTTTTCGTTCTCAGAATCAATCGTTTAGCAGCTAGTGAACCAGAAATGTGAAATCTTTGCTATGACTGAAAAGCAGCGCTGCATCTCTAAATATCGCTATTTTGTATTTGCTTACCTACAGCGATTAAGCATTAAGTTATTTTATCATTATTTATTTTTAATGAGCAGAGATGTCAGGGAATTTTCCAAGTAAGCTCGTTTCTTCTATGTTATGAAAAATTCATTTTGACCTCGTTGGAATTTTACTTTTGGAATCGATTAACTCCAGTTTCTTTTAAATGACGCGTATTGTTTAGGGTTCACATATCCCTTTGCGTCGGGTTAAGAATCCAAGCCATCAGGTACTTGAAATTTTAAGGTTTCAGATGGCAATCAAAGCGACAGAAAGTAACGGATTAAAATTATGTTAGAAGATAATGGGTATTAAACGTGCTAACAATAATCGTGTAAATTACCGAAATAGTTAGAAAGAAATCGGATAGAAAAAGATTAAGTTGGAAAAGAAATATACTAGTTTGAAATTAGGCAAAAAAGCAACTTTACGTTGACGTAGATTTTTAAATCAAACTTTATAATCCATCCACTGAAGCAAACCAGGAAAATAAGATTCCCATTTTAGGTAAGAAAAGTTTGCTACTAAGATTTCCGCTTCCAATGAAAAGCTTTGACATTCTTTCTTTATTACTTACTGGAAACGTTCTGAACTTTTTTTCTTGACTACTTATATATTAGTTTTCGCAGTTTCGCGATTCTTACGAAAGAAGTGATAACTTATTGCAAAAAGTGTTTTATCAGATACATGTATATTATTATTACTATGCATATTTTAATCTATACTGAAAATCAATCAATAAACTTACTTAAAGCTGTCTTTCTTTTTTTTCTAATCAGTCAATAAACTTAAAGCGGTGTTCTCCCTTTCTTTTTTATTTCCTTGAACCTGCTCCTCTCCATTTTGATAGAAAGATAGTAGAGATCGCTGTTTAAAAACATATACAAAATAATTATTCTTATTCATGAATTTGCTACAAAATACTTTATTCGAGTAGAAATTTCCCTGCAGTTCCTTCCACTGCGGACAAATATCACCAGCATATGTTTTAAAATTGATTTCATCACGAGTTGTCTATAAAAACTCTTGGAATACATTAAAAAGAACTCGCGAAATACTGAAGAACTTTTTGCAAATGATTACATGAAGTTTTGCTTTGGACATGGTTGTCAGATTTTGGTGCATTCTGGGAATTTCGCGACTTCTAATAAGTTGGCTGCGCAAATATATAAGTACCTTTTCTTGGTAAACTCTGGATGTTTGTGTGCCACGTAGAAATAAAAAAAACGAAGAATTGCAGCAAGATCTAACTGATCCCTGAAATAAACCTACGCATCTCGGTAAAACAAAGTACTTTGTGTGTGTGGTGTGTGCGTGTGTGTGCGCGTGTGTGTGCGCGTGTGAGCGTGTGCGTGCGTGCGTGTGTGTGTGTGGCCTACGCACAGAAGCATTTCAGCTTAACGTGGATAGACAGTATATCTATTTCGAAGGTGTTTAGACTTTAGACACAGTTCATCTTCTTCCAAAGCAAAATATTTTCTTGCGTAGATGGGAGCGACTAATTCAAGTCTCGCAAAAGTCGAGATGCCTCCAGTTCAATCTTTCTCACAACTTAAGATTTTATTACGCTACTTAATAACAGCTAAGAAAGACACCGCTGTAACTTAGGAATTTGCAGACCCACTGATAGGTCATACAGCATCTCTTCTATCTCATGACTGCACTGAGTCTTTTTTTACATCAATATCCGTGTTAATGTAAATATAATGTTACGAATTTTTGTATATATGTAAATAATTTTAGTGAAGTTATGTTTAATATTATAGGATATTTTTTTAATGTAACATGAAATTCTGAAGAATCGAAGCTTTGCCGGAGAAATAAGAGTAGAGACAAGTCTAATTAACATTGAGGTAAATGGCAATCTTGTTATATTGGCGAGACATCGCCAAGCTCGCGATGATTTCGGAAACTAATTTTTATCGCCAAATTTGGCGAGAAATCGTCCGAAGTCTCCAAACTTGGAGACTGTTTAGCGAGATTTGGATCCGATTCTTGTATAACTTAACTGATACTTAATTTATCCCCATATGTAACTGTAACCGCATCCGGCCTTTATCGTAATCTTATATGCCTTCCAGTAACTTCGAGAAACGGAAGATAATAGAAATTTCTCGGCGGGCGGGGGGAACTATATAAGACCGGAGAAAATATCAGTTGTTAGTTTCTCTGTTCAGAGTCGACTATTGGAGTGTTAAGATATCTCCGTGTGAGCTTCACTTCACGATGCACTTTGCACTGCGTGTTGTTTAACGTTCTTAGTAGTTTGAAATGTAACTTATCATTGTGATCTGTCATCTGAGATGAGTTGTAACAGCATTTTGGAGGAAAGCTCCAGAACTTTAAAGCTTTCCTTTTGGTAAAACAAATTCTATCTTGCTGTCGTCGGCTCTGTGTGCATCCAATCTATTACGACCCGGTAGCAACAATACATATATGTACAAAAATAAAAATATTTGTTTGAACTGAGATTGAAATCATTGCGAATGAAACGAGTTGTGGATAATAATATAATCCTTGGGATATTTTTGGAACACTGACTCTTCGTGACTGAGAGCATATAAAATTTGAAAATCTTGCAAGCACTGTCATCTGTACTGGCACCTTTAAGCTTTTAAAGAATATCGCTTAAATTTAGTATCTTTAAAGATGTTAGGAACTTATTATGCTACATAGTTTGCTATTTATTATTATTTTTGCATTAAAATATCAAACTGAAAAATTGAATTAGCCGCGGCAGAACGTTCACTGTTTGTTACCGTGCTTAGCATCAAACTCGGTCACAGAGGAAGAGTTTAATCTCTGTGCAACAACAAAGTGATAGCTAACATCATGCTAGACCCTTTGTTTACATTTGCTAATCTATTTCAACTTTGCGTCCTTGATAAGCTATGTAGTTGTAAACTATACACGCGCTTTTATTAAAAAGATATGATTTATACATGTGCCTATTTCTAAGAGGGTGTTTATCATAAAACTGATAAGCAGCTTTTTTTACATTTTATATCGTATCTTGAAAGAAGGTGATAAAAGTCTGGTTATTTTGGTTTAGCTGATAGTTCACAAGTGTTACTCCTGATTGGCTAATTTAAGGTACGGATATGTGAAAGTAACCACTCACAAAGCAGTCAGAGGTGCAGTGATAGCAGTAAGAACTGATATTTCTCAGAAAATTCCCAGAATCTTGCCGATCGATGCAACTAAGCACCGCGCCTAAATTGGATAAAAAACAAATTAGATATCTGTAATGTGAAACTAAGTTATTGCAGCAGACATCCAACTAAAGATGCAACAAGTTCTTAACATAGTTTTCCAGAAGAAGGATAAAGTTTAATCTCTAAACTGAAAAGTCATTTTAAAATATGAATTAAAAGTAAGAAAATAAATAATATAGGGAAAAAGAAACAATAACAAATTAATTAAGTAAAAAACTTGAATGAAAATGACTTGAATGGCTAAAAACAAAAAAGGAGAATGTATTAAATAAACAACGATAATCATTTATTATTTAAATACTAAGTAGTTTCAATTCGTTTGGATTAATTGTTAATTTTTTTTACTGTTACATTAATTTCATGAAAATTATTATCTTATCTTTCAATAAAAGACTTAATACTATAAAACATAATCTCAGCAAAAGTCTTAGCATAAATGATATATTGAAATTACAAGCTAAAATAACAAAAATAATTAACCCTCTCCCAAAAAAATTAAGAATTCGCGTCACTTGTTTGTTGAATCCTACATATCCCAGTTAGAAACATTTAGTATTTTTTTAAACACTGTTGATAATTGGATTATAAAGATATTTTATGCTATTTATTGTTCTAAGACTTTCTCCAAAACTAAATTTGAAGACTTCTTCAGTGCTACTTGATTAAAATCTCTTGATGCATATGTACACGAAATCAAGTCTCGCTATAATCCACATTTATACTTTGATTTCACTAAGTGAGTTTTCAGTATGCGTACACTAGTTGTTTTCGAGTCAATTATAAAGTAAAGGATAATTATGGGAAGGGGGAATGTCTTATAAACTACATATTTATTAAATACAAATATAATTGCACTCCACAGGCATAACGACAATAATATTACCCTAAAGTTTTTTATCTTTATTCATTCCTATTGAATAACACATTTTAGCGTCAAATCACACACGTACAAAAAGTAAAAGAAGAAAAAAACAAAGAAAGAAATAATAGTACTTGGAAAGACAGCGTTCGCCTCCGTTTCCATATTCATCTAAACCAGGGATTCCCAAACCTTTTCTCGCATCGACCCCTTTAACGGAACAGTTTTCTTCATCGATCCCCTTACATTTTTCTCTATAATATAAAGCAAAGATCCCAAACCTTTTTCTTGCATCGAGCCCTTTTAAAAGTATAGTTTCTTCTTTAACCTCCTTACGTTTTTCTCTATCATATAAAGTATACAACATAATCGTAATATAAATAATTGCGCATAAATAACGTAAAGTTAAAAATTAGATTAAGAATCTGTACAAAGGTATTGAAAAAATGGTTTAATAGATTCATAAAATTCATATTTAGTTGTTTTTTGTTTTATCATTATTTTTAATTTTACAAATATGAACAAGCTTTCGAAAACAAAACTGCAGATTCTTATTGCATACAAAGCACCATGCTAATTAATGTGATGTCTGCGCTTGTTGTAGTGATGCGATATTTTTTTTTTAAATATCTGACATAAAACTGCTTAATTTAATTCTTAAACAGTCTCGTTCAAAAATATTTAACCTGTTTCTTATTTTTTATTCGTTATTTTCGTAGTTTTTTATTGCATTTTCTTGTGCTCTTGCATTTTACTTTATAATATTGCAATTATTGCATAAAAATTTATATATTAAAAAAATCACGGATTTTAAACATATATTAAATAATTTTATTATATTTTACCTTATTTCTTTTATATGATTTCTTCCTTACCACATGGTGAAGCTTTATGTTAATAAACAAAATTATCAATTTATTAATAATATTTTTGTAATCAATGGCATCTTGATCATGCCGATCAATTGTCGGTGCATATTTGGCTCTTGACCCCCAATCGAACCCTTTAAAATTTAATCAACGTTCAGGGGATCAATAACCACTCCGTTCGGAATTCCTGTCCTGATCAAATAAAGAATTACTAGTAGCAAACCACAAGGTATGATGAAAAGTCGCAGAACGCTTTTCATGTTATTGTCGTTAATGAATCAATTCCCATTACATAGAGATCAGCACAGCACTCAATATTCCTGTATCCTGTATGCAAAATCCTTTTATTTTATCCTTTATTTCCCCTTGTACAATAGATGGAACCCATTCTATTGTACAAGGGGAGTTTTATATTAGGGCTCTTCTATCATGTCAAATTAGAGCTTATTTATAACTCGTCATCTGTGAAACAAAATATATCACCATTTCTTAACATCCAAATTTCTACAGTCCACTAAAATCCATGGTTTACGTACGAGTTTTGTGGATTTGCAAACAATCTCCTGTGTAAAAATTAAATACAAATGTTTTTTTTAATAAGCCTTGTATTAAAGCTCATAAAATAGTTAATGAACTAAAAAAAAAGGGAAAAAGGAAGAAAATCTTAAAGGATTCAAATTTTTAAGTCCTCCCAGAGGATTTGTTAAGATTTTTTTTTTACTCTCGCTGAGCATGGTAGGTATCAATCTGCTCTTGAACTCACTCCTGCTAACACAAATTTTTGTCTTTTTAGCTTTATTATTAAGCATTGCTTTCTTCTCACTTACACCACATAAAATTCAAGAGCAAAATCACAAAATATTTAAAAACAGCATAGCTTTAGAACTCTCTATAGAGTTTCGGGAGTTTCCCCACATTTACATATATATATATAAACTGTGTTATTTCTTGAAAACCAGCCGCTCGAGGGTCCAGCGAAATAAAAAGTTATCATAGAAAA
The DNA here is from genome assembly GCA_000611955.2 of Stegodyphus mimosarum. Taxonomy (NCBI): domain Eukaryota; kingdom Metazoa; phylum Arthropoda; class Arachnida; order Araneae; family Eresidae; genus Stegodyphus; species Stegodyphus mimosarum. The sequence continues at coordinate 1,461,160 of KK122427.1, forward strand.
GAAAAAAACGCGTAGTAATTTTAATGAGTTTAGCTAGTGTCATTTCATAAAAATATTGAATATTAGATATCTCTTGATTTAAATGCATTTATTTAAATCAGTCAATAAGATTGAAAAGCAACAAAAGTATTTTTGAGAAATTCGTTTTTTTCTTTTCAATCACCTGGTTTATTACTCGGTAACAGGAGGATTAAATTTGAAAGTTAAATAGTTTACGCTTTACCGAATGGCTTTGCCGAGCGAATTAAGGCCCGTCCACCCGAATAGGCTCGTAACGTAGTTGCCGTAATTTTTCTTTCCTCGGCGTAAATTCGCATTACGTAGAGGACGTAAAACTGAGTTCGCTCATGTTCAGCTTTTTCGCCAGCGACGTGAACGAACAGCCAGTATTGCTGATTGAGTTCTTATCATGTGCTATAGTCGAAAAAACTTGTTTACACTTTTCAATATGGCCGTCGGATGGTCGGAACCACATAGCGTTGATTTTTTTTTTCAAAGAGATCGTGAAACTGTCTACAGGAATAAAATCATCAGCATCGTTTATAAAATCCTCAATTCTCTCAAACCATATAGATTAGTATAATTTCAAATTCTCATTAAGGGGAAAAAACTGTACATTTATAAAGCAATCACTCGACCAGTATATGCATATGCTTCATCTGTATGTAACACCATAAGTAACAAGAACCTAAATAAGTTACAGTTTCTACGAAATAAAATTTTCTGCCTTATAAAATTCTCCTTGATTATTACAAATATTCTTTATTTCATGTGTAACAAGAAGCTTTATAAGTATCCCAATATTAAATACACCAAATACTAACTTCAACAATATAACAGCTTTTAAAATAAAGCAGTTGACTGTGAAAGAGTATTCAATAAAATACAGTTGATTTTTTTTTTCCTGAAATTTTCGAGGACAGTTAAGTCATACGTTACACATTTATTAAATATTTATTAAATTACCTTTGCCGTGACTTCTACTTGTTACTTTATTTTTCATTGAAACTGGTGTCTCATATAGCTGAGTGGTCAGGGCGCAAGAGTTGAAAGGGATAAGTTGCGAGTTCGAACCTTGCATGTATCAACTGTAAATTAAAGTTAGCTTTTTCTCATTTTGTAACGTGTTTCTTATATTTAGTAATGAATAATTTTAGTCTTATTTTATCTATTTATTATTATTGTTTTTAGTTTTTATTTTATCTATTATTATTCTTGTTTTCAATTTAGTTTAAAAATGCGCATTGTAAATAGGAATCATTACCCATTATGTAATGATATATATGCATCTCCTGAATTATTTTTTTATTTTTACCTCATTGCATATTTTATTCTCCACATAATTTTACATTAACTGCCCAAAATTTGAATTTTATTCTAAATTCAAAAATAAATAAAAAGAAGAAGTAATAAAAAGAAAAAATCTGAAAGCTTTCAGATTTTATATTACTCCCAAACTTTTTCTTTCATTTATATGCACATACGCATTTGGGCTAACGTTTCATTGTGCTAAAATATTTAAAAACAGCATACCTTCAGAAATTTTATTGGATGAACTTTTTTCTTCTAATTTATTTGTGTAAATAATATATATGCAGAATAATCAAATTAGAGAACACTTTACTTATTACACAGATTTCTTTACACGTACTCCCATACCATACATAAATAAGCAAACCAAGGGAGAGGGGAAAGATTAAAAAACATGAAGTTGATTTTATTATATGGTGGATGGTGTTTCAAGTCATTTACTTCTCTTTATATACTGTTTTATAATTTTTTTTAATTTAAAATTTTTACAGTTTTATAAATCTTAATGACCAAAACAATTTTATAAACCTTAATTTGCATAAAACTGATTTGTGCGTATAATAACTGTTTAATCTTACTATCCGAGTTGCTAAATTGCTTAATAAACGAAATTTCACTATAAAACGAATGAAGTGTGATATTCTTCTGACCAAACTACGAAACAGCAAGATGAAACGTTTTAAACTTGTAGCCTTCTGTGAGTGTCACATGATTTTTTCTCTTCAACAATTCTGTTGGCTAAACGCACACTTCGCTCGCGTACTAGTTTGGACGACTTTTCGCCGGCGACGTACGTTTCTTTGTGTCAGTTACGTCTCTAGCGTAGTCGTGTGGACGTACCTTATTACGTGGAAGTAATTACGTAAGCAATTATGTGAAGATGCAGTTAATAAAGCTTTCCGGACGAATTGCCGTATAGCTGTCGGAAGAGTTCATGCGAGTTTAGTTCGTTAATGCAGTTATCAGTCCTTTGTCACCACTGTAGTAAGCGGCGGCAGGTTACCAGGACGCCATGAATGATTAGTACATTTGTTGAGTTGCATATACTTAGTGCATTTTTTTACTTCGAAACATATTTATTACAATTACAAAAAGCTCTTTACACATACTTCATAGATAGCATAGAACAGTTATTGTAGTGAAGTATAGTCCTCGTTACCTGAGGAGCCTGCTAAGGAGGGTCTGTCAGTCGAGAGTTCAAGGGCATTCTGGCTCATTATTCGGTTGGAAAAAATCTGCAGACTGAATTAGCCACGCCTCCTTAATTTTTCAGTAGTATTTTACGTCTTGTGATTCGTTATATGTGGAACGATATCGGAGGAAAAACAAGACTGGAACGATATAGGAAAAACAAGATCATTGGTTCGTCAGCCCTCCTGCAGTCAAGAAGCTTTATTAACAGACACAGTGCAGAACGCTAACATCTCTTGATACTGGTTATGAAGTTATATCTCTTGTTCTGTCAACTGGAACGAATTATTGCGTGTGCGGTGTCAGACCATGTCGTGTGACACATCGTAAAAACCCGAAAACAATGTCTTCAGGAGACCGCACACAGGATTTTCTCATCTCTGTGTGGTCTGCCACAAAATCAATAGCTCATCGGAAAATAGGTTAAATATTGAGATAAACTTTTAATATGTGACTTAGTTGTATATGGCGTAAATGCAAAAAAAAAATGCTTAAAAATAAAGCTAAAAGAAAAAGAGAGAGAAAAAGAAAAAAGTGCGTTAGTAAAAGTGAGTTTAACAGCAGACTGGTAGACCGCGGGCTCAGCGAGAGCGTAAAAATCCTTAACAAACCTTCTAGGCCGACCAAAATCTGAAGCCGTTTAGATTTTTTTTTTACTGAGAAATCACTGAGGTTTGCTTCATAGATAAAATTTCTTACGTTAGTCCATTTATGCTAAAGATATAGCATAAAATATTATATCTGATAAGAAAATGTGAGACATAACGCCTTAGGTGAACTTAAAACATTTTCTTTTCCTTAGATTGAGCTAAAATTGACTTCTTGCCAGAGGCAATATTTTTCTCTTGCACATTATTAAAGAATCATAAAATTTATTTAGAAATTTAGTTTGGAATTTGAAGTTCGAAAAGCTTTTATTACAGTTGTAAATGAGCTTATAAATATGTAAAATGAACATTCTCTAAAATGACCGCAAAAGCTTCCAGTGGTTTTGATCGTCTATGAATGCTGAACTAATCGATTAAGGAAAGCGCACAACGACCATCTGCCTAACAAAAAGATACTATTGTTGAGGAAGTTCATATTCACTTTTAAAGTCTTTTATAGAAAACTGTTCCACATTCAATTTGCATATTAAAAAAACCACGAAAACGCTCGTGCAACCAGTCCGTTGTCGGCGTTTTAAGTCCAAGACAAACTATCGTTATACAGCGATCTTATCCACTCAGCCGCTGGTTTGGCTTCTTCTGTGAAGGTGGTCGTTTTTGAGAAGTTATTTTTATACCGATAACTATGTTCTTAGATTGGACTGAATTATTTGCATTGTGGCAGAGCATGCGAGGGCTATCTGCTCTGCTTTAAGGGAGGGTGCCACATCTTTATGCTCTTAAAAATATTGACCATTTTCAGAAGTAGTCATCTAAGAAGGTGATTATCACCAGGCTCGGCAGCTGCATTTTCGGCCCCATAGACTATTAGTAAAATTCGTTCCTCGTATAAATTAAAAGAATAATTCAAAGCAAATAGACCTTTACTTAGTTGAAAATTGAGAGAACAATTTAGTCGGTCAAAAATCGGGGTCCTAGGCGGCTGCCTATGTTACCTATCCTTGGATCCGGCTGTGCTTGTCAAAGAGTGCTCACAATAATTGATTTAAAATGTAATCAATCCTTTTCTTATACTGAAATCTTTTTATTTCCAAAAGTTTATACACATTAGTAACTGAAAATGTAAACGCCTTTAGAAAAAGAAGGAATCAGTTATAAGTATTCAATGAAGAAGAAGGCACTGTATTATTTGTAGTAAATTATTTACATTTATTTCCTGTAAAAACTATCGCGATTATTCATTTAAGCGAATTGGGAGTATGAGTAAGAATCATAATGCTGATATTTGTTACAGGCAAAGGACAACTTTCAAAGACTTTTCTGTTGCCGGAAATAATAATAATAATAATAATAATAGGAAATTCTATTCTGAAACATACTTCTATGACTAAAATTTGAACAATGATAATAATAATAATAATAATTAAAATAATTATAATGATGATAGTAATAAATCTACAAGAAATTAATGCATATTGAACAAAGTTGTATAGAAAAGGAAGTTTCAATACAGCAAATGATTGACATTCCAAAATAAATTTTTGCGTAACCCCTTATAAAGAGTAGAGTACTCGTTCTCACTCGCTTCGAACCCTTTCTTTTGTCCCTTCAGCAAACAATTTTTTTCTTAAATTTATGCTGATAAAGATAAAAAGTTTTATACAATAATCAAAACCCGGACCAGTTTATGAAACTAGCTCAAACCGAATAATGTTTATGGGAAATAGATTTCGTATCATATTTTAACAAAAGGCTGTTATTGAGTACTCAAAAACATATCTTAACTAACAAGATAAGTGTATGGCTCATAAAATAAAGTAAATAAAACAAAGATAGAGGTGAGAGCTTCATAAGATTAAAATAAAAAATAAATAAATATAATACTGCCGATAGAAGCTGCTAGAAAAAGCTAAATTTATACGGCCATAACAAACGTTATAAGCATCCCAATAACTACAATCCTAATAATTTTTATTTACAAGACTGCATTTAATTAATATATTATATATTTTATATTTCATATCCAAATATTTAACTAACGTTATGATTCTATTCTGAAACATACTTCTATGACTTTTATAGAAAAGTGATCGATTTTTTCGAAGCTATACAGAACAAGATAATTTTTTCGAGTAAAGAAAGAAAGAAAAAAAATGAAAGGTTTCAAATTTTAACGGTCGTCCAAAAGGGTTTGTTAAGATTTCTTACGCTCTCGCTTAGTTTGCAATCTACCAAGCTGTTGTTACACTCACTCCTACTAAGCTTTTTTTTTTTTTTAATCTTTATTATTTAGCACCATTTTCTTCGTACTTATGCCATATACAATTCAACAGCAAAATTACAAAAATTTTAAAAGCTGCATAGCAGTATACATTTAAAATTTTCGATGCAGCATTAAGTGTTCGTATACACTTTTCTGTTTTTTTTTTTTAGGTCTTTTCTCAGTTCACCATATCAATGTTTAATTTTCTTATTAACATAGCTCTAAAAAAATTTTTTTTTTGTCTTTCGATAACTAACATTTAGTGCTTTACTAATTAAATATCATGCTCTTGGCGCTTACGCCACATAAAATTCGATTCAACAGCAAAATCACTAACTATTTAAAAACAGTATATCTTTAGAATTTCCGATTTTTGATTTTTTCCGTTTGGCCAAACGATATTTTGTTTTGTAGATGCATTAAGTTGTATTTTATTTTTGTGCGTGTGTTTGGATTAATCAAATTCCTTGAACATGACACCCTTCAGACATTCGCATGATACGGAATAAAAGTTAAGGACAAGACCAGTGGCTGTTAAATAAATATAAGGTAATTATATTTTCTATCGGTTCTTTCAAAAATAATAAAGAAGTAATGTTTGGGTAAAAATAGAAAAATTTTTTTACCAAAAAAAAAAAAAAAAAAAAAAAAAAAAAAAAAAAAATTATTCTTATCTCCTTTGAACACTGTAACGGAAAATATGGGAAAATTAAATAAATAAATGGATAATTCTTATAAATACGGTGTTTAAACATGAAATGCTTCCTAAAAGTCTATGTAATAGAAAACATTCGTAGTAATAAATTTTAAAAAAGTTCGTAGTACATTATAATTTTGCTATCAATCTACGAATTCATAAAACTGCGAAAAAATAATTTAACAGGTTCGCTTGGTTATGGTATATTCCATTAGTGTTCTAACCTTTTTTCTTTTGAGTTGTAATATTTCTGAACCTGAATCTTCAGAAAAGGAAATCATTCTGAATTATCAACTTGTGCCTACATGTCTTCAAACGGGTAAATCCTGCGTTATTGACAAAAATAAGATGAAAAGTACTTTCATGCCCAGTCGTGAACCTGGTTAAGGTAAGATCCAATTTTGTCTCATTCGGAACATTTTCAGAAAAAAATGGACCTTCATTTCATGTTCATGCTCGCAATTTTGTTCTAAATCTGACATTTTCTTCTTCCGTTTTATATTTCACTATTGTTACTTGGTTTGGGAAGAAGATTTTCTGTGGATATTGCATACTTCTTGTATATGTCTGCGCCTATTCTAATAATTTATATTACCAAATAGTGTAAATAAAACCCCTAGATATACAGCTATTATCTTCAATGTTTGCTTAATCTGAAACGAAAAATTCAGATTGTGTGCAGAATAGAGCCTAACAATGTCTTCCCCCTGAACGTATTTTTTTCCTTGGTTCTTTACATGCTTTACCGTATTTTTCAATTACATTCATTACGTTCCTATCTTTCTCTGAAATTTGTGAAATATTTCTGTTTGAAGACTTGCATTTGATTTTTTTCACTGATTTAAAATACATGTGTATTTTGAGCAATACGTGAGGAAAAGAGGAATACTGGTACCCAATATTCTAAGCATTCATACTGCATCTCTTCTTCTTAAGAATACTGCTGGTTAAAAGAAAAATCGTGTTAGTACTTTATAGAATGTATTTTATTTACTTATTATGTATGATCTTCGTGAAAAGTTAAATGTTACATATGTACGAAGAACTGTATGCCCCCAGTGTTTAATTAAAACAATGCTTTCCTGAAAAGTTCCTTTTTTTAAAATGAACTCATACTAAAATGTATTAAAAGTTCGTTCAAGTTACCGATGTTGAATAATTATACGGAGCTCATGTCAATATTTTACGCTTTGTATGGTATTTGTGCAAAAATAAATCTGCTATCTACGAAAAATTGAATGCCAAATGTACTACTCAAATCGGATGTAAGCGTTCAGTTTTAGATAATGTCCGTTTAAATGCGTATTTTAAGTTAGAATGAACATGTTGAAACTTTTAAGTTAAGTTGGATCATTATTTAGAATTCATGTCTATATTTCCTGTTATGCAAGATTTTTTGGTATGTAGAGTAAATTAAATATTTCTCCCTAAATGCTCTAAGATTTCAGTGTTTGTCAATTTGAAATACGTATCTTTTAGCTTGAGTTACAACGGATATGTTGAAAAGTTTTGAGACTCATAAAAACTAATGATTATACTGGTTGAAAAAAAATTATTCCAAGTTGGTAAAAGGGCAACAAAGTTTAATTTCCATGGCTAAATATTGATTCTATGTGTATTATAGACTAGTTTTTTTTTTTTTTTTTTTGACGTTTAAATGTAGGTACATTTGAAATTTATGAAAATCATAAAGAGATTGAGAGGGTGTGCAAATTGCAACTATAATTCAAATTTAAAATTAGATGGTTACAGAGTGGATATTTTTCTGTGCAGTTAAATAGTTCCACTTCGTGTACTTTGTTCCGTAAGTTAAAGTTGTGATAAGTTCGAATATAGTAGTGTTTATGAGGTTCGGTGTAGATGGGTGGCATGATGGTAAGAATCTGAGTAATGTTTTCACTTGAAGAATATCACGGTTTAGAGTATGTTTAGTGTTTAAGGTAGGATGTGCACAAGAGAATCCGATATTTTTGTAAAGTGTTTCGAAGAGTTAATCTGTATTAGTAACATGAATGAATCTTTCTGCTGCATATATTCATATTGTTACGTGCGTACGGGTTCGTTATATATTGAATGCACAAGTCGTAAAAAAGTTAACAAAAATTTATTCTTTCCACAAGAAATAAATTAAAATGCTGAAATATTTCTTCACAAATCTTCGCACAATATCACAATATCTCGAACGTTTAGCAAAAACTCAGTTCAAAACAGATAAAATAGTTCTATCTCACAGCGAAATCGCTACAATCAATACAGCATTAAGTAAACAAACAGCGGTTCGCTTTTTACAGCTACAAGTATAACAGCAACAACAACAACAACTAACTAACTAACTGAGATGAGGTGTTTCACCACGGCTTTTATAAGCTTTTTTAATTATCAGTAGAACAATCACGATTTTTCTAGATTTTTCTGGATGGCAACAGTAATTACGAGATATTTATTTATTAAGCATTAAATGCACGCGCTCTTTTATTTTTATTGTTTTTTTTTTTTCGACGTAGCTTTCTCTTCAAAAATCGTCTGCGTTGCTAAGGCAACATGAAGCAAATCTAATTACAATTCTAAATAAATAGCCAAATAAATGTGAAATTCGTAACATTGCCCCCTTCCCAAGGACTGCACGTCCCGGGCAGTACAATCCCTGGACAGGAAGCCAAACTTACAACTAAAGCATCAGTGCTATAATAAACATTACTTTATAATAACAATTTAAAATTAACCACCTTAACAATAATTAAAATAAGTGACTTTCAGCAAATTAATTCTATCCAACGCGAAATACAATTCAAATATTAAGTACAAATACTATCAAATACAAATGCT
>KK122428.1:0-40475 GCA_000611955.2 Stegodyphus mimosarum
GAACACATAGGAAAGGGAAATTAAAATAAAACTTTGTTAGTTTAAACTAAAACCTTACAATATATCGACGTTCTAGTAGAAAGAGAGAGAGTCTGGGAAATTTCTGTAGGTGCTTATACGCAAGCTTCCGCTTAACAGTTACTGTTGGTTAGACGTGACTTTATCACTATTATCTTGCTGCCACTAGACTCATCTACGCGGTGTAGAATACAGGATTGTATGAGCCCTGTATTGTAATTCTACTACTTGTGAATATTTCCAATTTTAAGTTTGATTCTACTGTTTCAGTTACCGCACAAGCAAAGGCGTAGTATGTTAGCGTCAAGTTGACGCATCGTAAATAATTTAAAGAGTTTAATAAAGGGTAGTTTTAACCCTTCTTCGGTGCAATGACTATTTCTCAAGATTCTACACAACAGATAGACAGTAGAACCTTACATTGTTTACATAGTTCATTTTAGTTTGCATGCATAATTCGTGTCGGGATAGTACCTGTATAAGGTAGGGTTTCTAAATTACTTTGGATTTATACTTTTAATTACATTAGTAACGTACTTTTAATTAATAATTTATTTCCTGAGTGGATTTACTTATTAAATTTCTAGAAATTCTTCTACGGTTAAATTTCTCATTTAAGCAATTCACTTTTGGTTTTACTTTTCGTTTTGTTTAATTCTTTACTCATGCCTATATGGATGATGAAGCACGAATTAAGTAACTGAAGTTAGGTTTGGGGCAAATTTCTTCTTGGAAAGATTTGTCTCCTGCCTGCTCAACAATTACTCATTTTATGCAAATTAATTTAGTCTTTAAAAATTCTTTAACGTTTTTACGATTAATTTTTGGATCATTAAATATTTTTTCATGTGTTTGGATGCTTGCACTTGGTTTACATATGCTTTCTGAATTTGAATGATATTGCAAATTAGTTCGCAGCAATAATTAATCATTTATTTTATTTGTTTACAATTGAATTTTCATAATTTGAAATTTAAATTAGCTTTATATGAATGAGGTAATGCTACTGTATTTGTTAAATTTATATATATATATATACACTGGTTATCATAAATTAAGGAAAAATCACAAAAATCATGATTACTGAAAACGTTACATGTAGAATTTTATGAAACTTACCTACAATATACAACACATAGTAAGGTATCAAATAACATAAAAAGAAATTACCAAACAATTATGGTAGTATAGAAATAAGCATATGTATAAAATGAAGAAATCGAAGGTGCTAGTTTGCTATAGGAAAAGTACCTTCAATATGGAATATGATCGCCTCTAGAAGCAATACAGCACGTACAGCGATGTGTGATGCTTTCAATTATGCGGTCGATCAGTCCATAGGAAGCGAGAGCCATTGCTCTTGCAAAGCAGTTGCAAGCTCGGCAAGAGTCTGAAGGGGCGGATTGAGAGCAGCTAGACGTCTCTCTAAAGTATCCCAAATGTACTCGATAAGATTCAACTGCGGGGATCGAGCTAGCCACTTCGTGCGCATAATTGCTTCCTGTTGAAGGTAATCATCTACGATGCGTGCCCTTTGTGGTCTTGCGTCGTCGTCCTGTAATCCTTCACAAATCTGATCACTTGATCTGTTGTAATTGTGACAGGTGTACGAAATCTAGAAATCCAACCGTTCAAAAGTGTACGTGCAGTAGTCTCAGCAGACATATCTGATGTAGGAATAACCTCAGGCCATCGGGTAAATCTATCAATGATAGTCAGGCAATATTGATTGCCGTCCGAGAGTGGTAGAGGTCCAATAAAATCCAGATGTATATGAGCAAAACGCGCATCTGGTAGAGCAAATGTACTTAGTGGAGCTTTAGTATGCTTAAAGACCTTAGCTCGCTGACATTTGTCACAACTTTGAACTTTCATTTTAATGTCCTTTCTCATGTCAGGCCAAACGAATCTTTTGGAAATTAAATCAGTGGTAGCTGAGATTCCAGGATGCGAAAGATAATGTAAATTTTCGAAAACTAGATGTCTCAAAGATTTAGGAACAAAAGGACGGGGATGTTGGGTTGATTTATCACAAAATAGGTATATATCTTCAAGTGGAAAATATTGTTTTTCCAATTTGAGTGATGAATTTGATTGAAAAAATTGTTGCAGTTCAGCATCATGAAGTTGCTCTTCAGCAAATTGTTTATAATCGAGAGCAGGGGGTGGTGAGATAGAATTGATCTCTATCCTAGATAATGTATCGGCAATAATGTTCTGTTCGCCATTTACATGACGAATATCTGTCGAAAATTGAGATATATAATCCAAATGTCTGATTTGACGTGGGGAACATTTATCGGGCTTTTGTCGAAAAGCGTATATCAATGGTTTTTGATCTGTGTAAATAGAAAAATTTTTACCTTCAAGCATGTGTTGAAATTTTTTTATTGATGTGTAAATAGCTAATAGCTCACGATCGTATGTTGACCAATTTCGCTGACTTTTACTAAGCTTCACAGACAGAAATGCTATTGGTTCCCAATTGTTATTTGAAAATTGCATAAGAGAGCTGCCTATTGCTACGTCTGATGCATCAGTCCACAGACTCAATTTAGCACCAGGAATCGGATATTTAAGTAATGTTGCTTCAGCAAGTGCTTGTTTTGCTGCTGAAAATGCTGCTTCAGCTTCCTCTGTCCATTTGAGTGGATTTTCAGGTTTTTTAGATGGGCGAGTAGATTTCTTTTTGTTTGTATGGCCCTCTAAAAATTTTACTAGTGGGGCTAAAATGTGAGCAGCCTTGGGAATAAACCTACGGTAAAAATTGTACATTCCGAGAAATCTGCGAAGTTGAGTAATCGTATGTGGTTTGGTAAATTTTTGTATTGCTTCTACTCTGTCAGGTAAAGGTGAAAGACCTTTTTCGGAAACTCGAAAACCTAGAAAATTTAAGGAGGATGCTCCTAAAGTGCATTTGCATGGTTTTAATGATAGACCATAAGGATTAAGACGTTGAAAAAACGCTCGTAGATGATGAATATGCTCCTCATGAATTTTGGATGCAATCAATATGTCATCTATGAAGGCATAAACACCATCTAAACGTCTGGTAACTTCATCAATGAACCGCTGAAATGTGCTGGAAGCATTGCACAGGCCAAATTGCATGCGAGTACTTTCGAAGAGTTCGAAAGGGGTACAAATGGCTGTTTTATGGATATCTTCAGGTGCAATGGGAATTTGATGGAAAGCTTTTACTAAATCTATGTGAGAAAATATTTTAGTACCATGGAGTTCACTGGTAAAATCAACTATACTTGGAATAGGATACCTGTCTTTTACAGTTTGGGCGTTTAAAGCGCGATAATCGCCAACAGGACGCCAATCACCACTTTCCTTTTTAGGAACCATATGAAGCGGTGAGGAATAATTGCTCTTCGATGGGCGCATATGGCCTAAATCAAGCATATATTGAATTTCTGTTTTTGCTATTTTTAACCTGTCGGGGGCAAGACGACGTGGTTTAGCAAAGACTGGTGGACCAGAAGTATTAATATGATGAAATACATGATGTTTTATAGGTTCATTTGCACACGGGGGTTTTGTAATATTAGGAAATTCTTGTAACACTTTCAAAAACTCATTATCACCATATACAGTTTTGACAGAAAAAATATCAGTAACATTTAAAATACCATGGCAATTCAATGTTGTGCATGCATCAATTAAGCGACGATTTCTAATATCAGGTTTTAAATTAAAATAATGCAAGAAATCAGCACCAACTATAGCACTAGAAACATTACAAATATAAAAAGGAAAAACAAAATTTCTTCTTAAACCAAAATCAAGTGATAATAATTTTTGACCATATACCTGAATGGGTGTGCCGTTTGCGGCATTAAAAGTTTGAATTGGAGTTTGTCTTTTTTCAATTTTATTTGCAGGAATTAAACTTGCATCAGAGCCAGTGTCTATAAGAAAATTTACCTTTGATTTTCGGTCTCGTATAAACAGGCGACGAGACGTTGATGGCAGGATATACGTCGCCGCTACTCCTGCCCGTTGGCATTTCCCTGAAATGAACATGGCGATGCACATTTTTTTGCTTTTGATTTGAACTGCCGATGATACCAGCAAATGTCCGACGTAGCTGTGGCTGAAGGACTTCGATGACGGGAACGTTGATTATATCTGTTACGAGAATGACTTCTCGAACGTCTTAAGGAATTAACCTCTTTACGTAGTTCTTGCAACACCTCTAGAAGTCGAGATTCTGTAGAACTAGTAACATCAACATTGGAAGAATTCGAAACTGCGCTTACCTCAGATGGAGTAACTTCCAAAATTCGATCGGCCACCTCAGCGGCTTTTTGTGGTGTTAGTGGAGTAATGGATGCTAGAATTGCTTGAACGTTTGCAGGTAATTGCTGTAAAAATAACTCTAACATAAATGAGTCGGCAATAGTATGCGATTCGGCACGTCGCTGCATCACACGAAGCAATTCACTAGGCTTACGGTCGCCTAACTGTTCTCCAGCTAATAAGCGTCGAATTTCTTGAGTTTTGGTTTCCCCGCATCTGGAAATTATCTGCTCCTTCAACTGGGCATAAGGATCTGTCTTGATGATGATATCTCTTTGATGATGATATCGCGAACCATGGATCCTGCATCAGGAGGGAGATGATAAACACAATAGTTATATTTTGTTTTCGATTCAGTGATAGGCTTAGGAGACGCCAAATCGAAAGTAGCTTCACACATGAGAAACCACAAAGCAGGATCAGCATTAATGAAGACTGGAATTTTTACCGCCGAAGTCTCCGCCATTGAGAATCATGCGATGATAGGCTTAACACAAAACGAAAGTCAAAATTCCACAGAATAGGAAATGAAGATAGGCTGGCGTGAAGTTCGGGTCACCATGTAGTGGTTTGTATGGTGCACAAGATGCATGTATAATCATGATGCAGATGAACGCTAAACATTTCCATAAACTCTATTTATTTACAGTACAAATAAAAAATATGCTTTACATTCACAAGCGTTGGTACAGTGAGCCAACGCCTCGTCGACTCCGTAGCGGAGGGGAGAAGGAGAGTTGGAGAAGCGACTGCAGCGCCACTTCAGCTGAACTAAAATACGTTCACTACAGATATATCCCTCACACTAATAAAGTTTCGGAGATTTAACCGCGTTGCTGGGTGCGCAAAAGGTAAGCTAAATTTTACTATCTTTATTCTTCACAAATTACATCCAATAATTATTTAAATTAAATTATATGAAATTTTTTGCTTTCTGCGTCATAACTGTTCTAACAAAGGGAAGTCTAGCAACAGTCTCGTAGCTTCTATAGCTGCGTACTAGTCTCCCGTATGTAGCGATAGAAGAAAGCAGTCTGACAAAAAATTCCACTTTATGCCGCGATTATAACACAATAATTGCGTGCTGTGTTCCGGCTATCTTGATGTGGGTGCTTCTAAGAGTGCCGAGTCTAGTCTAGTCTGGACAACTATTGCTGGGATATTGCCAATTATGGGCAACTTATCCAGCTCACTGAGGAATTGCACAGAGCCCCTGACGTGCAATTTCCTTAAAGTAAATAAAACCAAATACGTGGTATGAAGGAGATGCCGTTTGCATCGCAAGGTTGCAATAAACCAAAGTCCTGCGATGTAGAGAGAAGTCCTAACTAGGAGCGTAATGGTTATTTATACCAGCGGTTACATAACATGCTAGAAAGTACTGGTCTAGGGGGAAGAACCTGAAGCTGCGGAAAGTTAATTGTGGGTTGCCTGTTCACGCAGAGCAAAGCCATCGTATTTTTTTATATAAAAAAAAGATGCCTTTTTAAAAGAAACTGAAACGTATCCATGTCACATATGGTAGAGTGATGTAATAATCAAACAATAATGAGCTCTAATACTTTCAATCAGGTTTCAGAAAGTGTTTCTGCATTTTTATTAATAATATTTAGATTTTAATAGAATTTCCAGCTGAAATGCTTCTTTCGGGAAATGTTAACAAATATTGAATATATAATTAAGTTGATAAATATGATTCAAGATTTCTTTCATACATTATCTGGAAATAGTTTTATTAATCTCTGCTAAGGGTGCAATGCTGTCCAGAATTTTAATTATAAGACTTTTAAATAAATTAGCAATGTTAAATGACACTTAGAATTCCAAACGTTGTAAATAGAAGCTAACTGAAAGATTATCGCATTCGAGCTTAATATTTTGCTGAAAGGTTCTCACTGCGTTTAGATTTCTATTTGAAAATTTCGCATGAATTTTCTGATTCTGTCATTTACCATGATATATGTTCCAATTATCATTTTCGACTCACAAAATTAACGGAGAAACGGAAGGCTATCTACACTGGTGTGCAAAAATTAAGGACGAAGTCGAAAAATGAGCATATCAGCTGAATGAAGAGGCAGAGCGGACAGAAAGACCAATCAGGAGATTAAGTAAGGTGATGTACGGTAGCACATGCGCAGATATGAAGGTAGACGTAATGGGGGAGTGTCTGAGTAGTATAAAGCATGTTGTCGGTGTAAGATCAGTATTTCTGGCAAAGAGATTGCACGCCGTATAGCAGTTAAAATCACACCGAGTTGCTGCCTCAGCGAGAAATGGCGAATAATCAATCTGTTAGACGACATCTGGATGCTTTTACCCGAGGTCGAATCATTGGGAAGTTGGAGGAAGGCCGCAGTGTGACAAGTGTGGCTGCAGAGTTCGGAATTGCTCATAGCATCGTTTCACGACTTTGGAGACAATTTCAAACTACAGGAACAGCTATCCGGGGGTTTAGTAGTGGTCGTCCACGAGGAACCACACCCGCAGATGACCGGTATATTGCCTTACAGGCCAGAAGAAACAGGCGGCAGACAGCGGGAGAAATCGCTAGACACACGACACAGGCGACTGGACGACCGATATCGCGTTTTACCGTGGCCAGAAGACTGCACGGTGGTGGTCTGTTTGCACGACGCCCTGTACGGTGTGTACCTCTAACGCCTGCCCATCGGAGAAGGCGTTCTCTGTGGTGCCGGGAACACCGGAATTGGAGAGACAATGAATGGGGACGAGTACTCTTTACAGATGAGAGCAGATTTAGTCTGAGTTGCGATTCTAGACACATACACATCTGGACAGAGCGGGGAACACGCAATAACCCCTTCAACATCATCAAAAGGGACTGTTTTGGAGGTCGCGGAGTTCTCGTTCGAGCAGACATAATGCTTGGTAGCCGGACCGACCTTCATATCTCCCAAGGAGGTTCGTCACCTGGGACTGCTATTGTAACGAGGTTCTTCTTCCTTACATGCGTCTTTTCACAAGGGCTATGGGTCCTCAGTTCCTCTTCATGGACGACAACGCTCCACCTCATCGCACAGTTACTGTCGAAGAGCTGTTGGAGAGTGAAGATATTGAACACATGGATTGGTCGGCAAGGTCTCTGGATCTAAATCCCGTCAAGCATGTACGGAACTTACTAGGGAGACCCGTGGCAGCACGTAACTTATCGCCAGTAACGATTCCGAAACTGCGATTGGTGCTACAAGAGGAACGAGCAGCAGTGTCTCAACAGCTCATTAACAACCACATATCCAGCATGCACAAATGATGTGAAACCTGCCTAGCAGTCAGGGGAGATCATATCCCCTATTAAAGACCGGATGTTTCTTGCTGGACACCCATCACAGGGATGTTTCGGCCTTCAGTCGCATTGCGCTCCATGCTACTTTTTCAATAAAGCTTCTTTTTATCCCTCTGATTTCTCTTTTAGTAAGTGTTGCTTACATTACTCATGTCCTTACGTATTGGGGATCTTACGGTATTAAATGTGTTGATTTGGAAAGCTTTTGTACAAAGTTATATTGAAAAAACCGTCTCGTCCTTAATTTTTGCACACCAGTGTATTTTTATTACAATGTGCTCTTATTTTAAAGACATAATTTTGTAATTTTCCATTTTGTTGGAGATATATCAAAATATTCTGATATTCTTCTCCAGAGAATAATAAATATGTCTGTTTTTCCGCCTTAGAATAATGAAGAAAGTTTAAAAGCAGACAGTAAAGTTTGTAATGAAATATTACAATATTTGTTTGACGCCCTCGCAGTCAATATTTCCCATAGTGCCGTGAAGACAATTGTTGGTTTCGAAATATCCTTTCACGACGACAGCCAAACTGATAGATATCAACGCATCTGATTTCGAAAAATTAATTGATTTGACAACTGATTCGCATAAAACAAAAATTTTAAGAAATATCATTAAATGAATTTTGGATAAGTTAGGCACAAAAATATCGGAACATATCAAAACTAGCAACTCATATTTTACTTCCTCTTATGACAACGCATTTGTGCGAAATTTCACATTCCCTGTTTTCACATTCTCTGCTATAAAACCCTACGCTAAAGCTAAAAATATCTACACATTTGTGCGAGTTATCCAAATATAGATATCGACTTGAAACTACATTTGATAGAAGAATTTAAACTTTCTAACCTTATGCCCGACATTAAAAGAATTTGTAATTCGAAGAATCACTCTGATCGAAGTTCTTGAAAACTAAAGGTGTTTTAAGTTTGCTATATTATTTCTTTAATTTAGTAAGAAGCTTTATGGGCGTTTTCGATAAAATGAAGAACTAAAAACGTGTTTTCATAAATCTGATATAAAAATTGGAATAAAGGTTCCTTTTATTTATCAAATATACCTGCGTTATCATTCATTATAACTGAAAACCAAGATTTACTCTAGCGTTGCTTAAAAATTGTGCTCCGCGATGAGAAAAGTTCGGGAAACACTGCGTTAATGACTAAAAAAGAAAAGTGAGATTTATCTCATGATTAAAATTGCCGCGGAACGCTGCGCGCATTTGAAGAACCCGCCTACAGTTTCTTACTTCAATATTCGAGCACCGGATAAATACTAAAAAGCGCAAAAATAAATCATGAGCTATTCCGTATTTTCACAGACAAAAATGAATAATGCGAGACTGTTTTAATGGCTTTATTTTCCATTTTCTGTTCATAAATTTGAGAATCCGATATGACTGTGTGTCGAAAGTTAAATTTATTTCATTCAGCTGGGTCAAGGATATCTAAATATTGTTAAATTATTATGTGCAAGTCTGGACGACGGATGCGGCATAGTTAAAAGAGAAATATTAGAGAATCCGCGATGAAATGTTTAACTAAGATAGAATTTTTTCATATTCTTGTTATCTGATAGTTTAAATAAGAGATTTCCAACCTTTTCCTTGCAATGACCCCTTTTAAAAAAATCCCCTCCCCATCGACTCCCTTGCATTTTTCTCTGTGATATATGCAGTATACTATAATACAAATTTTGGGAAAATTTAAAGATAGCAATTAGATTAGAAATCTGAACAAAAGTTTTTTAAAAAAAAGTGGTTTATGAAATTTATGTTTAATTACTTTTCTTATGATTATTATTTTTAATTTTAGAAACATAAACAAGTTTTCAGAAACAAAATTACGTATTCTAATTGCACAAAAGCTTGATTTTAATCAATGTGATGATTGCGCTTGATGTATTGAAGCAATCTCCTTCATATTTCGTATAAATTTGCTCAATTTTTAAATCATCTCGTTCAAAAACATTCAATGGGTTTCTAGTTTTCCATTTCAGTTTTGCTTTCTTCGTATTTTTTTTCATGTATTTTGTTCTGCTCTTGCGTTTCACTTTTTCATATTGCTCTTCTTGCATAAAAAACTTATATATTTTAATGAAATATTATTGATTTTTAAAAAACACTAAATATTTTAATATATTTTCCTCTTATATTTATATCATTCTTTGTATCAATAAATAATTAATTATCATTCTTATTAATAAATTTCTTTTTGTAATCTACTGGCTCTGGATTATGTCCATCCATTCCTGGTGCATATTAGGCTATCGACACCTTGATTCTCACTGATCCCCTTTCATCCATCCCCAAGGGGTCAGTACTGACCCATGCCTGCAATGAAAATCGTGAGAAATAGTTCGTATATGTGTCCTTTCAATTCTTATAAAATTCTTAGAGTCTTCTAGCCAAGCGTCCAGAATTTTCTGAAAATTATTGAGATTTAGTCTAGGAAGTAGCGCAGCGATTGGGGGCAAGGGGTTCTATCGCAGAAGGGCGCCAAATGGTCCCCAAGACAAAGAAGATTTTCCAGAAAATGTCAGGTTTTATTTTGATCGATTTCTGGAAAACAAATTTTAGATTAATAATTTTTGTAATAGAATTAGTTATTTCCCTTCTCGATTTGTTTGATAAAATATGTTATACATAATGTTTGCAGTTAATCAATCAAATATCTCTATATGCATAACATTCTTTCTTCTTTCTTTCTGAACACTTTATTTCTCTAAAACAATGAAATACTTCTATTTTTTTTAAACGAAATGCACGTACAGTTCACCCTTGTTATTTTAAAACGGTAACACACAATACACTACAGAATAAGCTCTTCACCCTTAAACTATTGTTATTTCGGCCGCCAAACTATAATAATCATCTAATAAGTCACATCAAAAGAAATAAATATTATGGACTTTTATTTGATTCGACTTCTGATATTGCTCATCGAGAATAAATGTCGGAAGTCTTTAAATATGTAGGTACTGATTTTACCAGCAGAAAGGTTTCTTATCAAAAAATCTTTTTCGAGACTTACTGAAATATGTGCTAAAGATGCAGCCTCATTTAAAAATACAATTTTAGAAAAATTAAATCCTGATCACATTTTATTAACAAACTGTAGATCAAATTGTTGTGATAACGCTGCATGATATCAGATCACATATCTGGCATTCAACAAAGAATTATGGAAAAAAATAATGAAGCATTATTTGTAAACTGTGATAACTCAGTGAATTTAGTAAAGTTTCTAGAGATTCATTTAATTTATCTAACAGTTAATTTTTATTTTAAAGCAACTTTCCTTTGATTCTCTTTTGCAACCAACGCTTTCTTGCCAGAATTAGCTAGCGCGCATGTATTCATATAAGGTAGAAAGGAATAGTAGTTATGGGAAAATTTTGGAAGATGATTTTAGAGCGTGTTATGTCTTCTTGAAGATTACGTTGCTATCTTGAATTGCCAGCGATTAGATTTCCCTGGCGTTGAGCGCTTGTAGCCATAAGGCTTACTTACGCTGACTTTTAAAAGTCAGAGACTTCTGCGCGTTAAACTATCCTGTGAGTCGTTAGACTAAACTTACGACATTTAATTTTTAGTTCATCGTTACCTGTTAAGCCAGAAGTGTTGGCTTTTATGTACGCTCAGGTGTGGCCAATTGTGGACTTATGTTGAGTTAATAAAGAGTTCTTTACACTATTCTTTGGACTCTACTGTACTTAAGACCTGAGGATAATTCCTCACATAGTCTCTTAGTGTCTTGTTAGTTTATGTTACCAAACGAATTTGAGACGCTGTAAGTTACTGCAACAAAGAAAGATCCAGTCGTTTTAACATGTTTTGGAATAACTGAAAATATACATCTCTTTTTCTCACGTTCAGCATTACGATGGAATAAAAAATGTTTCAAAGAAAACTTTTAAGCATGAATCTGAAAAAGGATGGAGTGCCAGAGCACAAGCGGTTAGTGTTACTGCCGATAGGCTGGAAGAATTAGTAGAACTATTAGAAAAATAAGCAGAGGATATCTACCGCAAGTGATACCAAAAGTGAAGCTATAATTTTATTGCAAAATCCATTGAATTTTAATTTTATAACTTAAGTCCATTTCTGGCATGAACTCTTGAGGAGAACTAATCGAGTGCAGCTTAGTTTACAAGATCGTAAAATGAATTTCAAAGAAGCATTGCATGATCTTGAATCATTAGTGACTGAACTTGCAGAAATTTGAGGCGAGATTTGTGAAAAGGCTAAGTCTCTTTCTAAAAAATGGGGTATTTATACAACAATCCATGTTAGAAAATACCAAAAAAGTTCGGAGAACGGTCTAGAGATGTTGGTCTTTCGACAGAAAGTGAAATTTCTCGCGTTATGTAAAGAGTTCGCGATCGTCTACAGCAGAAAGTAACTATGAGATTTACAGGTGACTAAGTGATCTTAATTCCAAATTTGGATATTTACTGAACTTCGAAAATTTATTAAACAAGGATAAAGTTGATAATGATCTTGAAATGAATTGTAAAAAATTGGGTGTATTTTTATAATAGAGATTTTAATGGAACAGACCTCTGTGTCGAAATATGTGACTGCAAGATGTTACTCCTCAGTAGAAAAGAATTTCAACCTAAAACTCTATTAGAGCTATTTTCTCTGTCTCTCTTCAGCACACCTTCGTGGTGTAACGATTAACACACTTGGCGCGTATTCAAGAGATCCTGGTTCGAGTCCCGGCAAGGTCATTGCACATTTTTCACGTCTCCAGCTTCAAAAATAACCTAATGACTTTAAAAGCTTCTTTACTGTATAATTTCGTATGGCGAAAACGTTTTTCCAAACCTGAGAGTCGCAGTTCAAATTCTCCCTACCATTTCGGTGTCAGCTGCTAGCTGTGAACGTTCATTCAGCAAATTAAAACTACTTTTGGCATATATACGATCAACGATGAGGCAAAATCGCCTACGTGACCTAGCATTTTTAAATGCGGAAAGAGAAAAATCTGAAGTGATCAACTTTGATGAAGTAATTCTAAAATTTTCTTCATCAAAGACAAGAAAAATGTATAAGTAGTATATATTAATTAATTGTATTAATGTCTTATAAATATTGCATTATTATTAACAAATACGAGGGCCATCCAGGAAGTAGATTACGTTTCCGTCTGTGTCCGCTAGGGGCGGGGCTAGCGCGGCCATCTTGGGGTCAGAGCGTTGCGCAGCTCAGTCTGCATCTAGCCGAGCTAGTGAGAGGTTCGTGCTGTGCTCCGTTCAGATACTGTGACGGTTTGAAATGTCTGCGTTAATTGAAAATCCCGCGAGCTGCGAGGTGCGCTGAGTAATAAGGTTTCTGACTGCAAAAAACTGTAAACCGATAGAAATCTATCGGCAGCTTCGTGAAGTGTATGGGGACAACATTATCACTGAAGGTGGAGTGCGTCAGTGGGTCATAAGATTTCAAAATGGCCGAACCAATGTTCACGACGAAGATCGAAGTGGGAGACCCAGCATAGTGACCGCCGAACTTCTCGAAAAAGTCGATGCTAAAGTCCGTGAAAATCGAAATTTCACAATAACGGAACTTTCTTTGAGTTTTCCACAAATTTCGCGAAGTTTGTTGCACGAAATCATCAGCGAAAAGCTTGGTTACCACAAGTTTTGTGCAAGATGGATTCCAAAAATCTTGACAGAGGACCACAAAAATCAGCGAATGGCTGCAGCGTTGAACTTTTTGGACGCTTACCATAAGGATGGTGACTCTTTACTCGATCGCATCGTTACTGGTGACGAAACATGGGTGAAACATGTGAACTGTGAAACGAAATTGCAATCAATGCAGTGGGGGCACACAAGTTCTCCCCAAAAACCCAAGAAATGCATGCAAACAATGTCGGCAAGGAAGATGATGGCGACTGTTTTTTGGGACAGAAAAGGTGTAATTTTGGTGGACTTCCTGGAAAGAGGCACTACAATAAACTCTCAAAGGTATTGCCAAACTCTCCAAAAACTCAGAAGAGCAATTCAAAACAAGCGCAGAGGAATGTTGAGCTCTAAGATCTTGTTGATTCACGACAACGCCCGGCCCCACACGGCAAATGTCACTCGTAAAGTTCTTGAATCTTTTAAGTGGGAGTTGTTTCCTCATCCGCCGTACAGTCCCGACCTGGCACCGAGCGACTTCCACCTATTCCCAGCAATGAAGAAGTGGCTGGCTATGCAGCGTTTTGATGACGACGCACAGCTGCAAGAAGAGGTAACGAAGTGGTTGAAGGCGCAGGCGGCCGAATTTTTCGACGAAGGAATTTCCAAGCTCGTACATCGCTACGATAAATGCCTTAATTTGTATGGTGACTATGTAGAAAAGTAGTATTTGAGTGTGGCTTTCATCTGTATATAATAAAATTTGTTTCCTATACTTTGTTTATTTTTTTATTCCAAAACGTAATCTACTTTCTGGATAGCCCTCGTATATCTATTTATATATAATATACATTAACGTTTCTCATTGTTTAAAAACTATATGTTTTAATACAATTATATAAATATGTAAAATAAATAATATCTTTTTAACTAATTCTAGATGACCCAATCCAGTCCTGTTCTTGACTTTTAACTAGATATTTTTGTCTCAAATTTAAAGACTTCCCTGAGCCTAATACCCCGAAAAAAATACATACCATTTATCCCGAAAAACTGCATAGCATTTTGTATAAGTATAGTTAGGTAGTGACTATTTATTATATAGGGTATTTTAAGGATAGATGGTCACGTCTCCGTTAAAGAAGAGATGAGAGCTCTTAAAGCAAGTCAAGAAGAAATGAAAAAGGAAATTACGTGCATAATAGAACATAAATTTGAGGCTATGGAAGGCAGAATAGACGCGGTTGAAAATAAAGTTTTTTCTGTCAGAGAACAAATAGAAGAGAGAGTTTCTGCCGTGGAACAACAAATCGATTACAGAGTTTCTGCTGTGAAAGAATAAATTCAAGAAAGAGTTTCTTCCGTAAAAGAACAAATAGAAAGAAGAGTTTCTGCTGTGGAGCAACGAATCGAAGGAAGACTCTCTGCCGTCCAACACCAAATCGAACAACAAATTGATGACAAGGTTTCTGCGGTTGCGAAAGAAGTTGATACTTTAAAAAAATTCGTAGCGACAGCAGGGAGCAATAGTGATGGTTTTAAATTCTTAATGCCTGCTCGTCCCTCATTGAAGCTATCTACGTATGATGGGAAGACCTCTTGGCAAGTTTATAAGACACAATTTTCAATAGTTGCGGAAGCAAATGAATGGGATCCCAAGCTAAGGCCCGTCATCTTGCCGCTTCTCTGAGAGCAGACGCAGCGGATATATCCTGCAGACACTTCCCGAAAACCAGAGACTAGATTTCGAAGCTTTGTCCGGCGCTTTGGAGCTGCGTTTTGGAGAGAAGTGTTTAAAAGATTACAGCAGGCTGCAGTTAAAATCCCGTCAACATAAGCCTACGGAAACACTCCAGGAGCTCGCCACGGATGTTGAAAGGCTGTCCCACCTCGCCTTTTCGCAGTGCCCGACAGAAACAAGGGAAATCCTGTCCCTGCAATACTTCATCGACAGCATCCGGGATCCTGAAATACGGAAAGCACTGCGAATGGCTGATGTGAAGGACTTGAAAAGCGTTCTATTGTATGCCATGAAATATGAGGCAGCACAGCAAGCCACTCGTAGAGACCACCACCCAATCAAAGCTGCTCACTTACAAGAACCAGTTGATCAAATGACTGCTCGCCTAGACGATTTAACGAGAAAAGTAAATACGTTGACAAGGAAGACTGATGACAAGAAACCAACCGTAAAATGCTAGAACTGCGATGCTGAAGGGCACATTAGAAACCAACCGTAAAATGCTAGAACAACCAACCGTAAAATGCTAGAACTGCGATGCTGAAGGGCACATTAGAAGAAACTGCAGAACACCTCAGGGCACGGATGTTAAGACCGCGCCTATAAAGAAGGAGGGAAACTAATTCGTGGCCACCTCTCGGGGCGGATGTTGCCAGATAATGAAAAGCCCCAGTTTAAAGCGCTTCATATTTCTGCAGTGAGTGGCGACAATAACGGACTTTTCATCATGGGACAAATCAATGGAATTCCTTGTAACATCACGATCGACACGGGAGCCAATGTTACCATCATTCGAAAAGATTTGGCTCAACAACTCGAAGGTAAACTTATCTGGACGCCGCCCTGCGTTACCCTCCAGACTGTGTCCGGCGAGAAGATCGATATAGAGGGGAAATTAAACGTTAACATCAACGTTTGGAAATGCCGCTAACTATCACATGGCATATGTAGCAGAAATTACAGACCCTTGCATACTCGGATTGGACTTTTTAAGGAAATACAGTTTTTCCTTGGACTTTAAAAGTAATGAACTGCATTCTGCCTCTGAGGATATAACTTTATTCGGGATTAATGATGAAAGAGTGAAATCTAACCACAAAATCATAGCTCAAGACGATATCACAATACCGGCAAAAACAGAAATTTTACTTTTTGGATTCACAGACGAAAACAGAAATTTCCGCTACGCCGTCATGGAATATCCCAAGAATTGTAATAGCCCTAAAGGAGTATTAATAGCCTCAGCATTCGTCGACCTATCGGGCACCGTTATCCCGGTGAGAGTTGCCAACGTAACTGATAAGGCGAGTGTTATTAAGAAAGGTGAAGTGGTTGCAGAATGTACTCCACTAACCAGTGTTGAAAGAAAAAGTAACATCCCCTAAACCGTGTCTACAGACAACATTATATTGGAGTTATTGCAGAATGCCCAATTAAATGATGAAGAAAAGAATGCTGCCGAGCGTGTCGTTAAAGATCTTCAAGATTTTTTCCCCCGCTCGTCTTTTGATGTGGGTCGAACCAGTTTAACTCAACATAGAATCGATACTGGTGATCTCCACCAATCAAACAACATCCAAGACGACTGCCGATTGCGAAACAGGAAGAGGTGCAAACACTTTTAAAGGACATGCAAGAAAGCAATGTCATCGAGCTTTCAGCAAACTCTTGAGCATCTCCCATCGTCCTGGTGAAGAAGAAAGAAGGGTCAAGCAGATTTTGTGTTGAATATCGCCGGTTGAACGAGGTTACGAAGAAAGACAGTTACCCTCTTCCTAGAATTGATGACATTCTGGACACGCTTTCTGGAAGCAAGTGGTTCTCGACACTTGATTTAAAGAGTGGATATTGGCAGGTAGAAATACAGCTTGATAACCGAGAAAAGACGGCATTTACTACAGGACAAGGACTTTGGCAGTTCAAGGTGATGACGTTTTGGCGATGTAATACGCCGGCTACATTCGAACGCTTAAAGGAGACTTTTTAAAAGGTCTTTCCTACGAAGCCTGTCTGATATACCTGGATAACATCATCATCGTCGGGAAGAGTTTCGAAGAACATCTGGAAAATCTTAGAAAGGTGCTTCAGAAATGAAAGAAGCCAATCTGAAGTTGAGTCACGCTAAATGCAAATTATTCAGACGGGAAGTGACTTACCTTGGACATGTCATCTCTGCTGAAGGTGTGCGCACGGATCCTTAAAAAGTGTCAGCAGTTAAAGACTGGAGAAGTCCCGAAAATGTCAACCAGCTGAGAAGCTTTCTAGGACTTTGCACCTACTATAGGAGATTCGTGAAGGATTTTTCTTTCATTGCAAGACGCCTTCACAAACTGACAGAGAGCAAGCAAAAATTCGTGTGGACAAAAGAATGTGAGGATGCATTTAAGAACTTGAAGGAAGCTTTAACATCTGCTTCAATCCTGACGTATCCTCAGCTCGACAGACCATTTATTCTCGACACGGACGCGAGTAATGAAAGTGTCGGCGCAGTTTTATCCCAAGAAATAGAGGGCCAAGAACGTGTAGTGGCTTACGGGAGCAAGTGCTTATCTAAACCGGAGAGGCATTACTGTGTCACGAGAAAAGAGTTTCTGGCCGTAGTCAAAGCCGTAGAACATTTCCATTATTATCTATGCGGCAGAAAATTCCTGCTCCGCACGGATCATGCATCTTTGGCCTGGCTTTTAAATTTCAAGAATCCTGAGGGTGAGATAGCCAGGTGGATACAGAGACTCCAGGAATATGACATCACAATCCGTCATCGCAAGGGATCATCGCACGGAAACGCTGACGCCTTGTCTAGAAGACCTTGCCCAGAAAACTGCCGATATTGTTCCAGGGTCGAAGCTAACTACCAACTGGTTAATCCAGTCGCACGACAAATTGCAACATCAACATTGGCTGATCCAGACCCATGGAGTGACAAGGAAATCAGGAAAGACCAGCTGGAAGACCGTGATATTAAACCCATAATTGAGTTAATGGAAACCTCAAACAGAAAAACCTACCTGGTAGGATATTTCGAGCTACAGTCCCACGACAAAACAATATTGGGCTCTCTGGACTCACTCCATATTCGAAACGGTGTCTTTTACCGGAAATTCGAAGCGGATGATGAAAAGATATTCCGATGGCATTTGCTACTCCCAAGATCCTGGATCCCGGACGTCCTTAAAGAACTACATAGCAGCCCTGCAGGAGGTCACTTCGGAATAATGAAGACCTTGCAGAGAGTTCGGGAGCGTTTCTACTGGAATAATGCAAAGGATGACGTGAGAAAGCGGTGGCGATCTTGCGATGCCTGTGCAAGTCGGAAAGGACCGAAGAAACGCAGCCGGGGGAAGCTGCAACGTTACAATGTAGGAGCACCTTTTGAACGTATCGCCTTTGGCATCTTAGGACCTCTGCCACGAACTGCTGATGGCAACAAATATATCCTCGTTGCCATTGATTACTTCACCAAGTGGCCTGAAGCGTATCCTATTCCTGATCAAGAGGCTGTCACAGTAGCAGAGATGATGATACAGCACTGGATTTCCAGATTCGGAGTGCCTCTTCAGTTACATTCCGATCAGGGAAGGAATTTTACCTCGGCTGTAGTCAAGGAACTCTGCAAGCTACTCGGCATTGACAAAACCCAAACGACGCCTTTACATCCCCAGTCGGACGGTATGGTAGAGAGGTTTAATCGAACCATCCTCAATAACCTCTCATTAGTGGTTTCCAGAAGCCAACAGGACTGGGACAAGAAGTTGCCACTATTTTTACTATCTTACCGCAGTGATGTCCACGAGATTAACGGCTATTCCTCATCTCGGATGCTCTTCGGTCGTGACCTTCGTCTGCCATGTGATCTTTTGTTTGGTCGCCCTCCGGATGCGCCTTCAACGCCTGAGGAATACTTTCAAGATCTCCAGGCCCGGTTTGAAGTGATGCACAACTTTGCACGAGAGCGAGTCAACCTGGCGACGGAGAAGATGAAGACCCGCTACGACACGAGAGCTACTGGACATCGTTTCAACAAAGGAGACAAGGTGTGGTTATGGAATCCGACTCGTCGAAAAGAACTTTCTCCGAAACTACAGTCACCTTCGGATGGTCCTTACACAGTCCTAAACAGGCTGAACGACGTCGCGGTTCGGATCCGTAAGTCATCGAACTCGAAACCTAAAGTTGTTCATTACGACAGGTTAGTTCATTACTATGGCCATAGTACGTAGTGTATATAGTTGTAAATAGTATAAGACCATGGTTCTATTTGTATTTGTATTTGATTTCTATTTGTTAAGTATTTGATAAGTATTTGTATTTGATAGCATTTGTATTCGATAGTATTTGTACTTAGTATTTGATAGTATTTGAATTGTATTTAGCGTTGCATAGAATTTAATTTGCGGAAAGTTAGTTATTGCAATTATAGTTTATTTTGTTATTGTAAAGTAATGTTTATTATAGCACTGATGCCTTAGTTGTAAGTTTAACTTAGTTGTAAGTTTGGATCCAGGGATTGTACTGTCCGGGACGTGGAGTCCTTGGGAAGGAGGCAATGTTACGGATTTCCTATTTATTTGGCTATTTGTTTAGAATTGTAATTAAAATTGCTTTATATTTCCCGTGCAACGCAGACGATTTTTGAAGAGAAAGCTACGCCGGAAAAAAAAAGAAAAGAAAAATAAAATAGCGCCTGCATTTAATGTTTAATAAATAAATATCTCGTAATTACTGTTGTCATCAGAAAAATCGAGATTGTTCTTCTTATAAGTAAGAAGCTTATAAAAGCCGAATTGAAACACTTCATCTCAGTCGTTATTGTTGTTGTTGTAGTTATAGCTGTAAAAAGCGAACTGCTGTTTGTTTACTTAATGCTGTTATTGATTGTAACGATTTCGCTGTGAGATAGAATTATTTTATCTGTTTTGAACTGAGATTTTGCTAAACGTTTGAGATATTGTGCGAATATCTCTAAAGAAATATTTCAGCATTTTGGTTTATTTCTTGTGGAAAGAATAAATTTTTGTTAACTTTTTACGACTTGTGCATTCAATCCATAACTAACCCGTGCGCACGCAACAATATCTTTTAAATTCTAAGAGCATAGTTAAATTAAGTGTATATACCATTTAAAACCACAATTAAAATAAAAATAAAAATAAATAATTCCTAAAAATTAATCTCAAAATTAATTTCTTTTTAAATAAGACAAATAAACGTAAGTGAATAACTGTTGAGCAGGCAGGATACAGACTTATCAAGGGGAAGTTTCCTCCAAACCTGACTCTTCAGTTGCTCAATTCGTGTTTGGTTATCCATATAGGCAAGGGTAAAAATTCAAAACCAAAAGTAAAATAAAAAAATGTGAATTACTAAAATGAACTTAAAAAGAAATTAAACTAGTTAGAATTTTGAGAAATGAAGCAATAAAAGACTAGGAATACTGATTAAAGTTCAATAGGTACAAAACCAAATAATTTTAAGGCAAAACAAAAGTTAAGTCTAATCCAGTCCTTCCTAGCGCTTTTAAAATAATTTTTGATTATTATTTTTGCCGATAGATGGCGTTGCCTCCTCGCGCGTGGTTCTACCCGTGGGTATAAAAAGGGCCGTTGCTGTAGTCTGTTGCCGCACGAACTTAAAATGTTTCTGGCTCTTATCAAAGACTCTGGACTGCCTCTATTATGTAAACAACTAGTAAATCAAAATTCTTCCGAACCTCAAGACAGTGTTAACAAGAAACCTGTTAATGGATAGATTTCTTCGAACACTTACTCCAATTTCTTGCGCAGTGTGGAATGCCAACGGCCTACACAACCGTCTGCATGAACTCAGTAATTTTCTTCAATTTCATGACATCGATATAGGAATAATCACTGAGACACATGCCCAGGCATGCCAGCGTCTCGCTATTCCTAATTATCAGCTATACAGATGCGATCGAACAACCCATCGCGGCGGTGGAGTTGCGATGTATGTTAAACGATCCTACCAGTCTTGTTTCATCAAAGAATTTAAAGACAACAGCAGTGAAGCCCTCACAGTGTCAGTCACCCTCCCTTCTTATGGTAATATACATTTTTGCGGATATTATAATCCCCCCAACAGCAGACTGAGTGATACGATTTTGAATAATCTTCTCCTTAGTGATACTCCAGCTATACTGGCGGGGGACTTAAACGCGAAACATTCTGCCTGGAATTGTCGTCGCAGCAATGCGAACGGTAAAATTCTGCATGACTACATCCTCAGTCATCCAGTGGTTATCCACGCACCTAATGAATATACATACCGACCTGACCAAATCGAGAGATCGGACATTTTGGATATTTTTCTATCTACAATGACTATGCCGATGCTTCTCACGGTAAAGCATGAGATGACATCTGATCACCTTCCTGTTATTGCAACGCTAGGTGTTTCGAAAATGAACTGTGTAAATACTAGGACTGTAACTGATTGGTGTTTATTTGAAAATTTGTTGCAAAATAGAATTGTGCATTTTAGTGATTTAAGTACAGTGACCGGAATTGACTCTGCCATTAATTCGCTCACCTTGCATATTAAAACAGCCTGTGAGGAAGCCAGCGATAAAATTCCCATTAGCGACAATTTACATCGCTTACCTAAAAACATCAGAGACATGATGAGACAGCGTAACAGGCTTAGGAAGTCATTTCACGTGACTTGGGATCCGTCTACCAAACAAGAATACAACAGGATTAACAAAAGAATTAGCAAGGCCATCAAACTTTATAAAGAAGAATTATGGACAGAAAAAATGCTCAATCTAAGCGTAAAAGATGGTTCCTTCTGGACTTTAATTAAAAATTTGAAGAAAACCTTCTCCACAAACTATCCTCTTCATTATAATAACTCTGTAGCCACATCTAATCAGGAAAAAGCTAATATGTTTGCATCCCATCTCCAAACTCAATTTATGCCCAATGACTGGCCAGTGAATCCTGATTTTGAAAAGGATACACTAATTAAAGTTCGAGACTGGCTCAACGCACCAACAGCCAAAAATATTTGTAAATTAACTACTCCTGTGAAGTTTCTGATATTATAAGAAGATTACATCCAAAGAAAGCACCGGGAATCGACTGTATCACTAACATTACCTTAAAACATCTCCCGTGTAACTTTATCACCAAAGTTACTAGTATTTTCAATGCATGCATTTCAAACTCTTACTACCCCAACCCCTGGAAAGTTGCAAAGATCATCATGATACCCAAACCGGGGAAAAATCAACTTCAACCAGACGGATTTCGTCCAATAAGTCTCCTCCCGAGCCTAAGCAAAGTCTTTGAAAGAATCCTACTGGAAAAAATGAAGTCTTATCTCACCTTACTGCCCCCTGAACAATTTGGGTTCAGAACTCACCTTTCAACCTCCAAACAACTAGTAAGATTGACTGAATTTATAGGCTCAGCTCGTCACCTTAATCAAAATGTTGCTGTCCTCATGCTGGATGTGGCGAAAGCTTTCGACCGCGTCTGGCATGAGGGTCTCATAGCGAAACTTATCGATTTCAATTTTGAACGTGAGCTCCTGCTAATTATTTTCTCTTTTATCACCAGCAGAAAATTCGTAGTTTCTGTTCACGGTGCCTTCTCTTCAGAACGTCCAATTCACAGTGGAATTCCTCAAGGGAGTGTTTTAGGTCCAATTTTCTATCTTTTCTATGCTGCAGACTTCCCTTCTGTACTCTGCAACAATAACTCAATTTTAGCTTGTTACGCAGACGACACTGCTTTGGCGGTGAAATCTGCAAATGTGAATCATGCAGTTAAAAAACTCCAAGACCACATCCCTTTCATAGAAGACTGGTGCAAAAAGTGGAAAGTACAAATTAATGCATCCAAGTCTCAACTTCTCATCATTAGGAAAAAGAAAAATAAAAAGAACCTCAAGAGGCAACTCCTAATGTTTAATGAACCCATACCTGTTGTGAAATATGCTAAGTACTTAGGAGTTACCCTGAATAGTAAAATGACATGGACTAACCACATTAATAATGTGAGAAATAAAGCCATTTATGTAATGAAATGCTTGTATCCTATGTTAGGACGCTTTTCAAAACTTGATCTCGCCAAAAAGAGATTAATCTATCTCTCAACTATACGTCCTATCATGACGTATGCCTCACCAGCCTGGACTACTGTGACTAAAACTGACTTAAACAAGCTTCAGGTTGTGCAAAATCGTTTTCTAAGACTGATAACCAGTGCTCATTACTTTGTGCGGAACGAAGTACTCCACAGGGACTTAAAAATCGAGCCACTAGATACTTTCTTACAAAAAACAAATGACAAGTTCTTCAGGAAAGCTAAAGACTGTGAACATCTTAATTTATTTAATTTATTTCATTACGAAATCTTAGACGAAGACAGACATCTCCGTCCTTTTGCTGCTTTTGTCCTGAATAGCAATCAGAATTTTCCTACGTAATTGCTATCTATTTCATTTAGCGACTATTGGAACTCTAAGTTCCAAACGAAACACCATTCATCAGAGCCAGCACTTGGGATGGTGGCGTCCCACGTGACCTGTGCACACAGCTATACAGATGTATTTTCATGCAATCAAGCTTTCTTGATACTATGTACATATGTATATAATCTTTATTTAACCTAGCATATTGTTTTTCAACTATTTATTCTGCACTTTATTTTATATTTTTCTTGTATTCTATATATGTTACTTTTGACGAATACTTCAACACCAATCAGATGTCATCTCAGAGCTCACGTGACTTTGGTCACACCCCTTTCTACATCTCAGCTTCCTGCACCGCCCAGCTCAAGCATTTCCCCACCTGCAGCGCTCTTAGTAG
Organism: Stegodyphus mimosarum; assembly: GCA_000611955.2. Classification (NCBI taxonomy): domain Eukaryota; kingdom Metazoa; phylum Arthropoda; class Arachnida; order Araneae; family Eresidae; genus Stegodyphus; species Stegodyphus mimosarum. The sequence goes on from KK122428.1 coordinate 23,844, forward strand.
CATCTATTATCAAGACAGCCGGAACACAGCACGTAACTACTGCGTGCTAATCGCGGCTTAAAGAGGAACTTGGAACTTGGAATCTGTTGCCGCTAAATAAAAGTGGGGGAGCTAATACAATGTAAAGTTGAGTGTTAAGCTGCTACCTGCTAGAGTTATTGCGAAAACCTATTCTGTAAACTTTAAGTAATGTAAAATGTAAAATTCTGTTTTGTGTGCAAAAATGTTGCTAACTTAGAGGCATTGTGAAAATGTGTAAAATGGTTTAAAAAAAAAGAATTGTAAACTGCTGTTTATGCAAATAGATGTTGCTAACTGTTAAGGAAGTAAAAATGCTTTAGAAAAAAAAATTTTTAAGTACAATTAACAGTTCGAAAAAACATTTTAATAGGATTAATTAATTTTAATTGAATAAATTAAATTTTAAATTAAAAATTTTTTACAAGTTCAATTAAAACTAAATATTGGCCAAAGTTAAGGAAAATAGAAAAATTAGATAAAAATCTTCACTCAATTCGGGCTATAATTGAGACTTTTGAAAAGAGTTGGCCCTTCATTAGTAAAAGGAAAGAATCCAGTAAAGAAAAAAAATTGTACAAATAATTCATTAATAAATATTTACAAGTATAATCCCTTAACTCTTTAAAATCCTCCATTACCCTCCAGTTAAAGTTTAAGGTAATATTACCATAACATTAAGAGCCAAAAAATTAAAAAGAAAAGTTAATGCCTGCCTTTTTAATATAGAAATTAATAAATGTTGGGACCTGGTTATTAACTTGAACATTAATTAGTTTTAATATTTCTTCCTTTAAATCTTCTATTTCAGTACATATATTTTTTATTCTAATTATTTGGCTATAAAAAGTGTTACCTATTACTTTTTTATAGATATTAGAGTTCCAATTAATTAGTTTAATAGTTTCAAAATGGAATGTCCTCTTTTTATCATATAAATTAATTTTGCTGTGTTTAATTGTGAGCTGGTCAAGGTATTCAATATGATTTTGATTCGTATTAGTTCTATTAAGTGTTAAACTATATGGGTAAATTTTGAATTGTTCAAAAGCAGAATTATTACTGAAAGTTATAATATCATCAATGTATCTAAATGTATTTGCAACTAACTTTAATTCATTCTTATTCAAACCTAGTTGGAATTTATATTCATTAGCAAAAAGAAAAAGGTTACATATTAATAAAGAACTCTTTGCTCCCATTGGAATTTAATGTAGTTATTAAATAATGCACAATGCAGGTAAATTTTCCATCTTTCAATTCAAAGGATGCTTAGCATGTCAGGAAAAAGCTGTGAGAGTTGCATCAAACTAGTATAAATTTCGTTTAATGGTAGAGAAGTATAAAGGCTTTCAAAGTCATGGCAGTAAATGTTCTTTATCTCTAAATTTTTAAATTTGTTGATAACTGGAGCATTATTATAAATAATCCAACAATAATTATGCTGTTTGCTATCTATTTGATGAATTAAAATACAGATTTTTTCAAGTTTAATTACAAATATGTAATCTAAATTCTTTTTATAATTATTTGTACCATTTGCTATAAATCTAAATTTGAGTGCTGACATATGGAATTTAGGAAGAGCATAAAGATTTGCTAATCTGTTGTAGTTAGATGATTGTGTAATTTGTAGTTTCTTATGAATAGCTTTTAGATTTTTTGATATCACATTTTCTTGTGTATTGGTAAGTTTGTAAGTAATGGAATTTTTCAGTTCAGCTTCAACTAGTGAGACATAAAATCTTTTTCAAATAATGCTGAAATTGTTACTGGCTTTGCCAATTTTGGTGATTACGAATTTTTGCTTCAAATCTTCTGTAAAGGATTGAGAAAATTCCATGGTAAATTGCTGTCAAATTCAATCCTTCGAATTCTTTGCTTCATGTGTTCTAACACTTCATGTTTCCAAGCCATAAAGGCAGAATTTGGAACCTTTAACTTGTAACTAATTTTAACTATGAACTCATCAAGATTTTTTTTCAAAACTTCTGTAACTGTGATATTTGCGAATTTTCAGAACTGGTCTAAATTTTGTGCTTTTTTCCATTAAATTTCTTAAAAGATGGTTTTTGAACTATTGTTAAATTGCCAGTAACGAAATGTTTATGAAATTCGTCTATGTAGTTCTTATATTGAAGTTCTTTGCAGTATCAATGGGCTGTAATAGCTAGATCATGATGGTTAATTAGCAATTTGCTAAGAGGTTTTTAATACTTGAAAGCCGGTGAGATGTGTACTTTAGTAGCTAGAAACTGTTGTTGACATTTTCTGAAAATTCTGCTAAATTGAATATTGTCATAGTTTGGATGTAAGAAATTGACTGTGCAGTAATATTTATTGTACTTGTTAGTGGTAGAGAATTTAAAATTGCACAAATCTATTATAAGGTCCTTGATTCATTTGGGTCCCGTAAATTGCTGTTGAACAAAATTTATAAGTTTCATTAAGACATTGTGCTTATAAGCATGCATCCAGGTAATGATATCTTTGGTGAAATTTCCAGTTAGAAAGTAATTATTAATATTATAGTTTAATTTTACTGTATCTATTGTAGAAAAAAATTATTTTTCTGTTTATAACCTGCTCTACTTCCTCGTAATGTTTTTTACTGAATAATTTAAAATGGCTGTAAGTTGGAATTTCAGAATTTAATTTAATGTATTGTTTGAATGTATTTAGTCCATATGGGTAAAGTGTTTTGAATTTAAGCATGTAGAGGGACTCTTGAAATAATCTATCTTTGTATTCAGGCGCAATGTCCAAAATTTGAATAATAGTTTTCAGAAATCATGCCTTTGAAAATGTTCTGATTCTGCTGTATAAGGCGTGTTAAAATTAGTGGTAGCTGCGAATTTTTTAATATGTACTCTCTGGTTGTTAATTCTAATATTAAGACTATTTTTAGTTTGTCCTACATATTTAAGGTTGCAAACGTTACATGAAATAAGATACATGCAATTATATGTTTTTCAAAAAGGGAGTTGTTTTGTGGCTGTGATATTAAAAGGCATAGTGCTAACTTTGCAAGTAAGTCATTTGCTAGAATGACATTCATGGAAATTTATGTGATTGAGACGAGCCATTATAAAAGTAAAGAGGAAGCTAAACTACAATACAGTCAATTTTTAATGTAAAAATTCTTAACTCAATTTTAGAACAGGAAAATTTTAAAAAACTGGGAATTTAAATATTATTGCTAAATTAATTCACTAAAATAAAATGAACTATCGTTATTAAAAATATTGTAAGTTAAAAATGTTTTTAAATTTAAAAGAAAGAACAAAGTGGAAAATTAAAAGGAAACCAAACTATTAGAATTGTAAATGTAGTTACATTTAAAAAAAAGTGAAAACAAACAAGGTAACTAGTGCTATAAGTTGCTAAGTACAAACAAAATTGTTTCATAAGAAAATAGTAAAGTTAAATTAAATTAATTTTTTTTAAATTTTAAAGCTTTAATGGTTAATTTTTAAATTTTAAAGAGTTAAGCGATTATACTTGTAATTATTTGTATAATTTTTTTTACTGGATTCTTTCCTTTTAATAATGAAGGGCCAACTCTTTGCAAAAGTCTCAATTATAGCCCGAATTGAGTGAAGACTTTTATCTTATTTTTCTGGCTAGTATTTAGTTTTGATTAAACTTGTAAAAAATTTTTAATTTAAAATTTAATTAATTCAATTAAAATTTATTAATTCTATTAAAAGGTTTTTTCGAACTGTTAATTTTACTTCAAAAAGTTTTTTTCTAAAACATTTTTACATTTATTTTTTCTAAACATTTAACAGTTAGCAACATCTATTTTCACAAACAGCAGTTTGCAATTTTTTTTAAACCATTTTATACATTTTTACAATGCCTCTAAGTTAGCAACATTTTTAACACAAAACAGAATTTTACATTTTACATTACTTAAAGTTTACAGAATAGATTTTCACGATAACTCTAACAGGTAGCAGCTTAACACTAAACTTTACATTGTATTAGGTCCCTCTACTTTTATTTAGCAGCAACAGACAACAACAACCTCACTTTGTTTAGCAAATGTTAATCTACTCACAGGAATTCAAATGTGTAGTTCTATGTAAGTTAAATTAGAACTTGCTATTTACTGGCTTTTTAGTATTATCTTTATATTTTAGTACATTGTATATAGTTTTTAGGTTTACATGCATAATTCAAGTGTAGGGGAAGTTTTCAATAGGCAAGAGTTTCTAAATTATTTTTGTTGACTTGAAAATAAAGAGTTTCGAAATCATTTTTGTTTACTTAAAATAAATTACTTTCGGTTTGCTTTAAAATTATTTAGCTTTCTACCTATTGACCTTTAATCAGTATTCCTAGTCTTTTATTGCTTAATTTCTCAAAATTTTAACTAGTTTAATTTCTTTTTAATTTCATTTTAGTATTTCACAACATTTTATTTTACTTTTGGTTTTGAATTTTCACTCTTGCCTATATGGATGACGAAACACGAATTGAGTAATTGAAGAGTTAGGTTTGGAGGCAACTTTCCCTTGATAAGCCTGTCTCCTGCCTGCTCAACAGTTATTCACTTATACTAATTTATCTTAGATTTTAAAAAAAATTTGAGATTAATTTTTAGGAATTATGTATTTTTATTTGTTAGTTTAATCAATTTAACTATGCTCTTAGAATTTAAATATTATAAATTGGTTCGCAGCAATAATTAATTTTATTTTTGCAATTTGTAATTTATATTTACTTTTTACATATAGAGAATGTTTGTTAAATGAAGATATATAATATGTATATACTCACTCTGTTGCTCAGCACGTGAACTCAGTTTTTTTCTTTTTTCTTTTTTTGTTCTTATATTTTGGTAAAATGCGCATTTTGTGTTTTAAAAATGATTGAATTATGTTGTTCTTATCTTTCGGTTAATGTTTTTATGCTTTTGGCTAAATTTCCATAAGCGGGGTAAGTTGGCGTCAAACTATTTTGGCCTTCAAAATCTCGCGAATTTTTTTTTTTTGGCGGCAATGAAAGCACTAGAATGGGATTTTTAAACGTAAACAGAATAGCAACTTTTAAGTTTTGCAGTAGTGAAACGCCGTTATTTTATGTAAACAGAATAATAAAATGAGATAATAAAATACTATATAAGTAAAACAAAGTCTATCAGTTTCGCAATAAAAGCATAATCCTATCTGTAATTCATGATAAAATAGTATAATGAATAATAAAATAATAAATCGTATAACACTTTCCTCAGACTCCAAAATTATCAACCAAGAAAATATATTTAAATTCACTAATAACGGATGCGTCATAAACTCATTAAAATATTCGAGTTACTATCGTCGTAAAATTCAACATATTAACCAACTTTCGCTCAAAACTTAAAGCTTTAAGTATTCGACATCTTTCGATTGCCACTTGCAAGAAACAAAACTAAAAAATAAATAAATAAATAAATGAAGTTAAATGAAAACATTCAGAAATTATAAGCTTCACGTCATCTGAAATCCAACATTCTCCCACCAACAATAGCTTAACCTTCTGCAAATATTTACATAAATATAATATTAAATATTAAACAGTAAAACTTTTAGAAACAAACACAGTATTTCAAAATAATTTTTTTTTTAAATCTTCTGGCTACACTACATTCACGCTCTTACAGTTATCGAAATGAAGCTCTAGGTTTGTCGCAAGAAAACATACAGCCGGAAACCACAACAAAATCAAAATCGCGCCAAATAAAAAAACTCTCGCATTGCTCGCAGGTATAAAGAGTAGATCATGCAGATCTATAATTATTTATTTATCTGCATAATCCATGAGTTTAATTTAATTATTTATATCTAATTTATTAATTTAATCATAAGATTAAAATATGCCGATAGTAAGAGTAGACTGCATGTTGATTATACAGGTATATTTTGTTTGATAACTGATGTTTTTATTACTGGTGATACCTTTGTTTGATTTTCGTATGATTTTGCTTTCTGCATTCCAAAGATAAGCCTTACACCACGCTTTGAATTCAACTGAACTTTCCTTAAACCCTTAATTTCCCTAATAACCTAGTGATGAAATCCTGAATCTTCAAATCAAAGCACTACGAGCTTAATGAGATAAATCTTTACTTTTGGCTGGAATATTCTCATTGTCAGCCAGTAGATATAACCACTTTGAATGACTGATTCATTAGCGCTTAGGTGAAATCGTTTTTATTTTGAATGTCAGAATCGACTATCAAAGGGAATGGGGAAGAGGGAGTCTTTATATTCAATTATTATTCGAGGCTCAAAGCAGTCTTTTTTTTTTTTTTTTTAAGGATTTTAATTCAAGTTTTTTTTAAGATTTTTTTACTTTATTTGGTTATTTTAATAAACTTTGAATTTTTACATTCTGCCATTTTATCAGATTTAACAGCAATACATAAAACTATATTGTAGAAAAACATAAAGTATTATCAACTGAACTGTCGTATTCGCGAAGGATTATGAAATATGTTAGCTTCAATAAAATGTAATGTAGCAATTGAAAACTATTTAGGCGTGTCACCCAAAAATACAAAGCGAACACTTTGTTCTGAATATTGTGCTGTTATGTGGTTTGGCATTATAGTCATATTCTCTTGAATAATTAACAAAATTAAACGAGTGAACTCCCCAAAAGCATGAAACTTTGTTTTTTCATTAATGACGCTTATCATAACTGAATTTATGATATGTAAAATAATGAATTCAAAGTTTTATTTTATTAAATCAATTATTTGTATCATTAAAAGTAACTTTCTGTATGGATAAACGAATTAAAGTCAATATGAATTCCTGTACATAAATCCAAAAAGCTGGTTTATAAAAAAAAAAAATTCTGTACGAAAACACATCGATTCCTCACAAAGCTTCACTTTCACTCCAGTTTCTCTCTGCTACGTCTGTTGATTGTCTGTTTTCATAAATGTGCGGATTCGAATTCTAGAGACCCCCCTAGTGGCCAAATGGTAAAGTCGCTGAACTAGTCGCTAGTTTGATTTTGGTTCTATTCCAGGCGAACGCGTTGCAATGCGTGTGTTTATTTCTTCGTGTGTAAAGTAGATGCTAGTTAATTTCCCTTAGAAAATCCTCTGCGAAGTAAGAATCTATCTTTTGGTAAATAACTCTATCATGCTTTGCTATAACCTGCTAAACCAAATCGAATACTAGAGAACAGGCTAGCTGCATAGCAATGTAAACAGGAGCCAGTTTTTCGTAGAGAATCCTTTATTAACGCTTAGGTAAAATTTAATATACTATTTCGAAGAACATATGCAAATTTATTACTAAGGCTATTAAATAGGATTCTATGAAACATACTGGCCCTACTAATGAGATTCTTGTGGCTAATGTTTTAATATTAGCATTTTAATATCTGGATCAAATTCTGTGAGAGTAAACTTACTATTAAACACTAAGCATCTGAATTTTTTTACGTACATGAGCTATAAAAATACGCTTTTGTTAATTAGTATACTTTACTTGCTTTTATGCATATGGTGTCTCTAATTACATATTTCTTGTCGCACATTTTCCTTTTACCCATTTAATACACGTTATTTCGAGCTACTTATCTTCCGAAAATCATCCACAAAAGCATCGTCTTCTTAGGCAGATACCCTTATGGGCTTTACCGTATTCAAATAACAAATCGTGAACATAAATAACAAATTATGAAGAGCTTGCTAACGGCTAGTCACGATAGTCGAGAGTTCAAGAGCATTCTGGCGTGTTGTTTGTTTCGTTGGAAACAATTTGCAAACTGAATTAGCTACGCCCCCTTATTTTTTCAGTTGTATTTTATATCATCTGATTCTTTATATCTGGAACGATATCAGAGGAAAAACAAAATCATAGGTTCGTCAGCCTTCTTGAAATCGAGAGGCTTTGACAGTGCAAAACGCTAAAATTTCTTGTCACTGATCGCGAAATTACGTCTCTTGTATTGTCTGAGGCTCCTCTAGGCCAGGCTGAATCACCAACTTTCCCTCTTGGCGAGTAAGGGAAAGCGCTGCCAGTTTTGGCGCGTTTATCGCAGACACTGGCTGAATGTCCGCTGTTTTTTAAAGATTGATCTTATAGATGGCGCGCCATTCGGTTCTTTGATTCGGCGCACATAAACTTTTCGGATAATTTATTAGTTCTCGAATACTATATAGACGTTTTCACTTAAATAAAAATTTCACGTATATTTTGTAAAACATATTCAAAATAACTTCTGCTTAGATGTTTCAGTTTAGTTAGTAGAGTAAAATAAATAAGATATGAATAAAAACTTTCAATAGCGTCAAATCAGAAAATAGTTGGAGTGTGCAAATAAGAATAGAAGAGAAGGGACCTTTAGCTGCCCTCGAAATCTATTGAGTGTTTTAATAAATGTACGCCAAATACAAGGTTGTTTCAGAGATTTTGATTGTGCAAATAATTTTATCTTAATGATACTTTAACAAAAATTTCAACAAACACACTAAATTCATATTAAAAAAAATAACTTCAGAATGTGTTGTCAATTAAGTCTGAGGTATATTAAAATAATTGTACAAGACTCTGAAGAAACATTTTCTTTTAAATGTATGAAATATTTCATAACATATATGGAAGAAGAAAGTGCAGCATTCTGAGTTTTGGATGCTTTTCTCCAAATGTAATATAAATACGAACTAGAAACCCGTAATAAAATGTCCTTCCCTTCCAATCAGATCCTCCTTGTGTAGCATTGTATTTGTAATACTTGCTAAAAACCCAATTTTTACCTAAATTAAAAAACAATTATTACATAAAAAATAATAAATTTGAACGTACGTATAAGAATGAATTTTGTAATTTGAGTTATGTTACGAAATAATTTATAGTTTATGTTTTATACAAATAATTTAGATAAAACCATTCCGTATTCGTTTCACAATTTAAGAATGTGTGTTCAAGACTTAACCACATATAATTCATTTCAAAGCATAAAAGCTGTGACCTTCACATCTGGGACACACTGTTTGGCAGTACACGTATAAATACAGATAGACAGAGGTAAGTATGTAAGTAAAAAAGGATTTGACTGGTATAAATTAATCATTGAAATCTTTAAAACTGTCCAATTAGTAAAAAAACATGATACTGTATGCCTTTACCACTTTACTTATGTTGTTTTGTATGCTCATATGACGCATGATGATATGGAATAATTAAAACTGCGCTGCTGTATTATTTTTAAACTCTCCATTTTAATTTAACATGAATATTTTTTTTCTCTGACTACTCTCATTTCTCTCTTTTTCTTTTTGCTTTCATATTACTTATAATTATCTACTGTAGACATTTCATTCGTTTTGAGTTGATTTATGTGTTAAAATAAGTAAGTAGCAATGCAAATTTAATTTTAGGATGTGGACACAGTTGATGTTACTTTTATGGAATTTAATATGGAAAACATTACACGTAGATCTGATGTTTTTAAATTAGTCCTCAGTGTTTAAACCTATATACTATTATTATCTAAACGTATCGAATATTTCATCATGAAAGCATTCTCTTTTCCCACTTGTATTCGATTCCTATTTCGCTTTCCTTTAAATTACTGTGATCCTGAATTTTACTGGAGCGATTAAGTCTTCTGAGGTCTTGCAGCATTCATTATAATTGAAAAAATATGTATTATAGCTTTTCAATATCAGGAAATTTTGTCTTCAATAAAATCCGCTAATTAGATTAATGCTTTAAAAGCTGAAATTTATTTTTTTAGGCAATTATTCTGAAAATGGATTTACATTCGGTTTTAGGCAACACATGGATTCGGAGATTGGAGATCATCATTCGTTAAGTGGTGTTCGACCCGAAGGCCTTTACAGTTACATGTTTTAAACACATGGATTCTATCAGAAAACGCTATATATTGAGTCGCATTGTAACAAGAAAGTAATGTACAAAATATGTAAATATAGCATAACTTCTTTGTTAGGATTTGCGTATAGTTTTCTTCAAATGAACCTTAATGGGAAATGTCAGAGTCGACAGGATCAATCTCTGCTGCTAACCCCAATGGGTGTACAGGCTCTTTTCAAATAGTGTGTTGTGTGAAAGTTTACTCTAGTGAACTCTCAACAATTTCCAGTTGACAGGACTGCGAAATAAAAATTAGGAATTTGATTTAATGCCGTGTGTTGAAAGTTTGTCGAATCTGCGTTTTTTTTCCCAAGGCCGTAGTGTGATGACATCTCTATACTTCTAATGCTGTCCTGTGCTTTTCTCGTAATTTTTGTGTGTGCTTGAAAAAAAATATCTTCAAGTTTTCAATCTTCAAATATGGTGTTTTTTCAAATGTGAAAAAATTTTAGTGAAATGGGAATAAATTTTCTTGCAAAATTTATTCCTCGTCTGATTTCCAAGTCTCTGATATAGATATTTTTAAAAGGTTTTATTTAGTGCAACTAAAAATATCATATTGACATTACTAATTATTATATTGAAAATCTGAATACATATTGCTGTTTCTTAAAAGTATAGTACTGTTTTATGAAAAATGGTATTAAAAATTCGAATTCTAATAATTTAGTGAAGTAAATAAAGAAGATTTTCAATTAATTTTAGGAAAGGTTGTTAAATAATTATGGAATTTGTGTTGAACATTTTGAATAAGAATTCTAAAATTATTCTAAAAATTAAGTGGTTGTAAAAAATAAGAGAAAATAGTACAGATAAGTAATATGAAATTATGGCAAATGCATGTTAAAATTTATGGGTGACTGAAGTATAGAACATGTTGAGGGAGTATTGGTTCTGAAACAGAGGTCTGTTATTACCTCTGTACAGTTGTTCCTTTTACCCGAAGGCTTTCATTTTATGATTGAGTATAATTTTTTATGTTATTGTTATTATACTTTTTTTTAGTTATGGAATGTATTAGTGCAGTTCTCAAAGGCCAGTTACCTTATGTAAGGAACGAAGACTTTTTCAAGTAACTGCGTAGACACCATGAGCCACCAGTGCAGAACGCGCTGGCTAGCTCGAAAGGCTAGCCCTAATGATGGATATGTTTGTTTAGAAGTATTGCGAGGCCTTTCAGTTTGTTAAATTCAGAAATTGCAAATGAAAGACAATCTTGGTGAAACTATAATTTTAGCAATACTATTACAAAATTTATGAAATTATAATATAATAATAAAAATTAGTTATGTTCTGAAAATTTTGAAATTTATTTTGATTATTCAAAATAAGTAATATGTGTGCAAAATGTTTTTTATTGTGATAATGTCTTCAAAGCTTTGCAAAGCCTTCCTTGAAGAAATTTAATTATGTGGATTTCAAAATACAAAAACTTCTGGACTGAAAATTTTTAAAGGACTCTATAGTCTAAAAAATTATATAAGTTCATATTTTGCAATTATGTAAGTAATTATTTTTGTCAAAATTTCAGGATTTGTATTTTCCAAATTATTACCCTTCATTTGCTTTAATGCTTTTCCTTTAAAAAGGCTTCTCTGTTGTTACGCCTTTTTCTCCTTGAAGGGGTGAATATGTAAGAAAAATAAAGACTATGTAAAAGATTAAACTAGCATTAAATTAGCAACGTAAATTTCCCTTCAGAATTCTAAAAAAGTAACCTCTTTATGCACTGCGTCATTTCTAGATTAATCCATGTCATATGACTCTTACATAATTCTGATGATATAAATGGAACTAAAAATCTAGCAGCGAATAATAATTTTACAGAAATATTAACTATCCAATCAAAATGCACTGTAAACCAAAACTGAAGTCAGTCTGAATTAAGATTTCACCCTGAACGCAATGCACTTGCTCGCTACTCCTGCCGCAGTAGAACGGTGCTTGCAACACCAGGGTACCTGAGCCAAAGGCTCTACCCCTTGTAGAATTTATTTGGTAGCTACGAAAGATGGTACGAAGGTAACTAACCAATTAATAAAATAAGTGTCAGAGATAAATGTATACAAATATTTTTTTTAATTATATGTGTAGAATATGAATTACTGGAATAGTTAATATTAGATTAATTAATTAATTTCTAGGAAACTGGAAAATAGCAAGCTGTATGAGCTGGTGAGGAGGCGAAAAAGCATGATTAGTGATTAGTAAGCACAAACATATCAAGCAACCTGAACCCAAATATATAAATAGAGAGATGTTTAAAGACAAAATAACATATATGCAGGATGTACGCAGAACGACAAACACAAATCATAATCAATACTATAACATAAATATATACACAGGGAATAGGAGCAAAAATAAAGTGAAAAGTGATTCAAGAGAAATGAGCAGCGGGTAAAGAATTTACATTATGGTCGTATTCAACTGGGCCAAGGGCCTATCCATATTATTTAGATCATTATAATCATAAGTACAGATTTTAATGCTATCGTTGTCAATAAGGCTTTGCCTTGCGTGAAAATGTTTTGCCAATTTGTAGTAATGGGATCTGAGTAGCTTCATTCCAAGCTCCTCATGTATCCTGTTGTTTCGAACATACCATTCGGCATTAGTAATTTGGCGAAGAACAATGTTCTGGCAAGCCTGCAACTTTTGCCTGTTAGTTTTTCTGGTCTGTGCCCAAACTGGACTGGCATAACATAACAATGGTCTGAGAATGGACTTGTAAATAAGTAACTTATTGTCTATAGATAATACACTGTTCCGAGCAATTAAGGGATAGAGTTGTGCTTTACGAACTCGGAACCTCTGGATAATAGAAGTGATGTGTGGGGACCATGTAAGAGTATTATTGAGGATCACCCCAAGATAAGGGACTTGCTTGGCCCATGGAATATTTGAGTTGTAGAACTTCAGATTGCTCTTGATTCTTGTTTTCCTTGTGAAGAGAACTGCCTTGGTCTTGTCAACGTTGACAGCTATTTTCCATTTATTGAGCCAAATCTCTAGTGAGTGTATATAATTTTGTAACCGTTGAATAACTGGACCAATAGATGCACTTTGTGCTAGGATGGCTGTGTCATCTGCATACATAGCTAGTGTAGTGTCGTGTGTGGTAGGGATGTCATTCACGTAGATATTAAAATATGTGGGTCCAAGCAAGAACCCCTGTGGAACCCCTGCATGGATAGGGTGCGAAGTAGAATTTGTTCCAGATACGTGAACGACAAAGTGTCTACCAGTAAGATAGGAATTAGTAATGTTTATGATGTATTCTGGGAATCTCAGAACGTGTAATTTGTAAGTAAGGGCATACTCGCTACTCTTCGGCCTAGTTGGACTGCTGTCTGCTGCTTTCTTCTTGCTGCAAAGTTATCAAAAATGTAAACCTCTTGAAATAGGCACAAATAATGTGCCAAGTTGTTTGTGGCCGCAATATGTTTCCTGAAAATAAAACAAAGATTTAATCTGCCTCGACTGCCAAATTTCTTATTGGATTGGTTATTACATTCTACGACATCAAAATTCCTGCTAGTCATGACTTCTAAATTTGTTTTTATTATTTTATATATTTGCATCATTAAAGAAATGAATAAAATTATCATGCTTAAAAAACAGATGAACATACCAGTTTTTTCCCTTGTTACCCTTTACATTGAGAAATAACAAACACTTACAATACTCAAAAATATTATCCTTGAAATTTTGTTAAAATGAAGGAACGCACATCATCTTTTATTCAAGCATTACACTTCAAAAACAGATATACCAATTTATTTTCACTCTCCTTTACACTGAGAAATAACATGCAATGCAACAATGAAAAAGATTATCATTGAAATTTAGATAAAATGAAGTAACACATAGCATCTTTTATTCATGCATTACTAAAATGAATAAAACTATTATGCTTCAAAAATTGATACACATAATAAATTCTTTTCTCCGTTACCCTTTACACTGAAAAATAACATGTAGTATGACAGTGAAAATTACTATCCTGATATTTTGTTGAAATGAAGGAGCATAATTTTTTAAAGTATAACTCCACTTCCCCGATGAATAGTCAAATTTCAAACACATGTTCATGAAGGTTCACTGAAACAGCACAATCGCCCAGTACTTCAAATAAAGCAATATAGAATAACATAATGGGAAAATTTATGCACACTGGACATCTTTCATCTTTTTTCTATTGCATGTCGTCTGATATGTGCTTAAAAATGTACCCAAAGAAAAACATTTTGATATTAATAAAAACTTTTTTTGCAGATTAAAATTCATTCATTTCATACAAGTATTATAAAGATCATGCATGAAATAAAGCTGCTTTCCCATACTATTAAGTAAAGCTTAACTGAAATTTGATACCAGAAAAAATGCTATATTTCTATATATTACAAACAACAAAATAATACCATAATAATATACTCATAAACTAGGAGAAAGTAACACATATAACATCAAAAACAGGAATTTATATACTCGTAACCAGTGGCGGCTCGTAACTAAAATTAGTGGGGGTGCTGTTACAAAAAATTTTAACTTTTAAGCTCTTGAAGTTCACTTACAGTCACAGAATTTTTTACTTGAGGATTTCAAGGACATGGTTAAAGTTTTCTATAAACTAAAAGAACCGAAAAAAATGAATCAAATAGAATAGCTGAAAAATAATCTAACCAAGAATATGGTGTATGATTTTTAATCACAGCACACACGGAGTAAAAAAAAGGAACACCTCCAAACGACACTCCAGATTCGGCACTGCAAGAGCGACAGTGCCTTGTTCCTCTCGGACCCGTACGCTGCTTCCTAAGTGCGCATGCGCAAAACAACAAAATACCACACGCGCGAAGTAAAAAGTAATCACGTTTCCAGAATTACGGCACTGCAAGAGCGACAGTGCTCTTCTCGCTGGGTGGCTCGAGTGCTGCTTTCTGTGTGCGCATGCGCAGATCAACCACGTCGCTGGAACAAAGACTTTCGCACCTTTTGTATAAACTGGAGGATGGCTAGTGACATTAAGTTTAAGGATTATAGTATATTGTAGAAGTATAAAGAAAGAATTAAAGAAAAAATGGCTCATTATATTAAATATTAAACATAATAATAAACGGAAATTCAGGGGGTGCTGCAGTTCCACAGTGCTTATTACGAGCCGCCACTGCTCGCAACCTAGGAAAAAGTAATGCATATTACATAAAACACAGAAATTATTAACATATTGATTATAGTAAATTAACTTAATTTCTAAATTTAGTCTTTTATGTATATTTTTAGTGATTTATGCAAAAGTAAAGGTATTCCTATTTAATTAGAAAACTGTCGATTGTAATAATTAATGAGGCACTTAATATAATTATAAAATGGGTACATTTCTGTTAATAGAATGTCATTTAATACAAAACATAAACGTTGGCAGGAAATGTAATTGGATGATGGCATCTGTGACGATACATAAAGCTTCATGAAAAAATGAAGTTGTAATAACAGCTGTAAACTTGTAAATGCTGAAGCTGTGCAGAATGCCAAATTTGTGCAGTTCTCTGATGTTTTTTTTTCGAGTGAAATAAAATTACTATATTTTTCTTTAAAATTTTTTTAAGTGAATTGCGTTATTATTGACTTTAAAAAAGCTATTTTATGTGTGGGTCTTGTAAAACCCGAGCGAGATATTTTTTTTAATGTACATTACATGATAATAAGTCTCTTTTTATTATCTCTTATTCTAAAAAATGCACAACTTTAATTGCAGAGCAGTGAGAAAAAAACTACAATCAAACTTAATATTTCTTGCTATAGTACAGTTACAAGAGATAAGAAAATCTGAGGTGACTTCACGCAACTTTTTGAAGATGCTGGGCCAATAAATAAATTCATAATTAGAGCAGACCACGTAATAAAATTCAAGAATAAAACTTCTCTTTCATCACAAACAGAGATTGCCACACTATAAAATTATTTATTAAAAACAGCATAACTTGCATCGAAGGTTCAGTGTACCTCGGTTCACATCTCAAACTCCTCTCACTTACTCATAAACAAAACAGAAGAAGCGCCCTCTATCGGCATTACAGTTAATGTTATGGGGAATTTATCAACACTCCCCACCTGATAATTTTGTAAAAATTATCACTATATCAGCATACAAAAAAATATAACAAATGTAAGAAAACTACTTACATATCAATATCAGATACATTACCTGATGCAAACATAAGCAGCAAAAAAAAAGAAAAAAAAAGAAAGAAAGCTATAAAATCAACAAACAATTAATAGCATAAAAATTCAAAAGTTGCTCAAAATATTAACTTGAATTATAAACAGTAAATTATTAGAATTAACTCAAGTAATTAACTAAAAATTATTTAGATAAACACAGACTATAAATGTTAAATAAAAGTTGATAGTTCAGTTCATTTTCAGTCTGATAGTTCAAGAGGGTATATTAACTGCACAGGTCTCTTAAAGTCCCCTCTTTTAGTTTTCACCATACATGATCTAACAAGACCATCACGTCCTTTAAACACTTGAATTATTCGACCTAAATTCCACAAGAACTTAGATTTTGTTGTTCCCTCAAGTAAAACTATATCACCAACGTTAAGATTCTTCTTACTTTCAGGAGTATCGAAGAAATGAGCATTTCGTAAATTGAGAAGGTATTGATTTTTCCATTTTTTCCAGATATGTTTTAGAAGTGTTGTTTGATATTGTTTTC
>KK122428.1:46862-67239 GCA_000611955.2 Stegodyphus mimosarum
TTTTTTTTTTTTTTTTTTTTTTTTTTTTTGTAAATCGGCTAGTAATTCAGAATGGGTGGGAAAATCGGCGGCTATTATGGGAATTGAAACGTTACCTATTATGAAATCCCATTTGAAAGTTTGCCTGAGATCGAAAGTTAACTTTAGTGGATTAATGCCTTATGTTTTAATTTTAGTAATATATTCATCAAATAGCTGTACAGTGGTAGCAGTGATATGCTTTCCTTTTGACAGCGGAAGGCAGGAAATGTGACTACCTGTGGCAACAAGAAGCTTCATGTTTGTATATTTGTCATATATAAGTAATCTGTTGCAAGTGTTCGCTGCTATTCCCGTATCCATGATTTGTTTCAGAATAGTAGCGGAATTTAATTTTTCGCCTGAAACGAGCATCACCTTTAAACGTTTGGTGATAAAAACAATAACCAGTGTTAGCATGATTAGCGTGAGATTTTTGAAACGATTGCGGTTATCACGGTATCTTTGTTTTTTATTCTACTGTATTCGAGACAATTTTTCAACTAGCTTTATGAGATTCCCTATTTGTTTGGTCATTGAGCTTAGTGCTGAACTTAACTCTGGGTTTTGTTCAATATTTGATGCTGCGCGAATAGAGAGTTGTGCGTCACTTGTGATTTCCAAAGCCTTATCTACTCTCTGGGCTAGACGAATTAAATCTGCTCCCGAAGCGATAAAAGTGCTTGCATTTTGGAAGAAAGTCCTTGTATTCACAGATTTTTAGGAAATCATCATGTATTTTGTTTGACATTTTGGAAGGAAGTCTTGCATCCACAGGTTTTTTAGGAAATCATTATGTATTTTGTTTGACACTATCTCTTTCATTTGTTCCAGACGGAAACTATGTTTTTTGTCACCTAATTGTAATTCCGATAAAAGTTAACGATTTTGGTGTACTTCAGAATCTTCAAGCTTCGCGATTAGTCTGTTTTTAAAGTTAGATGTTTATCAGTTTCAGGAGGTGTCAAGATTAAATCTGAGACATGTAGTAAAGTAAGTTTGCCACAATATGCGAAAATTCCGTCTTATCATTTGCAGTTGCTACCAGATCTAATCGGATTTCACATTGTCTTAACCCAAACGCGATATTTTATTTCCGAATGGGAGATATTTTCAAGGCTATTCCCATGAACCTGATCAGTGGCAATTTCTTGTCCCTGGGGGTCCGTCTTTTCCCCGACCAGCGTTCGTTACCTTCACAACAGAAAAGGGTAGAATTCTCGCGAGAGTATTTCGTTTCAATCTGTGAGAGGAAAAGGTCAGTGAATATAAAGCACACGATGCCACCCAGCCGGTATAGTAGTTAGCGTCGCTGACTTCCATGCCGAAGGGCCCAGGTTCGAATCCCGAAGAAGCATGGACGTTTATAAATGTGTACTGTCGGTGTGTCATGGCGGCATTCTGAATATGAGGTGAGCCGAAAGTCCTCAAATGCGGCTTGGTGGAAGGGTAGAGGGGTGGGAGAGCCTGGGACCCGTCCCCTTCCTGGGCTGCTCCCCATCAAACTTGGGGGCCAGAACTGAGACAAATCGCCCGGTGAACCTGTTAGGTGCTCAAGGCTGTTGTCAACGACAGGCGTAATCTTGCACTCCTAGCCACGAGGAATTTCGTGGGCTTGTCAGACAAGTGAGCATAAGTAACAACAACAACAAGCACACGGTAAGCGCACGCAAATCACTGAATATACGATGCTGTACATAAAATCACGACATACCACACAAACACTCTGAAAGTGAGAATTAGATGCTTCTGTATTGGAGAAAACCCTCAGCGAAGATGGATGCCTTTTTCGTATTTTGCGGGGAAGATTTCGTATTTTGCGGCGTGAAGAATTTTCAGTGTTAGGATCCGCGTGAGGACAGCTGGCTGGAGAAGATGGATTTGATGCCCGCTTTGCCACGACAGTGGCTTGGTATTTCCTTTATTACCCGCTGCGTTATGTCAGATCGTATAAAAGCTGTTTCTCAGCATTAAAAGTTTTTAACGCAGTATCCGTATGGAGAGTTTCGCTGTACTGTTGAATTTCCACATGATCCAACAATTCCGTGAAGATGCATGTGGATTGGCAGTTAATGAAGCTTTGCCGGGCGAACTGCCGTATAACTGTCGGAAGAGTTCATGATATTTTAGTTCGTTAATTCAGTTGCCAGTCCTTGTTCACCACTGTGGTAAACCGGGCCAGGTTGCGCTGATGACTCCGTGTAAGGATTAGTAACTAAGTCGGTATTTTGTTTGCGAATCACCTACTGCACTATCTCACACATCGTAACAGCTTGAAAATAGTGACTTGTGGTGAGCGCACACATGATTTTCTCAACTCTGTGTGGTCATCAAGGTAAAAACCGTTATTCTATGCAACGTCTATTCACGAATACTATAGACGAACTACTACATATACACATATATGATATCGCAGTTTCTTTTAAAAATAAACACTACCGTCATCTATTGGCAAGCTGAGAAAACATAATCACAAAGGTATATTAAACAAACTTACTCTGTAGCATATTATAATGCCAAAATGTAGTATAAATTGAAATGTAAACGTTAAGTGATTTTTGTTTTGAGTTTTCAGCTTCATTCAGAGATTTTTTTAACAGTAATATTAGATTTGATTCATGCGCATGAATTATACTGGCATGTACAAGAATTAAAGCACTCACAGCTCTCTTTGATGAATGGGCTTGAATGGAATTGAATTTTTGAAAAGGCTATGCTTATCTTTTAAGAGAAGAGACCACGTACAACAGAATCAATTATTCGTTATCTAACTACGATGCACCTAAATGTTACACATCAAATATACGAACAAATATATTATTTTAGACCAATTAAACTAAGAACTGGAACTTGCCTTTGTTGCAGATTAATAATGATTTCTTTTTCTAGAATTTTCTATGGACAGAACGTTTTTTTCCTGTTAACTAAAAAAGTTTCCAGAAAATTCAAGTATCTTCTAACTGCGAATTTTCATGACATTATTTTATTATTATTATTAAACTGTTTTATTAATAATACTTATCATGAACCCTTTAGTTCATGCTATTAGGCATTTTGCTGCTCATGTGCAAATCTAGATGGATTGTAGTGTTATTTAGCGTTGTTATTTAGCACAGGGAGGTGGTTTTTTGTTCCATTTTTATTAATTTAGAATTCAGATGCCGTTACATTATAATAATTTTTTTCAAAGCAAGATCTAAATCTGTAGGTTTGCGCAGGGGGGAAGTCACATGTTAAGGAACAGAAGAATGTGGATCTGCTTATGTCTTTTCTCTACAAGTGCCCGTTTGACTATTTGAGAGTTTTCTCTTGCATAAATATTCTGGATATGGACCATGTCCTATGATGTACTAATGTTACTACTATGAGTTTACAAGGTTTTGATGCTTTTTATGTCGATGCTTGGAAAAACTTCGCTGTTGATCTGTTGTGGCGGTGTTCCATTCATTTTGCCATTTATCACTTATAATTATGCCGTTTATCACCGTTCTTTGGTTCAGCACGTGTCAGAGGTGTGTCTTAGGAAGTTTGGGGTCAACAAATTCTTGTTGTGTAAGGGCAGCTTCTTTTAAGCTGGTAGCGGTGTCATTTCCAACGTTGCCGCTGTGTAATTTGCCTCAGGAAATTATTATCTCAGTTTGAGTTTGATATTTTATTAATTTCGTAGGTTAGACGAGATTGATTTTATAGCTTGATAATTGACAGTATGGTAGATTGGCTGTCAGAATTGACGTTTATTTTTGGCATATTGCGGCTCAAAAAAGACACTCGTTACGGAGAGACGGGGACGCCCTAACTTTACCTTATGGTTATACGGGCATGGTCCCACGCCCTCCTCCTGGTTTTTCATATCAGCTTCACCACAGCCAAGGGAGCGGACAAGCCAGTACCAGTACGGTCCCTGTCGAGCCTGATCCCATCCTAGGTACAATACCCGGGTTCTAGTCCTGTGAAGAATAAGGTACAATAGTACCTGATATTTTACCCCCGTGGTTGAGACTGTCTAAGTACAGATCCTAGCCAGTACTTCCCAGGAATTCTCCTGAGTCAACCCCCGGGGGGGTTTCAAAAAAGACATGTGCAAGCAGATGCAAGCTCCACGATCTCAGCGTAATATGTGGAGAGGACAACCTTGGACAGAATTTTGTAAATTTTATGCATGGCCATACATTTTTTATACTAGTTTAAATAATTTTATGCGTAACATTTCAGTGCTCAGTTCCCGAACTAACAATAAAATGAATACGTATATGGCATATGTAATGGAGTGTGCAAAGATCCACTGATTGAAAATTGTAAAAATGGAGTTACAGGTAAAGAAGTTGAATATCACTAATGGGTGATGCATAAGAGTTGCATCCGGATTCAGAAAGTATTGACCTTGCAAAGTTAGTCTACTAGACCATATCTGCCATCAATCAGATTTATTAAAATTATTGTTGCCTACAATTATCGCAATAAAATGTTAAGGTTTTATTTTTCAATAAAATCTATTGTGGAAATAAAAATTCTTAGCTTTCAGTTTTAAATTTAACAAGAAAAATAATAACAACAGGTTAAATCCACAGGTTAAATTATTTTTAATGCTGCAAATTAATATTAGTTTTTAGCACAGACTAGAAAGTGTTTTGATGTATATTTTCTTTTAATAGGAAAACTAATTTTTTTTCGTAACATTAACGCTATTCAACAATCAGTCTCTTAATACGGTCTGAAATATGGCGAAATAACGGATACATAAAATCAGGAAGGTCGTTAACATTTCGCCCTTTCTGAGAACATTTACTTACTGTCTTCAGTTTACAGAAATTCAATTGTTTATTTTGAATAATAAATACGAAAATACTGTAGAGACTATTGTTTTTATGAAGATTTCGGAAGTTGGGTCTACTTAATATGAACCACATTCCAAGCATTAGTTACTTTTAATGCCAATTAGAAAATTATAAATTAATGTAGAAACTGGTAATAAGGAAATCCAAATACAAGTTTCTTTTACACAGTATGTCATTAGACTGATGGAGATCTCTGTCTCTTACACCAAAAATTGCATATTGCGTTCTTAAATATGATGAAAATTACTTGTTAGCGTTCTAAAGATTTAAGAAAATTTAATTAATTATTCGCATAATCATTTAAAAAATGATAAATCTGAATTATTAATTTTTTACATAATTTCTTAACTTACCTAGCGTGTGTGTCTTAAATTAAATTGCTTGATATCGCTTTCTTATTAATAAAGCATCTTTATCTTAACTGTTGCCAGTTTTTGAAATCTTATTGTTGATGAATGGACAAAAGAATATTTGGTTCTAGACAAACATCGAACTGAATCAAACAAAACAACGAGAAAATGTTTAACTTTATTTAAACAATTTTCTAGGTGCTATGGATAAAAACATAAAATAAGCATACTGTGTTACTTACACCTTACTAATTAAGATAAATTCTTGTGTGCACAATTTAATTATACGTAAGATTATATCACTGTTTCTGATCGCAGTTGCTGCTGCAACTACCATATGCCTTCAGTGATTTTAAAATAATCTAGTGGTTATACATCTGAGCTGATATAGTATTGTCTATATATACACTCACGTTTGTGAAAATTGCAACACCAAGAAGGAATCGTCATAATTGAATGCAATTTAATACACAGTTGAGTGGTAGTGGTACAAATAAATGATTAAATGTTCAAAGCAAACAAACAAGAACAAGAGATCAGAATCAGTATTTTGTGTGGCCACCACGCGCCGCAATAAGTGCTGCTACACGACGTGGCATGGAGTCAAACAAAGTTTGAATGTCTGACTGAGGAAGAGCATTCCATATCGTTTGTACGCGTACCCAAAGTTCGTCTGCAGACGCAACAGGACGAGGATCACGAGCAAGACGCCGACCAATGACATCCCACACATGTTCAATTGGCGACATATCCGGGGAACACGCAGGCCAAGGAAGAAGGTACCTGCTGCGCTGCAAAGAAGGATTTAACAATCCGAGCAGTATGAGGGCGGGCATTGTCCTGTTGAAATACAGCGCCTGGCAAGCTTTGAAGGAAGGGAACAGCTTCGGGCTGTAGAACTTCACGGATATACCGGTTGCTGTTCAGATTGCCCACAATTCGTAGCAATTGAGATCGTCTATGATATGCTATGGCGCCCCAGACCATAACTCCGGGTGTTCGTCCACTGTGGCGTTCGATAATGCACTCCGGAAGGTGGCGTTCACCGGCATAGCGTCTGACACGAATGCGGCCATCATGGTACCACAAATTAAAGCGGGATTCGTCAGAAAACACGACATGCTGCCAATCAGCACGCCAGTCTCTATGCTGATTGGCCCATTGTAGCCGCAGGCGGCGATGGTCGTGCGTTAGGGGGATCCTGTATAAAGGAGTCCGTGCGCGCAGTCCACACTGCAGCAGACGTCTACGAATTGATGAAGCACACAATGAAACACCTGTAGCTATTGACCACAGTGCTGCCAATTGTCTAGAGGAAGCTGTACGGTCCGTCCGCGCCATGCGGACCAGGTGTCTATCATCGCGAGCTGACGTCACATTTCGGGGTCCACTCCCGGATTTCCGAGTTGTCCGACACTCGTCCGTCCACTGCTTCCAAACGCGCATCACTGTGCTGCTGTTACGCTGCACACGAGAGGCTACTGCACGATACGACAATCCAGCTTCACGAAGGCCGATGATTCTCCCTCGTTCAAACTCTGTAAGTTGTTCAAATCTCGCTCTCTTTCGTCGACGAGGCATAAGTACAGATTGAGTTAACGTTTACCACTAGCAGATAACCACCGATAACCATACACGCCTCGCTACAGCCGTCTATTTATTCGGATCCATCAGCCGTTCAGAGGGCGCTGCTCAGCATACGCATGCGCTACGGATTTGCAATTCTAATCATTTGCATATCATGCGCTACTTTGCATTTCCTGAAAATTTCAGCTCACTCGCGTAAGTCCTTCATGGTGTTGCAATTTTCACAAACGTGAGTGTATATAGTAAAGGATACAACAAAATAATGTGTACGCAGCCCTCAACTGCGGTTAAGTATGTAAGGAGTTAACTCTGTTAAAGAATCTTATTCACTAAAAAAATACATAGAACAACAATAAACTTCTGTAGGATATTTACCCGTTTAATTTTTGAACATTCTTCTCACAATATGTGAATTACGTGTGCCCGAAGTAACTCTATAATTATCTATTGTCATTATTCATTTCCACAATCAAACGTAATCTTAAAGGTAAACTCAGTTTCAAAAACCCACTATTGTTTTTAATTATTCTCCTTCTTATACCAAAACTTTATTGTCAAATGGGAACTCAAAAGGACAAAAAAGTATAAAATACATTTTTTTTAATTCGCCTTTCGTTGCTTTTCTAATGTTAAAATTGCTTTTCAGGATTAAAAAAAGGGGGAAGGGGAAAAAAGAAAGAGAATGTTCTCCCGTCTATGCAATGAATTTGCTAAAAGAGGAGGGTGGAAGACTACTCAGAATTCTTCAGTAAATCCTTCCTTGTGTATTTTAGGATGGTATTTGCGTGTACGAAGAGTTTGAGCCTATAAGTGGCTCTATAATATTAGGGAGGTGCCCACGCTCAAGATATTTGCGATCTCGGACCTCTCAAAAGCTGATTTTTTGCAAAGTCACGTCCACCAGTAATTTACCCTCCCCCTTTTTTTGGCTTGCATGCCCGCAGAATCTTTTCGTTTTCTTTCGCAAATATTCACGCCTACCGCTGGTTTAGAGGGAAATTTTCTGAAGCATTGCAGCATAGATAATCCTTAGCCACGAGAACATTTGCAGCATTGTTTTGCAGAGGCGTTACTAGATAGAAAGCACTTTAAATTCGCCCTACATTAAAAAAGCCTTGTTTATAAGTCATTCTTTTTTTTTTTTTTTTTAAAAAACGTTTTGTTTAGTTTTTTTGGGGGGGCGTTATTTTGGTGATTTAACATGCATTGTTTCAAATAAATTACCTGGCATTCTGGGGGGGGGAATTATATTCATATGTTAAACCTGAACCTTTAGAAAAATATTAATGGATCCTATGAATAGCGAATGGTTATTATAATATGAAATATATGAAATGAGACGAGAGCGTCATCGGACAATTAAATGCAAGATTTTTATCATGGACATAGGTTGGACGACAATGGGAAAGTATTAGTAAAATTTAGTAAAATTGATTTTACAATCAATGCGGAGATATCGTTCTCATGCGCTCCTTTGTAAACATACCGTTTAGTAGGGGAGAAATGATTGACAGTGTTTATCCTACAAATATGTTTTATTTTTCAGTTTTTTAACACTCATCACAATTCATATTCATAGATTCACTTAACACGTGTAATAATATGCAATTTCTATTCAGAAAGTAACGACACTGATTCCATAAAATTTGTTATTTGAAGGTAATTTTACAGATACTTAATATTCTTCTAAATAGATGCCTCCTGCATTAATACATTGTTGCCAGCCACTCTGCCACCCAGAACAGCCTAGAACTCTTCTATTGGAAAGCTGTTCAGCACGCGCGTTACGTTTCACTGCAAATTCTATAGATTGTCAAAACGATTACCTTTTAAGCTGGATTTTAATTAAGGGAATAGAAAAAAGTCTGGACAGATCGGGGCTGTACGGTGGTTGGAGCAGCGTTGCAACTTTATGTTTAGACAGAAACTGAGTAAATTTGAAAGATGTTGGACCGGTGCATTACCTTGAAGTAGTTTTCAAATGTTTGTGAGCTACGAATGGACGTGCGCGTTTTGATTCCTCAAATTTTGAAGCACTCCTTTTTAAAAATTTACATTAACTGTCTGTCCCTATGGCTCGAACTCTTTGTGCACTATTCCCTTGGTGTTAAAGAAGGTGTGGTAGCGGCGGTTGTAAACGTTCCACATATTTTTATAATGAGATCGGTTACGTGAGCTTCTTGTATAAGGAAGAAAGATGCTAATGGCTTAGAGCCCAATTAAATAAAAAAATACATAATTTTAATCATTAATCATTGTTTTTTCCATTAAAGAAACTAGATCACATGCTGGTCTCATGGCAGTGCCCTAAAAACAGAACGTTCTCTAAAACCTCAGAATGCATTTTGTGAACAAAATCAAGTTCTGGATAGTGCTGCCATCTTTTGCGGGAAAAGGGAAAGATGACCCAAGTACCAAAGTTAGGAAGAGTTAGAGATACCGAGATACATAAAAAAATCCTTGTTTATAATTCTTTTTTTTTTTTCTCAAAAAAATTTTGTTCAGTTTTTTGGGAAGCTGAATCGAACCCTCCAGAGCGGGTGACTGTTAGTGCTGTAACATTGCTCGAGCACTCAAAAGGCTTAAAGTCAGAAGAAGGCGTAAGATGAAGTGATGCAATTGAAACTGGAGAACAGGCGGCTGGAGAAACAGTTCCAGGTGGACACGGGGAGACATCAGCCAGAAGGAATGCAGGCTCAAGTCGATTAGCACTAATTGTGGACGTCCTACTGTGGATGGAAATGCTGAAATGCTTTGCTGTTCGAGAAAGCACTTGATATGGTGCTTGGAGTGGCTTTCGGACGCCATCTCGATGAGGGAAGACATGGGTGCAGGTTTGAAGATCCGGATGGACGAATGGTGTTTGTATGTCAACTGATGATGCTGGTTTAGGTGATAATATTTTCATCGTTTCACGTAATTGGCTTAGAAACTCTGATGGTTTGGTTGCCACAGGATCTAAGAAATCGGAGGGAAGTTTAAGAGGTGAACCATACACCAGTTCTGCCACCGTCCATTGAAGATCGGACTTAAAGGCAGACGTAACTCCCAGAAGAACTAGAGGCAAGGATTCTGACCATCAAGGGTTGCTGTGGCATTTGAGGGATTGCTTAAGGGAGCGATGAAAGGCTTCGATAAGTCCGTTCCTGGCAGGATGATACGGAGGCGAGCGGGTGCACTTTGTTCCAAGTAGAGACGTCAGCGAAAGAAGAACAGCTGACTTGAACTGCCGTCCTTGGTTCGTGGTGATGGTGGAGGAGCCTTGGTTCCTGGTGTGGTGGAGTATGTCATTTATGAATTTATTATTTTAATATATTTTGATAATTCTAGAAGCTGGGTTTAGTGACACAAGCCTTTTTTCTTTTAAAATCTAAGACAACCAGAGGTATACAATAGGTAAAGAAAATTATTAAACAAAGTAAAAAGTTAACTTTAATATAACATGGCACGATATAAAATAGGCATATCGCGAATAATATATCTTGACTATGCAACAGGGAAAGAAATTATTAAACTAAATTATATAATACGGCAAGAGATAATACAGTCATGTAAGGAAAGAATGTCTTGACAAAGAAAATTATGTCTTGACAGCAAATCTCTCCACGGCGAAATGGGCTTGACGGCGAAACGGCGGCGGCAAATAGTCCTATTCTAGTATATTATACCGTACTGGACTCGACGCAGATTATAAATGATACAGATTTTATGCACATCGGTGCTATAGAGTACTCAATTAGGATTATTGTTGCCTTATTTAGGGGATGGATTGCAAGGTGTAACCCTCAGTATGTGCAAAAATATTAAGTTACATTATGTGCTATTCACTACATATTTTTCCCGTTACAGTTATTACCCATTACATTGCCTTCATTACAGTCAGTACTACTGTCAGTGTACAGCGATTGTGTATCAGTATTATAGTCGTTGTATTCCATTGTGGCAATCAGTACTACTTACAGTTAACATGTGTGTCAGTACTGCTTGCTCATTACAATCAGTACTGGTGTCATTACTGTATCATCAATACCATCACTGTGTTTCTTTACAGACAGTACTACAGTCATTGTGTGCAATAATGCTATATACAGTGCATATATTATTCAATATATGTATTTTTAATGCACAGCACACTAATCAGCATGACATAAACCCCGCCCTAGTGCATCTAGTTTATTCATTGTATTTTTTAATTACTTAAGAACAGAAGGCTGCTTGATGAAGTGTCGCTTAAATGGGTCGTCAGTGAGAGATAACCGCATGTGCTACGCTTCTGTGAGTGGGCAAGTTGTTATGTAATTATCTGGGGATCCAGTCTCGCCGCATACACGGAGATCAGAAAAACAAATCCCCTTTTCCAGAAGCATTCCGGGAAGGGACCGATGACAGAAGCATTCCGGGATGCGTCTGTGACGCAGCGATATATGAATTGTGTTGCAATTAACCAGCCTGCGGGAACCTTCTAAAAGATATGAGCTCTTCTACCCCGTGAAATTCCGTTCCATTTATCCTGCCAGTGTCGTAGCGCAGATGCAAGACGGACACATGACAAGAGAGAACAGGTCCGGATACCTGGGTGACTTGCAAACATTAATCTTGTATTGTCCGGATCCCGCAACTATCTAAACCAACACCCCGAAATCAATTCAAAATCACCCCAAAATTACATGGTCATACAAGGGCAAACATCATATGCTAAAGACAATGCTGCTTGCAATTGCTTAGTATTACGCCAAAAACTCGTTAATGCATACATTACACTAAATGCTAAAAATGTATCCGAAAATAACTAAAACTAAATATTCATCAAATTATATTGCATATTGACATATTGCTATACATGAATCTTGTTGATACGCTTAATACATTATAGTTTCTATAATACACAATATATTAAACTTTACGCTGTGCTTATGACACGTATACAATACTCATTGCTATACTCAATATGCTATACATTTTATGCTACACATTATGTTGAACATTCCTCTTGACCATTCGACATAGACTCTTACTAATATCATTGATTATATAAGACATAACTTTTGACTACATCAGACATAATAATAAGTAAGTAGTCTTATAATAAGTAAGTACTCTTGATACGTAGCCAAATTATACATTGTAAACAAATTACAGCATGTAGAAACACACACTGGTTACTAAATGCTGTACTCATAATATGCAAAATACAGGTAGCACATTTGGGAATACAATATATTCCGTACTACTTTTAATTCAAGAACATTATGCTAAAACTCATTGTCGTATACATTTCACTATTCTCTGAATACATACCAAAAGTAGTTTTGTAACTAGACATTCTATCGTTCATTACGACAGGCTAGCCCCTTGCTATGACCATAGTACACACTCCCCATAGTGTATATAATGTAAATAGTATACTAAGACCATGATCCTATGTGTATATAAATTTGTAAATTCATGCATACGTGTAGCATTTGGTTTGCTGTATGTTATTTATTAAAATTATCATTTTAATATTGCATGAATTTTCTTTAGTGGTAAGTATAGCTTCCTGTCTAGGGATTTTACTGCCCGGGACGTGCAGTAATTGAGAAGGGGCCAAAGTTACGAATTTTGTTTGCATGTAAATAATTTTATTGGATTATATGTAAATGGTATTATCTCTTATACAGTGTATGATGAAAAGGCCAAGAATCAAACCTTCGCCGGAAAAATAAGATTAAAGGGAAAGCTATTTAACATTAGGGTCCACCAGCGGCTGAGTGATAAAGTCCCTGAACACTGGTAGTTCAGTTCGAAGTTCGAATCCCTCGATTGAGTTGGCTGCAGAGGTATTTTCTTGGTTTTTCCCATTTGTAACGTGTATTGAACCAGTTTTACTTAGAAAGTCCTCTGCGAAAGAGTCCCTCCCCTTAGGCAGATAGTCCTAGAGTGCTTTGCCGTAATCATAATGTAAACTAAAACCATTTAAAATTAAGGTAAATTCCTATGTGTCTAAGAACACTAAACTGGCAGGAGGTTGGACAACTAGATTTTATCACCAAATTTGTCAAACTTTGCGGCCACTTGGCGACACTTTTTCCGCTCCCGGTGGTCTATGTAACTGTAAATGTGTATGGCTTTTAGCAAATTCAAGATATCGAAGGTATTGGAAATTTCTCGGCTGCCTCGAGAAAACTAGATAAGACCGGAGAAACCATCAGTTGTCACTTTAGTTCGAAGTTTAGCTCAGAATGTTGAGAGTACCACCAGTCTTTGTACTATATTGTCTTGTGTTTAACGTTCTTAGTAGTTTGAAATGGTAACTAACTACTGCTTGTGCTCCGTCATACTGAGAAGAGCTGTACGAGTACTTTTGTAAAGTGTTTCTTTTGAAAAAAAAATAATTCATCGGTACTGCATACTATGCATTACGAACTCATACGTATGCAACAGTACATATAATCATGACGCATAGAAAAAATTCATATTTATACTTATTTGGTGCTGAAATCTAAAAGTTGGTATCTACTAAACATTTCTGTTGATCGCAAATTATAATTCAAGCGTCCTGACAGCTAATTGTGAAAATTTCGGACAAGCATTTCTTCAAATAACTGAAATGTATTGATGTAACCACGAAATAACTTACTTAAACTAAAAAGAAATATACGAAAACTTTCCAAGAGAAACAAAACTTGAGAATAAATAATGATTATCCGTTCTCTTTCTTTTATTTACTAGGTTTTTTAGTGACTCTTACAGATAAAATACATGTTTGTATGTAAATAATTATAAACTTCTTTGCTTCTTATTACATATTTCTGCTACAACAGAATTGCGTATCAATTCATGACGTTTCGATTTTAATAAAGTTTGTAAGCACAGAGGAAAATTACTAGAAAATGTCTTTATCACAAATTTTTAATATGCTTCGGAAGTCTGGTTCTTTTCATAGACTTATTAATTTTCTGCTACTAAAAAATTAACTGTTCACATATAAATGTACTCCCAGATAAAGCGATTATTGGAAAAATTTGTAATTAAGGATATTTATTTTTAACAGTTACGAATAAACGTTGATCAAATTTGTATCTTCAGATCTTTGAATAAGATTTATATCACAGTGTAAATTAACTAGTTGCATTTCTTTTTTCCCAAACATTATTCACGCTCGTTTTTGACAATGAAAATAATATAAAATTGGATACCTAACTATTCGAATCTTAACTCTTTCTTCAAATTCTTTTTACAATAATTCTAATTAATTTACGAGAAATGTATTCGCGGGCCGAATAAAATTGCTTCGGTGGCCACATGTAGCCCGCGGACCGCCAAAGTTCGAGACCACTGGTTTAACACGTGACAAATTTTGATCTCACCAGGAGATAAGAAAAATTAAAGGTCGAATTGCTAATCTGCTTATGATGCATGTAATGGATTTGGGATGTCTTAGCTCAAGAAAATTTTAAATTATCTTCAAAATGACAGTCATGTACGCTGTACCCTGTGTATGATTTTCTCTAACGCTTTTAATTTAGTAGACTTCAATTTACTGAAACTTATATATTGTTACGAAATGCCCAACCGCGGTAAGATAGCTTCCCCACAAAGTGAATTTAGAGTTGCCAGAAAATGGCAAAGGAAGGCAGAGTTGCCAGAAAATGGCAAAGGAAGGCAGAGTTGCCAGAGACGAATGGAGAACACTCTAGAGCGAATTCTTACCAGTTTAGCCCAGAATGTTATAAGCCCTGCCTGTACGCAGAGTAGCAGTGTATCGCGAGTTAGTGTATTGAGAGTGCGTATCGTTGATGCTACTGAGTGTATCGTCGAGTGCATCGCGAATTGTAGTGTGGAGAGTCTCCAGGGTACGCTGAGTTCCGAGAACGACCGAACCGAGACGAGAAATGTACTCTACTGCTTTACCGTGAAGCTGTCTTCATCGTTATAGCCTGAAGGCTATGTTGATGATTGTTTCAGCGTGTTTGTCGTAGTTTTTCGACGACTGTAAATGTGTTTTTGGAGTTGTCCTGAGTAATACTGGCTAATAAATTGTGTTTTTATTCTTCATCAAATGTTGTCGTCAATCACTCCAAATCCGGGAACCCGCAGAACGCAACAGCATTTAAAAATATTTTACCCACTAATATTTAAAAGTACAGGGTGTCTAAAAAGTCCCGGACCCATTTTGATATTTAATAACTCATAAACTAATAAAGTTAGATTAAAATTAATAACATAAATGGTTAGGTAGACTCAAAAAGTTTCATAACCCTTGTCAATGAACTTCCACGTGTGCCCCCTTCGTCGCACGAAGACTATCAAGTCGATATTCAATTTCACGCCAGGTACCGGCAAGCATATCGGCATCCACAGATGCTATTGCGGTTGTAATTCTGGCTTTTAGGTCATCAATGTTCGACACTCTCCTCTTGTAAACGTTGTCCTTTACAAATCCCCAAAGGAAAAAGTCCAGCGGCGTTATATCAGGTGATCTGGGTGGCCAAGGAATTGGACCTCCTCGCCCAATCCATCTTTCTGTAACATGGTCATTCAAAGAACTACGAACGATGGTACCCCAATGAGGTGGTGCACCAGCTTGTTGAAAAAGATATGTGGCTGAAACTCTCCTAGTTGTGGAAATACGAAGTTTTCCAACATGTCTAAGTATACGACTGATGAGACCGTCTTTTCTGTAAAAAAGAAAAGTCCAATTACTCGGTCGTGCATTAGTTCACACCCCACATTAACCTTTGAGAAATTCCTTTGTGCTTCACGTTGCCTAAACATAACATTGCAATAATTGCCAAAAACAAAAGAGAGAAAGATGCAATTAATAAGCAGACGATATTTAGAAAAGTACAGATATTTAGACTGGAAAATGAAATTATCTGAAATTAACCACACGCGCAGACGATATTTACAAAAGTAAAGATATTCAAACCTGAAAAGGAAAATATATAAGTTATTCCATCAATAAATGCCATAAGTTTGTTTATATCTTCATTATTTTATGAGTTATTAAACATCAAAATGGGTCCGGGACTTTATAAACACCCTGTATTTTTTAAATCTGTGTCAAGCGGCTTGTAATTTTCTTTCTGTACCATACTAGTCAAACTAGCTTTTTAAAAAAAAAGTTTTGAGAAATGAAACAGGAACGCTTATTGAGATCCTACTTCAAATTATTCATATTGATACAAATGCAGAGTATTGACGCAGTTTCAGCGCATCCTGACTAAAACAACGTAAGGGAAAAATCTGAAGTAGTGTGGGAAAGTGTAATTGTTGATAAACATCTCAGTATCCTACCACAATAGCTACAACATCAGCTAAGACGATAGCCACGGGTATAACCATATCAGTACTCATTTCTACTAGAAGGTGAATACAGTTGCACTTTTCTTCTTTCCAATAGTGCGCTGACGCGCAGGGGAGGATGCAAATCTCCCAACAAAACTTAAATATTTTGAATTATCCATTTTAGAATTTTATCAAAAACATGTAGAGAAAGATTATTCTAAAACTAAGACAGACTGTGACAAGACTTTTTTCCATTTTGGAGAGTACCTACTTACAGAAATAACTATTTCTACGAATGAAATATACAAAAAGTAAAATTAGAATACAAATAACCAAAAAGCACAGAGACAATGGAAATAACATTTAACATAGTTATTAGAAAAAAATAAGAAAACCGAAATTCACAATACTTAAATATGATAACTGTGTATCTATCCTCATAATTTACAAAATATATATGCGAGTATTTATATGTGAAAATGACGTATACATATATATGTACTTTCTTAATGTTTTTACGAAATTAAAAAGAAAAAGTGATGTTTATTTGACTTTCTCCCATCGTATTTAAAGAAATAAATGCATAATTTTGTGGCTCGTAGCACATGGTACGAAGGAGGGAATAGGAGATCTCGTCTTTTCGCCACGGCTGACGCAGTGCTGCGCCAAGCTTTGATAGTCTAAGGTAGCGATTCTCAACCAGTGGCGCGTGTGCCACCCGTGGTACACAAGAGAAAAATAGGTGGTACGCAAAGAAACAAAGTATTTTTAACTATTAAATTCAAAAATTAAATAACCCAACATCCTATTTATGTTTTTTCCTCTAACACTCGTAAATTAATGCGATCTGAGCTTTGTTCAAAGTGAGTAGCCGCTCATAAACTTTAGCAAAATAATCCGTTTTTATTTTCACAAATAGTCTTTTAGCCGTAGACATAACAAGATTTCTCATAAATGATGTTTTTAAAAAGGAGTAATAGAAATGGACGTTGTATTTAATAGGAAATAAAAAGAAGTTCGTGTAAAAAGATAATATTATCTCATTAATTCTTTTAGAGTTGAATAATTTATTAGCATGTGTAGATTTTTATGTTGCCATCATTTCCGGGATCTCGATTTTTAATTAGAATCATTTTTTATGTCGATTTGCTGTCTCTAACAGCGGGTATTTTGTTTTCGTTTTGTTTTGTATTCCTTACTTTTCTACGCTATTTGAAGGTTTATCGTCGTTTGTTTTTCAAGAACTCGTATTGTATTGTGCAATAATATTTAAATATTTGGGAAAAAATAATAAAACAAACCTAGATATTAAAAATGGAAAAACTGCTAGGGCTGACTAAGCTGAAAAGTGATGATTCACAGTACTAGCACTAAGAATATTGAAATGAAAAGAAAAACTGTTTATAAAAGTATAATGAAAGTTATTATCATTTGGGTTTACTTGGAATGGAAATGAAATGGACTCTCAATGTTTTTTTTTCACTGAACTTATATCTAATCAGAGTATAAAACTACCAATTCTTAAAAGGCATCTTGAATCTAAATATTCCAATTTACAGGGTAAATCAGAAAAATATTTTAAGAGAAAATTATCGGAGTCCAAAAATAGTAAATAGATAACGAAAGGTTTTGTTACTTGGGTGAAAAAGGTAATAAACCTAAGAATTGCCATGACTGGGCAAGTTCACACTATTGAAGAAAACCTTGTATTACCGGCAGCTAAAGTTATCGTTTTAACATTATTCAACGAAAAAGCGGCTAATGAATTTAATAATATTCCGTTATTAAATGATACAGTAAATGGACGAATTCATGAAATTCATGAAATTCCATAAAAGAAACATTTATTCAAAAAATAAAATAAAAGGAGTATTTCGCATTGCAATTGGATGAAAATAGTAATATAACGAGCATTGTTGAATTATTATATTACATAAGTTTCGACGAAGATAAACGAATGGCCGAAGAGTATGTATTTTGTGAATCTCTTCATGATAGAACAACTGCAAATGAAATTTTCAAAGTAATTGACAATTTTATGTCTGAGAATAATATTCCTTGGAATAAGTGCTTTGCCGTATGCAGTGACGGAGCTCGGGCTTTAAAACAAGAAAACATTCTGGTGTTATTTCTCAAATAAAGTCGCTTCTGAAACTAAATTTACTGACTGTTTCATTCATCGTGAAGCTTTATTAGCCAAAACAGTCCTCCAAAACCTGAAAATCGTTTTAAATCAAGCTGTGAAAACTGTTAATTTTATTAAAAGACGAGCTTTAAATTCAAGAATATTTACCATTTTATTCCAAGAGATGGGCAGTGAACATGAAACGCTTTTGTTGCATTCCGAAGTAAGATGGTTATCCAGATGCACAACCAATCATCAATTTTATCATCAAGTTTTCAATTGTCTTTTTGATCTTCTATCAGAAATTCAAATTTTCCTCTGTGACTCAAAATTTGAATTGTAAAAATATGTATTTAATGAATTGTGGTTCGCCTGTATAGTATATTTAGCTGATATTTCTGAAAATTTAAATGAATTAAATTTAGAATTACAAGGACAAAGTGTTAATTTGTTTACGATTAGAGATAAATGCAATGATAAAAAACTCGAACTTATAATCAAGGAACTGGACAATAATATTGTAAGCTTTCACCACATTTAGGAAGTTTTCTAATCGAAAATAATTTGAAAATAAAAGAAGAATTACCAGCCGACATTAAAAATCATTGTTTTTTCATACATAAATAATTTCAACATGTATTTTCCAGAGGATTATGAAAAATGAATTTGGATTAGAAATGCATTTTGTTCAAATGCACCGGAATTTTTTTCCCGTGAAGAAAAAGAACAATTAATTGGAATTTTCTGTGATCGAACTCTAACTGAAGATTTCAAATATAATACACTACAAGACCAGATGTAAAGAAATTGATCTGTCTTAAACAGGCCCAAATTTCACACTAAATTTTAGAATTAAACTGTTATAACTTAAATTTTGATAATTAAAGTGCTCACCAATTTTTAATCTAATATTTTTATGTGTGCATATGTAATACAAATACCCAATAGGTTATGCAAATAGCAATATATGGAACATTCATTGCTGAATGCGCAACAGCAGTTTAGTAGCACTTGAACACGTCTTGTCTATTTTCGATAACCTGGAGTAGTGACTTTGATCATTAATTTGTTTTACAAAATTTTAATCTACTGCACTACATAAATATAGATTTGAACAACATTTTATATTACTTATAAAGAATCATAAATATCTTAAGGAGTCAAGTGAGTTTAAAATGCCAAAGTATCCCAAAAAATATAACATATTTTGAAGTTGAATAACTTTATAACTAACTGGTTTATAAGAGCGAAATTATGTTTCTTTGTTATTCGATGCATTTAATGTTGAATGAAATACAATGAATTTTTGTTTCTCAACCTAATTCTCAATAAAAGAAGGAAATAGGAATTATTCGCACCGGAGATTGAAAACACAATATATGGGATGCGCACTAAAGGAAGTAGTGAAGTCAAATTTTTAAAATACGTATTGTTGAATAAAAGTTTCAAAACAAATTTTTGATAAGCATTATTTCTGTATAATTTATAATAATCCTGTTGCTTGCCTTAAAGAATATTAATAAACCAATTTTTTTCTATCTCTTCTAGAAAAGAAGTAACTAGCAAAAATTTATAGAAAGTAAAGAACTTGGGACAACAATATTTGATATATTTAACTAAATATTAAAACGAAAGGTGCTCTAATTTGAAATAAATCATGCAGAACCTTAATTATACAGTGACCATGATTATTGATTTAAAAGCTACCTTAGAAAGGTAAATATTTGATAATCTCATAGTTGAGAAAGTATTTCAGAAAGAGAAAAATAGTAGAAAACACAAAAGAAATTATGCGCGATTTTTGACGTAAATAATACAATAAATTTCAGTTCTAATTTTTGTAATTGTTAACCAATAAAATAAAAACGAATTACCTTAAATTTCATTATATGGTAATTAGTGAAAATTTGTAAAAACATTAGTTTAAATAAAATTGTTCCGAGCATAAAAAGTAATTAAGCTCAGAATGAAGTGCGTTTTAAAAATGCATTCTTTCACATAGCTAGGACTATGAAATATTGTAGAAGAAGAAACATTATCCCTTTATACTCATATCTAGGATGTAATTACAAAATGTTTGCCTTCGAACATGCCAAAACATATAGATCTTAATGCTAACCACTGAATGTTTTGATAAGCAAGGGAGGTGGAGTGTTGCATCAAAACAGTGAATTGATATTGAAAACTGAACC
>KK122428.1:79914-109278 GCA_000611955.2 Stegodyphus mimosarum
CGGTTTTGTGTACGTCTTCGGGTTTTACCCCAATTTGAAAATGGCCACTCGTAAGATCTAACGTAGTCATGTATTTTGTAGACGAAATATTTCGAATAATTTCTTCAATTATCGGCAACGGATATACAGGATATTTTGTAACTGAATTTAACTTGCGATAATCTATAGCAAAACGCCACCGCTTCGGGTGCGTAATCGGGTAATCATTATTTTTTTTACATAAAACCACTGGACTCTCATATGCACTCGAAATAGGAGTTAGTATTTTATTTTTTAACATTTCATCAATATGGTATTCAATTATTTCCTCTTTTACTTTGTCATATCTACATGGCTTTTGCCTAACTGGCTGAGCGTCCCCCGTGTCAATGTCGTGGTTCACCATCTGTGTAAAACCCGGTACATCACTAAATAAATTCGAAAAATTACTTACCAGTCCTTGGATTTTCTCTTTTTCTTCTGCTGGTAAATGTTGCAAGTTCAGCTGCGGGGGCTTATCATTCTTCATTTCAATTGGCTTCATAAGAATACAAATGAAGTGCAAGACAATTTAGCTACTAAAAGAAGTTATGAAAATATACAATATATACAGGTGCAATCACAATACATAAATCTATATTTAATTCGAATTAGTTGCATAGTTCATGTTCGAGTTTGTTTAAAATTTCAGAATTACTGAGCTGCAGTTTTTCTAGTATAAGAGTACGAGCTTTTATATTTTGTTACAGCCTTTTGACCTTATTTAAGTAGTCTGTTAAGCATTTTCCAGAAATAGTGATTTTCTCCTCATTTGGATTTGTTCTGAAATTTTCTTCTTCTTTAGAATTTGTTTCAATTTTTGCCTTCCTGGGTTCAATTTTATGGTTTTCGTGGGAATAAGTTTCGGAAAATCACTATCCTTATTTTTGAGAGTGATGGCTTTGAATGAAATTGTTATTTGCTTATTATTTTTAGGATTATTATTTTTAGGAATCCTTTATATGCTGAGATATGGTCCGCACCGCAGAGAATTCATTTTCCCAGACCTAGTTCTTTAGTATGCTCACATTGTCAGGTTGGATGATATTAAGATTACTTCATACACCTATGCTTATTGAAGCGCATTTGCTGGCTATGTCCGTAACGCTGGCACCTGTGACATTGTATAGTGCAGGTTTTGAGCGGTAAGCCTCTACTCTCATTGATAAAAAGTATGTAATTTTGTAAATACTTTTGCCTTTCTCTGTTCTGGGAGTTTCCACCAGGAACATGGTTGTGAGTGATTAAGCAGTTTCGTATTTTGTTAACTTTTATTTTGTAAAAGGAATGTTTCCTTTTCAGCTCGTCTTCGATGTTAGAAACTGCAGTATTTGACAACAGTTTCAACGGTATTTCGATATCTTCTAGATGTTTGGTGTCTTCTGATAATCATCTGCATCATGGAGTTTAATGTGGAATGAATCATCTTTAAGATCTCCTATGACTTCCTTTGTACAAAAGAGTTTTAACACTTCTTTGAATTTTTTTCCAATTTACTTGCCCTTCCGATATAATAATTGGCGGAACTTGATTCATTTCTTTTGTGGGGAGTGACGAGGTTGCCAGTATCAGCTTCCTCTTTGGCTGTGGAAGGCGAGCTCTCGGAAGGAGCTTTAGGGTTCCTCGGATCTTGACCCATGTCATCTTCATTGTTTAAGCCATGTCATCTTCATGTCATTTCATCGCTTGAAACCAATTTTGTTGTTCAATCTCTGA
The DNA here is from genome assembly GCA_000611955.2 of Stegodyphus mimosarum. Taxonomy (NCBI): domain Eukaryota; kingdom Metazoa; phylum Arthropoda; class Arachnida; order Araneae; family Eresidae; genus Stegodyphus; species Stegodyphus mimosarum. The sequence continues at coordinate 81,649 of KK122428.1, forward strand.
AGTAGAAGATTGAGTTATTGAGCGCTTATGATTTCTTTTTGCGACAGTTTATCAGGACTTAGTGTTTTGTGTGTGTTCTTGGAGAACATTGTGAAATATTTACCAGGGTGTTTCTTCTCAAGTTTTCAGTCCTGAACTGGAACAGTGAGCTGATGAAATGTAAGCTTTGTTCTGATGTACTGCTGGGCTGGATAGTAACTGCACGTGAAGGGATTTGAAATCCTCTTTTATTAAATCACTATTATTTACAAACTTCCCAACTCGGGAGAAATACAGAAAGTAAAAGACCGCACTTGGGTCGAACTTAACAATCAAATAAACTTAACTAAATTTAAATAGAACTTAAATCAAACTTTGCTCACAGAGCGATTCGCGGAAGTTGGCCTCTACCTGAAAGGGTGCGTAGCAAGATATACTAATACTAGCGCATTTCAAATTGTTTTACAATGCAATCACGTAGTAAGCACTATGGCTTATAAATTTAAACTGCTAGCTGGTCAGACGAACGTTGAGCAGAGTAACCGTGGTCCGAGACTAAGCTCTCTCACGCTAAGAGGTTTCAACCTCTGGCTTAAATAGTACTTCGCTGTACTTCAAAATTAGCATAAGCTGAAAACGCGCGCTTCTTCTGACAGGAAGTTGAAACAGAGAGGAGATAGACAGATTTAAATTAAAATAAAACTTGGTTAGTTTAACTAAAACCTTACAAGTTCAGGTATCATTCGGATTTACTGCGGCATTTTCCAGATTTGGTTGTGTCAATTTCAATAACACTTTACGTTTTTTGCGAGTTCACTGCTTCACTTCCGCTTTTGGTTTATTTTTCTCAGGGCTATTTATGCAACCACAGACTTTTTTTGATAAACTCTTAAGAGTTCAGGATAAGTAATTCATTCTTAGACAAGGAAATTTCGATGACTTTATTCATATGTATAGTAGTTTCTAAGTCTGTACTGGTGACTAGAGCACATTCTGCCCCAAGGGGCGCATTCTCCAAATTGGCCTGTGAAATATTAAATCTAGAAATCGTTAGTCCAGTTCCATTATCGCCTAAATTTGAACTCAAAAGCAGCAGACGGAGTGCAGGTGAAAAAAACACCTGCCCTCAAAAGCTTAAAACAAAAAAAATCTAATCTAACGGGAAGCTCATGCACACATAATCATCGTCGGTGCCTGCGAACTGAATGTTAAAAAACTGATTAGGTAAAACTGGTCTTTCCATGGAATTTAGAGATCTGGTTTTTCTTGCTGTCATTTAAGTTGCCCATATTGCAAATCCATAGGCGATTGTTTTTTTATTACTGTTTGAAAAATGGTTTTGATTAAATGGTGATTGAAGCCCCAGTTATAACCTCTCATCGTTTTGAGAGATTTTGTTATTTTTGTTGTTTTTAATCTTTTATCTTGCAGGTGAAGAATCCATGTAACTTTGTGATCTACTCTTATAACATCAAGATACTTTATCTGAGACCGAGTCTTACTGACATAAAAGCCTTGATAGCTATGTAGCGATTAGCGGGTCAAGAGACCTTTCTGAAATCCGACAAGACTGCGAAATCTTCGGCAATATTTCGTGGTGAGGAAAAAGGAAACTAATAGAGAACGTGCATGTGGAGATGTAACCCTTGTCGCTTCACACGGTTGCCTCTCATGGTTTCGGGAAAGGCTGATCTATTGCTGTTAACGTTCTTCGCTTGGAGAAATGAGTACAAAATGCATTCGTCAAGAGGAATTCCATCTTCTAAAAATGTAGTTGAGAAATGGGAGCTCGATTAAAGATACTTAGTTAGAAACAGAAATTCCTCAAGGGTTAGAACTTAATTTTTAGTATGCTCTATTTTTTCGTTTATGCTCGTATTAATTCATATCTCAATCAACCACTGACGTATATCAACAATCACGATTTGTACCATCGATGTTGACCTGTTATTACTCGTACGTAACTAGGCATGAATTCCATAGATTAGTTTTGTAAATTTTCGGTTTATTATTATTATTACTATTATTATTATTATTATTATTATTTTATTCGCGAATGTTGTATAAACTTGTGCATTTCGGAATTTTCTTTTTACTTTTTTTAAAATTTCTTTCAGTTAAATAGTAATCAAAATAATGATGCTAAACTCGTTTCCTGACCTTGATTCGTTTCTAAATTTCCATATAAAAACTTATATGTTATGTTTATTTAAGATTCTAATAGTTCTTTACAATACTACTACGTTACTGGTTGGTATCCTCCCTATCTAATTGTTTCGTAAATAGCTGGCTGCGAAATTTTCTCGAATTTTGACTTTTTTTCCTCCATTGTTTAGCTACTTACAGGTAACATCTAGTACGCACATAAACGTGGAACTTATAAGAAAACTGAACTAATTATTTTCAGAAAATAATAACAGGAATCTCACATGAGGATTAATGATTTATTTTCATTAAAAATTCGGGTGTTTAACTGCACGCTGTGTAACAGGAACTAAAAATATTAATGCATGCTGTTGTTTTTCACAGTATAAATTTCGAATTTATTTAAAAGTGATAAAATTAAATTATTTGGGGCAGCAATTTATTAATTCTTATTTGACGGAAAATTGTTAATACGAAAAAAAAATCAATAACACATGATCGTTTGCGGAAACTATTTAAATCTTAACAGCTTCTGAAAGGAAAATCGGACAGAAATTTCTTTTATAAAAAAACTAAACGTTTGAAAACTTGGTTAAATTTTCAGTTATTATCTTTCTGAGTTCAGTTTATTCTCTTTATCATAATTTTTAAATTTTTATGTTTTTATCGGCAGACACAGGAAGGAGTATTTCAAAATTTAATCCTCTTTTAGTTCATTTTAATGCAAAAGAATATTTATAGTTTCCGTCAACCAATTATGAAGCTTTGTTTATAAATACTCATACCGGAACTACCGAGACTTCTCAGAAACGTGAGTTTTTTGCTCCCTATAGACGGCCATCGTGATTTGTTGGTACGCAAGAAAAGTGTAAATTATACTTAGTATAATGCAATGCATGGTAACTCGCGATCGACTGAAGAACTCAGCGATCGTCTAATACCTAAGCCTTCCTACAGATCTTTAGTGTCTATTCCTCCAATTAAACCAGTAGTTCTCAACAATTTTTGCTCTTATGCACTCCTTTTACCATTGTTAGATGATCGTTCCGCCCACTCGCCTCCTTTCCAAACTTGAAGAATATATAGATACATTTATTAAAGTTTAGATTACGTTCTAACGTGTTTTATGAATTGAACAATAAACAGCATAGAAAATGTTGGTAAATACTAAAACGTGAACAAAAAGGTTTTTTTTTTAATTCATAAAACAAAACTTAACCGCTAAATAAAAGATTGACCGCATTCCACCCTTGAAGCTATGAATTTTTTCCCTCCCCCCGGATGAGAACCCCAAGATAAATATTCTGCATAGTGACCTGAGGTATTAGCTTATTACGGTATAATTTTTTATTATTTTGGTACATTTAAAATGCAAATCCCATGTTGTGTTTTAATAGGTGTATTTCCTCAACCACGCACTTTTCCGTGTCAAATAGTAAAAAAAGATTGAAAAGTGCGGAAGTTCAGTTCATGTTTCGGACATTAAAAATGTTAATATAATAAATCGCTGTAAAACAAAAAGTATGTAAATACATATTTTTGTCTGAGAAACATAGTAGTTTGGGAAGCCTGCCAAACACATTTATCAAGTAACTAAGACAGATACTATTACCAGAAACAGAAATTCCTCCCCATTTTTTTATCTTCAAGTGTTTTTTTCAATATTTCCTCTTGATCATTTAGGTGTCCCATGGGTGGCGACTCAAATGCGGTCAAGATCTCGAGCCTGACACTAATGAGGAAAGGGAAAATAAACAGGCGCGTTAGTGATCATAAGGAGAGATTTATTGTAAAAGAAAAGTGTTTTTAGGTGTCATTCAGTGTCAGTATATGAGGAATAAAAACCTCAATGGAGCTACAGAATTCTCTGTTCTTCACTGTAAGTCAGTAATTTGTACAAGGATGGAGACAATTAATATAGAATGCGAAAAGTTTTTGAAGTGTCCTTTTATGGATTATTAAACAGTTTAATAATATTACTATGCACTTTTTTGTATTATTAATAGCGTACATCTTCTTATAATTGCAAATTAAATTATAATTATCAAATGAATTTAATCATTACATTTATTCGTTTGTTAACATTTCATTATTACAGTTTTTTCGTCTAGTAATTTCTTTCCCCCCTGAGCAATGCACATATGTAAGTTACGCGGCTGAAAAGCACTGCTATAAATAAATAATCCGATCCAACTCAAGTTGAACAGCACTAATTGTTTACGAAAAGTATCCTAGTTTTGAAAAGCTTCGTATCTAACATGAAATTAATTACTTAATCATCTTAACGATTTTGTGTGCTTATTTAATTGAATATGGCAAAGCGTATGAGGGTTGGCTACGCATGATTTCATGGAGAATTTTCTAGGAAAAATGGGCTTATCATAAATGTATTATGTTTCTCGCATTGTGATAAAACGACGGTACCTAGAGCCATCGAATTTTGAACGATGTAATCCTGATGCGAATATGGGCATTTGGAAGCCCAAATTTGAAATTTGGAATTTGTTTTATTATCGATTTCATATTTTGTAAAACTTTAACGAATTTTTTTTAACAAGCTCAAGGATTTCAAAGCGAGCAATGGCAACGTTGTACAAAAAAAATATTTATATTTCCAGAGCGTGAGATTGTGTATAGGAGATTCTAAAGATATGCTCAGTTTAAAATTATTTTGCGATATTGTTCTTTAACTGAATTTATTGTTTAAGTGCGAAGAACATGATATTTAATAAAGATAACACACACAATATTAAAAAAGTGCCTTTGGACGTAATTTAAAATCTGAAACCTTTCGGATTTTCTTTTTTTTATTTCTATTTTATCTTATTTTTATTTTAGTTTCGTTTTATTTTATTTTATTTCATCTTTTATTTTATTTTATTTTATTTTTTTGTGTGTGTGAGTCCGTTTCATCCAATTTGAAACTAGGAATGAATTATGAAATCAATCTTTCCATTCATTGGCCCTATCGACTTGAATACAGTGAGCCTGAGTAAAGAGGGAAATAGCTTTCGTAAATAAAAAAGCCATTATAAACGCATTTCTAAATAATAATTTTAAAATATAATTTTGACAGCTGTTTGGCCCTGCTTTCAAAAGATTCATTAATTACAAATATAAATATGTATATATATTGAAAGTTACGAAAGGAATAACATATATTCATCCGTAATTACGAGAAAAAGTATTTCTAACGTATGCAATAGGGCTTGAAAAATCTGGATACATAAATGTTTTTTCTTCAACTAAATATTAGAATTTATTGACTATCAGCTTCTCATCGACTGTCGGGATCTATTCTCACCAGCGAATGATGATACCCTGGATGATAACATCCAGGATTCAAATCCTATTCAGATTCTTTAATACGATTAATGAAATTTTGCCTGAATTGTGAAGAATGTTTAACGAGTTAGAGATTTTCTGTTTAGCTATTAAACAGTTTTAAATATTTGAAAACATCGGAATTGTATTATAAGATCCTCACTGTCAAATTCGCAAATAAATTAAGTTCACCATTTTCTACATTCATTTCCTGTGTGGGTGTTATTTCAAGGCCAACGTTATTTGCCTTACATTTTATCGTTCAGTAATATATTTTCATTGTACAAAATCGCATTTATTCGAAGAATTCAATTTGTATTTTCATTTCCTCTGTATAAAACTGAATGCAGAAAAGTTAGATGTTTAAACGACCCCTACATTTTCTCACGACTTCAAATCAGGCAGCATTCGTTCCATGACAGTGACAAAATTTCTTTGCTTATCCCTAGGGTAGAGTGATTTAGACCAGGGGTCGGCAACGTTGTAGCTGTGGTGTGCCAAACTAATATTTGAAACAATTCGATTCCCACGGCAGTGCTTGCAGAGTTAGGGAATAGAGAACAAGAAAATTTTATTATATATTAATTATGCATTATTTAAAGATATTTATTAACATTAAAATGAACAACAAAACATATAGCTATTCCTTGAACATAAATAAAAAAATTAAAATTTTTCAGATATTATGTATCTTTTAAACATATTTATTGAAATAAAAATAAGCAACAAAAAATATAAGTATTCCTTCAATACAGTTAAATAAAAAATTTTTAATTTTAATGCGAACCTGGTTCCTGTACCGCTGTACTTAATATCGCAATATCAGGCGTATAATTTGTGACTTTCAATTTGACACATAATTCTGAAAATTCAGTTTTAAAACAACTTCTTTGTGGACTAATTTTTCATATGAGAAACGATTTTTTCGCAGAGATATATGGAACTAGAAGCGGAAAGCAAAATAAGTGTAATTAAATAACTATATTTGCAATTTCATCTCGATCGGTTAAACGGAACGGAAGCTAGAAGTGCAGATGTCAGCAAAGTTTCTTTATGACCACCCTGTATGACCACCCCTCGACACTGAAAATGCAACACCAAGAAGGAGTGGTCAGAAAGTGATGAAATTTGGAAAAAAGCCAGATACAGCAAGCAGCAATAAGTGATCTTGATTTCAAAACGATAGTCAGAATACAGAGCGAGAATGGCGTCGGCTCAGTAGGATAAGCGACGGAGGACCTGGGCACTGCTCCTTTACCAAGCTCAGTAGGATAAGCTTATCCTACTGAGCTTGGTAAAGGGGCAGTGCCCACGTCCTCCAGGACCACCACGGACAGCGATGCACTAGGCATAGAGTCAATAAGAGTGCAGATGGTGTCCTGAGAGATGGCTCTCCATTCCCTTTCAACCATTTGCCACAGTTCATCTTCTGAACGAGGCAAGGACAAAGTTTCCAAACGGCGTCCAATCACATCCCACAATGTTCGATTGGTGACAGATCAGGAGAATACAGTGGCCAGGAAAGCATCTATATATCTGGCAGAGCATGTTGGCAGATGCGAGCACTGTGTGGTCGGGCATTATCCTGCTGAAAAATTGCATTAGGCAGCCCCTGAAGGTAGGGCATTGCCACCGGCCGCAGTACATTATCCAAGTATCGTTGAGCCCTCATAGTGCCCTGAGTACGAACTAAAGGTGACCTGGAATCGTAGGCAATAGCGCCCCAAGCCATTATGCCGCGTTGTCGTGCGGTGGGGCGTCCCACACTTACTGCCGGATTAGATCTGTCTCTACGTCGACGCCACACACGTATGCGGGGACTGTCACTGAACAAACAGAAGCGTGACTCATCTGAGAACACGACGTTTCGCCATTCTGTCATCCACATCGCTCCAGTCCGGCACCATTCTAAACGTTGGCGTCTATGCTGTGGGGTCAATGGCAGTCTTCTTAAGGACGTCGTGAGGGCTGGCCACATTCAACCAATCGACGGGAAATGGTTCTCATCGACACGGGAACATCCAGGGTATCTCGCACATGCAGTAGAATCGCGGTACAAGTGACTTGAGGGACCGTCACATTTTGTCGGCGGATGCGTCGATCCACACGTGTTGACGTCACTCTGGCTGCACCTGCACCCCTCCTTCTTCCCACTTTCCCTTGTTCCAACCATGTTCGCCATAGCCGATGCAATGTGCTCGCATCCATGTGGGTATCAGCTGCGATTTGACGTAAGGACAAACCCGTCCTTCTCAGTTTAATCACCAAACCCCTCGTAAAATCGTCTATCTGCTGGAAGTGCCTTCGTTGACGGCGGCCTGGTATTCTCTCCTATTACACGTATCCTCCGGAACAAAAACCAACTTTCTTCGATAATTCGTCTGGCAGAAATAATGATATGAACTTTGCCCATTCTGCACGTTCCTTCACTTATATCTTACGTCACGTGCGTCGAAGAGCTGAGCATTTCACATCATTCGCATAACTCAGTGACGTGCCTCTACTCTAAAATTTGCATAAATTTCTGACCGCTCCTTCTTGGTGTCGTATTTTGAATGTCGAGCAGTGTAAAACCTTCACAAACTCTGCTGCTACGTTAGAGCCGAATCCTTTCAGATGCCTTCCTCTTTTTTTAATATTATTTATTTACTTTCTTCATACTGAAGTAGGCTGTTTTTGAATTAGAGGCCAGAGATGTCTGTTTTATTTGCATATTCATTCGGCACTGTACGAAATAACCCCGACGCCTGGTAATTCTACCAAAACCTCGGCTTTTTAGACATCTCGCTTTGAACTGCCTGTTCGTTTCGGGCAGTTTGTCATTTTATCCTGACTGTTTGGTAAATTTTTAAAAGTGGCGAATACACGAGCAGTAAAAAAAGTGCAGCGTGGGGTACGCTGTTCGGTGTAGTAATTAAAATATCTCCTTTGTCACTCTCACTATTGCCAATCTAAATACAGGGTGTTTATAAAGTCCCGGATCCAGTTTGATGTTTAATAACTCATAAAATAATAAAGATAGATTAAAATGAATAACATAAATGGTTAGATAGACTCGAAAAGTTTCATAAACCTTGTCAATGAACTTCCACGTGTGCCCCCTTCGTCGCACGAAGACTATCAAGTCGATATTCAATTTCACGCCAGGTACCAGCAAGCATATCGGCATCCACAGAGGCTATTACGTTTGTAATTCTCGCTTTTAGGTCATCAATGTTCGACACTCTCCTCTTGCAAATGTTGTCCTTTACAAATCCCCAAAGGAAAAAGTCCGGCGGCGTTATATCAGGTGATCTGGGTGGCCAAGGAATTGAACCTCCTCGCCCTCGGTGCACTATCTTGTTGCAAAAAGGCAAATGGCTGAAGCTCTTCTAGTTGTGGAAATACGAAGTTTTCCAACATGTCTAAGTATACGACTGATGAGACCGTCTTTTCTGTAAAAAAGAAAAGCCCAATGACTCGGTCGTGCATTAGTCCACACCACACATTAACCTGTTGGGAATCTCTTTGTGCCTCACGGTATTCATGGGGATTTTCAGATCAAAATATGCGTACATTATGGCGATTAACAATGCCAGAAAGATGCAAGGATACTTCGTCGGAGGAAAAGAGAGAGAGAGAGAGTAAAATGTAGTTAATAAGCAGACGATATTTAAAAAATAACAAATATTTAGACTGGAAAATGAAATTACCCGATATTTACCACACGGCAGACGATATTTACAAAAGTAAAGATATTCAGACCTGAAAAGGAAAATATATAAGTTATTCCATCAATAAATGCCATAAGTTTTTTATATCTTCATTATTTTATGAGTTATTAAACATCAAAATGTGTCCGGGACTTTATAAACACCTTATATTTTGCATCTAAGGACTTTTAATGTTCTCTAGATGTTTTATTCCAAAATTATAGCATGTAGCTAATGAACTTAGATCTTGTATTTTTTCATCCAGATCATTTTTTACAGAATTTATAATTTGCGAAAGGTACTCACCAGCACGTAGCTTGTGAGGCCTAGATATTTTTGTTCCTTTTTTTTATGTAATTTGTTTCAATTATAATTGGCAACACTGGAACTTACACTGACCCCGTCATTGTTGAGCATGTCCTATGTCAGTTGACATCAAATTGCGAGTTGGTATATGAGATTATTTTAAACTGTACATTGAATTAATTTAATCTCAATAATAAAAAAAAATCTGAAAGCTTTCAGATTTTACATTGTGCCCAAAGGAGCGTTTTTTTTAACATGTTTAATGTTTCTGTTTTTTGTTTAACCTTTATTTATTAAATATCATGTTCTTCGAACTTAAACCATAAGATTCAATTCAACAGCAATATCGCAAAGTAATTTTAAAATGAGAGTATCTTTAGAATTTCCAATACATACTCTCGCGCTATGGAGATATTTTTTTTCGTACAGTGTTGCCATTTTTCGCTTTAAAATCGTTGAGTTTCTTACTCAAAAATTCGTTAAAATGTTACAAAGTAGGAAATCGATAATAAAACAAATTCCAAATTTGGGCTTCCAGTTACCCATATTCGAAGGAGGATTACATTATTTAAATTTTGATGGCTCAAAGTACCATTCTTTTATAACAGTGGAAAAAACATACATACACTTATGCAGATTCTTCATTATTTAATTTCTTTAAATGTAACACAGGCGATAATATTTGGTGATAACCGTTTGAAAAGTGATACGAACATTTACAGTGAATCGACGGAAAATGCACAAACGAAATTAATAGCCCTTCTGAGCTAACGCTCCTTTGGGGTAATAATAATAATAATAATAACCCTGTATGTTTACTGATGAAATAAAGAAGTATTATCCATTTTTGGAAAACGTTTACGATCGAACTGACAAAGTGAAACGTGAACAGAGCTTTCTAGGATCTTTAATAGCTTATGGTGGGTGTTCGGACATTACAAATCACTTGAAATGTGAGAAATATATGGCAAGTTTAGTAGCAATGGCAGGAACATCCTCAAATATATTATCATATTTTAAAGATACTGATTTAAATGAAAGAGAATTTATCTGGTTGTAACGAAAGTTTTCCGCCAACCTTTTTTTAATAAAGTTAGAAAAAAAGAACATGAAAGCAGTATCTTGAGGGCGGGTACTAATCACCACCCAATTGCATGATTTTATGTGAACGTTTTGGTATTTTTTCAAAGCCTTGGGCCCAGAAACTTGGCGGCCAAGAATCAAAACACAGATCAACTTCATTTCGGACTTCCTGTGCAGAATGGAAGATAGTACCAGCTAGATGTAGTTGCAGGTGTGAAAAAAGATAAAAGCTCGAAAGAGAGATATCGGTTTTATATGATGGGTATGGCAAAAGATCCCATTCGAGTCCGTACAGAGTCCAGCCGGTGAATGCAAACACATGTGGTCTTGCATTACCTTGATGGAACGTTACCTTTTTGCCCCGAAACTCAATTCGACGTTTTTCCTTGAAAGCAGAGTCAACGCGGACTAACATCTCGCTGTACACCTTACTGTCCAGGGTTTTACCTTTTTCTAGATCTTCTTTGTGGGTAATACCACAGGAATCCCAAGAGATAAAAAGCCTGATCTTTTTGTTAGTCAAATTGCGCTTTGCGACGCTGTCGATGGGTTCACCGGACACAGACCAACCTCCCTTTCGTTTTGTGTTGTTGAAGTAAATCCACTTTTCACCACAAGTGACGATTCGGTCCAGAATTCTGTCCTTGCATTGATAGTCGAGGAGATTAGTTCAGGCCCGAACCCAGCTGTGCATTATACACTGGTGTGCAGAAATTAAGGACGAAGTCGAAAAATTAGCATATCAGCTGAACGAAGAGCCAGAGCGGACAGAAAGACCAATCAGGAGATTAAGTAAGGTGATGTACGGTAGCACATGCGCAGATATGAAGGTAGACGTAATGGGGGAGTGTCTGAGTAGTATAAAGCATGTTGTCGGTGTAAGATCAGTATTTCTGTCAAAGAGATTGCACGCCGTATAGCAGTTAAAATCACACCGAGTTGCTGCCTCAGCGAGAAATGGCGAATAATCAATCTGTTAGACGACATCTGGATGCTTTTACCCGAGGTCGAATCATTGGGAAGTTGGAGGAAGGCCGCAGTGTGGCTGCAGAGTTCGGAATTGCTCATAGCATCGTTTCACGACTTTGGAGACAATTTCAAACTACAGGAACAGCTATCCGGGGGTTTAGTAGTGGTCGTCCACGAGGAACCACACCCGCAGATGACCGGTATATTGCCTTACAGGCCAGAAGAAACAGGCGGCAGACAGCGGGAGAAATCGCTAGACACACGACACAGGCGACTGGACGACCGATATCGCGTTTTACCGTGGCCAGAAGACTGCACGGTGGTGGTCTGTTTGCACGACGCCCTGTACGGTGTGTACCTCTAACGCCTGCCCATCGGAGAAGGCGTTCTCTGTGGTGCCGGGAACACCGGAATTGGAGAGACAATGAATGGGGACGAGTACTCTTTACAGATGAGAGCAGATTTAGTCTGAGTTGCGATTCTAGACACATACACATCTGGACAGAGCGGGGAACACGCAATAACCCCTTCAACATCATCAAAAGGGACTGTTTTGGAGGTCGCGGAGTTCTCGTTCGAGCAGACATAATGCTTGGTAGCCGGACCGACCTTCATATCTCCCAAGGAGGTTCGTCACCTGGGACTGCTATTGTAACGAGGTTCTTCTTCCTTACATGCGTCTTTTCACAAGGGCTATGGGTCCTCAGTTCCTCTTCATGGACGACAACGCTCCACCTCATCGCACAGTTACTGTCGAAGAGCTGTTGGAGAGTGAAGATATTGAACACATGGATTGGTCGGCAAGGTCTCTAAATCTAAATCCCGTCAAGCATGTACGGAACTTACTAGGGAGACCCGTGGCAGCACGTAACTTATCGCCAGTAACGATTCCGAAACTGCGATTGGTGCTACAAGAGGAACGAGCAGCAGTGTCTCAACAGCTCATTAACAACCACATATCCAGCATGCACAAATGATGTGAAACCTGCCTAGCAACAAGGGGAGATCATATCCCCTATTAAAGACCGGATGTTTCTTGCTGGACACCCATCACAGGGATGTTTCGGCCTTCAGTCGCATTGCGCTCCATGCTACTTTTTCAATAAAGCTTCTTTTTATCCCTCTGATTTCTCTTTTAGTTAGTAAGTGTTGCTTACATTACTCAAGTATTGGGGATCTTACGGTATTAAATGTGTTCATTTGGAAAGCTTTTGTACAAAGTTATATTGAAAAAACCGTCTCGTTCTTAATTTTTGCACACCAGTGTATGCTTGAGTCAGTCATGTAGTATTTAGGGTTTGAACTTGTATGTCAAGTTTACGCGATGCATAGCGAGACTAATGAACATAGCACTAACGTCTAACTCTTTAGCAGGATCTCGAGTAGTTGCATACTGTTCTTCTTCCACAAGTTCTCGCAGGCGGGCCTCATCAACATCAGTAGAGCGACCAGAGCGTCTGCTTCTTGAGTGCCATAGTCCTTGTTTTTGAACTTTCGTTACCAAACCTTCACAGTGTCATATGACACAACATTAGTACCTAATGCTCTGCAGATGATTTGGTGACATTCTGTAGCTGACGTTTTGCAACAGAACTGGAAGTAAATGATGGTTCTAATCTGGTAGCGTGATAATTCCATTTCAGACACCTAATGATAACAATATTTTTTGCAGACTTCACAACACAGCAATAGTATGTGCCTAAAGCAAGTATCTTTCTTTCAAATGCCAAAAATCGTTTGGCAAAATACACTCTTAGACAAAAAAACGACGCACCAAGAAGGAGTTATCCGAATGGGACGAAAATCTGTAGAAGTGATGTACATGTACAGAACAACAAATGATTACAGTTTGAGAAAATTTGCATGATTTATTGAAGTGACAGAGCTTCACAAAGTGAAAACGTCAGTAACGCAATTGTCCAACACTGGCTCTTATGCAAGAAGTTATTCGGCTTGGCAAAGATTGATAGAGGCTGCGGGTGTCCTCCTGAGGGATATCGTGCCAAATTCTGTCCAACTGGCGCGTTAGATCGTCAACATCCCGAGCTGGTTGGAGGGCCCTGCCCATAATGCTCCAAATGTGCTCAATAGGAGAGAGATCCGGCGACCTTGCTGGCAAAAGTAAAGTTCGGCAAGCACTAAGACAAGCAGTACAAACGTGTGCAGTGTGGGGGAGGGCATTATCTTGCTGAAATATAAGCCCAGGGTGGCGTGACATAAAGGGCAACACAAAGGCCTTAGAACATAAAGGGCCTTAGAACTTCGTCGACGTATCGCTGTGCTGTAAGGTTGCGACGGATGACAACCAAAGGGGTCCTACTATGAAATGAAATGGCAGCTCAGACCATCACTCCTGGTTGTCGGCCTGTCTGCCGGAAAACAGTCAGGTTGGTATCGCACTGCTGTCCGAGGCGTCTCCAGACTCGCCTTCGCTGGTCATCGGGGCTCAGTTCAAAGCGGGGCTCATCACTGAAGATTATTCTACTCCAGTCAGTGACATTCCAGTGCGCATGAACCCGACACCACTGCGAACGGGCTTGATGTTGTACAGAGGTCAAAGGTAGTCGGCGAAAGGAGCGCCGTGACCTCAGTCCCCTTTCTGTGAGCCGTCTATGAATGGTCCTTGCGGTCACTGAAGCGCTAGTTTCATGTACAATCGATGATAATGATGCATCTGGGGCTGTGAGTGCCGCTCTCACGGTTTGCTCGGTCTTCACGTTCTGTCGTTTCTCTAGGACTACCGCTTCCTTCTTGACGCTGTGTGCGGCCATGGTTCACCCATTCCTGCCAACATCGTCTAATAGTGGCATCGCTCCTGCTCAAATGTCGAGCTATTCGCCGATAAGACCAACCGGCTTCTTTGAGCCAACTACACGACCTCTCTCAAATTCTGACATCTGCGCATATTGTTCGCCCACCTGTATGCCAGGCATAGTTACTGTCTACCAGAGTACACGGAATGAAATTCGTGAAGAATTTATGACCTGGAATCGTAATTTCTCCTCTTAAATATCCTACCAGTTGCGCAGATCAGATGCGCTGTAGCGACAATCGTTCCTTCATTGGCAGCCAAAATGTAAAATTTTGCATTTTCCGTCGAAATCTGTATGCATATCAATTTGTGTCCAATTTTCTTTATATTTTCTCGGTGCGTAGTGATGCGTCGTTTTTTTTTTCTAAGAGCTATTTAAATACGCCAACGCGAACTGTGCGCAGACGATATTTGCGGTGGCGAGAAACTAACCCGATATGTTAGTAGCAAAAGAAGCAACTTTTTCCCAGCTATTACCAGAATAATTGAAATCTATGAAAGACTGAAATCTTATTTTATTTCCCTTACCAGTGATGACAAAACAGGTTTTTGATAATGGTTGCGGTGAAATGTATTTCTGGCTTGCACAAGGGTAACTCAGATTATATAGAAATGCTATTTTGATTATGGAAAGTACAAAAACGAGTGTAATAGATACTGTCAGTTAAACTGGAAAATTAAAAATAACCCGAGAAAAAGCGTGATAGTAAATTTATGCCTCAAGAATCAGAATAATTTTTTAAAAATTAAAATTTTCTTTCTTTTTTTAGAATAGCAGAAAATAATAAAACTATAAATATCAACGCAACCCTGCAAGACTTCACAGCATTTTATGGGAAACGTCTTTCTTACATTAATCTGTGGTAAAACAATTTCGATGATGCAGCATCTTGATAAACAACAGTAAATTAAGACGGTCTGACATTAAAACTCGAGGTGCAAAAATTAATGAAACTGCCGCAAATAATATAATAAACATTGATCAGCTTCTTGATGAAGTAGTGGCTGCATGGGCGAGCCAGAATCAGAGCTAGGGAGGGTGGAGACGAGCTTAGACCCAGAAAATGAAACTATGATATAACACGAATTCGTCAGTGGTAGAGTTGATAAAACTGCTAAGCACCAGTAATTCGATTTGAAAGCGTATTAATTGGTTGGATGCATGAGTGTTTTTGTGGTTTTTTTTTTTTTTTTGTGTGTGTGTGTGTGTGTATTATAAATTGAAAACGAGCTAGTTTACCTCAGAAAATTCTCCTCTTAGACAGCTTTTCTTCAGGATAGCACTCGCATACTTTACTACCGTCGAATAGACGAAGCAAATAAATAATGGAACTGGAATACATGAGTTTATGCAGATCGTTGAAACACTGGAGATAGGAACAAAGAGACTTCTGAAATTTTTTTACTTGGTCATTAATTTATGTTACAACATTTTTCTGCTATCTGAACTAAATCGTTCTAAAACTTCTTTTCCTATTTCTATTCTCTAGTAAGCACACTTAACATCGATGCACACTTAACATACACATCCCATTTTAGCGATTCTCTGTCATTGTAGAGGTCAATTTCTGCTGTAAATTCTGTTGGTCAAATATTTTTTTCTTCTGCTCCTCAAACGTTTTTAAGTGCAACCAAGTGTTTACTCTGCGCAGGGTACTAAATGAGCGCTTAATAGTACATGGGTGAGACAAAGATATAAGAAGAGTACATTTCGTTTCTGGGGAAAAAAATATCACTCCTTTTGCCAAATCTTCCATAGTTAACTCCTTCATGTTGTCGATCTCTAGTTTCTTCATTTTCCAGGAATTACATAAGAATTCTGTCTCACTGTCAAAACTTTTCAAATAATAAAAATCGCGAAAGCACTCCGACTTTTTTGGTAAATTCTTTCACTAGCCGCTTTAGCATAGCCACAGGATGTAATAACAACAAAAAAAAAATGCTGGTAAATTATTGCTGCAAAATCTTTCTTCTAATGGTAGTATTAAATAATCTAGATAAGGGATAAAATTTCTCGGTGCTTGCAATTCAGTGCATAGCACTTGCGAAAGACAGAATTTCCTGGCATAAAGAAGTCTATTGCTCTACGATGTTCTTTTACAAGCATAAAAATTCTGCTTATGTGGTCTACAGATTGTAGCATACTTAAATTTTTGGACAGTAAAATATTAGCCATAGGTTCTAGCAGAGCCGAATATTTTGCTATTAGTCCTACGCACACAAATAAATTCAGATTTCGTCGCAGAACAATGTAATTGGAAAGCAGTTTTCGTGGTAGATGTATTACCTTCCTTTGATAACTTTTCCAGTCCCTGTACTATGTTTATAAAAGGCTTTTTAAACATACTAATACATAATTTGGAAAACTTACTATATATCTTCTTCGTAGAACAGATTCACGAAAACGGTTTATCACATCCTTTACAGTAGCAATAGTATTTTTGATTTCCGATGCACAGTTTAAATCATTCACAACTAAATTTAGTTCGTGACTGGCACAATGGAAAAACAGGGCTTTTTTATATTTCTGTTGCAAGATCTTCTGCATGCCACTAATATTCCCTACCACGGTTGAACATCCATCGTAACCCTGTCTAACACATTTATTTGGATCAAAACTTTCCACAAAAATGTCTAATTCATTTGCTACAGTACGAGCATCCATTGCATTTAATTGAATAAATCCTAGGAATTCTTCCCGGACAACCATCCGTTCTTCATTAAAAAATCGAATACCAATTGGCAATTGCTCCTTCTCCGATATATCGTTTCTTTTGTCTGCCAATATGCTGTAAGCAGAAGCTTTTCTTGCATCTCGTACTATAGTGTCTTTCACTACCAGTCCACACAAATTGATCAATTCGTTTTGGATTTGAGGCGACATATAAGTAGCATTTTTACTGCCGTTTTCGAAATGTCTTTGCAGACTTTTATCTTCTGCTTCGATTCTTAGACGAATCAGGTCCTGATAATTCCCTTCCTGTTTCGTCTTACCCCTTAGAAGGAGGTCATGGATTCCACAAAATATGACTGTAGAATTGAAGCTATTACGTTTTGATTTTCTTCCATTACCTTTTTCGTGCCCAGAAACTAGTCTAACATTTACAGGTTCATTTTCTGGAAAATCTTGGCAGCGTTTACTGATGCTTTGTGTCACTAAATTGAAAAGTGATTTTTACAAGTTTCATTCATGGCATGATAACGCGTCAATGGCTTAATAATGAAGGAGCCCAAAACTTCACTGATGCAGAATCAGAAGGCCAAAAAAAAACACAGTACATGCAGAATGCTCTTTTTTACACTTTTTGAGTATGATAGCCAAGGAGCATAAGTCTTTAGCCATTCATGTTTAAACTTTCTTCTCGAATGGATAGCATCTACTGCAAAATTCTAATTTTTATCAAGTGTCCAACAATATTTTAATAGTTTCATCTTTAGATGTGTGGCCATTGATGGCGAACACCCTTACCCATCTTTCCAAGCATGGTTGCAACATTCATCGATGGTGTCACTACTACGGGATTTAGATGGAAGCATGGCTTTACTTAAAGTGGTAAGAGAAGCACACGTTTTCATTTCATTCTTCGCTTTCGCTTTCACTAATGTCTTCTGTTTTCTTCCTCTTCACTGCCGAAATATAATACCAAAATTAATTACCTGCCTGGAATCAATGTTAAAAGTCATATCATGGTGCTTAGGCTTTTCCTGTGATAGAGTTGACGAGCATTCATATCAAATTGGGTTAATACAGCTAAAAGCATTCAGAAGTTATGATATAATATCCATGCACATACATACAGTCATTTATTTAATCAATAACATTCACAAAAAAATTTTGATTTCTGCCGCCTTACAAAAATTTAGATCTAAATAAAGTTATAGCGAATGGTACTTAGCGAACTTTCAATCAAAATGTTTAAAAAGCATTTTATTGATTCTAAAATTAATACGTTTTACATTATAATACTGTTACGAATGTAAATAAATTCTAGCTATGAATGAAATAGATAGCCTTCCTCCGTATAAAGAATTAGAAGTGCAAAATGCCCATGATACATGCACTTAAATTCTTTCAACTGTTATTTATATTCAAATGACTGATGAAGATCTCTACCATATTTAGAAAATTTAAGGAAATGCAAGTGAATTTTCCTATTTTAAGGTAAATTAAGACAAAGAGGGAACGTTTGTTTATTGGAAACTCTTTAAATTACAATCAGACATCCGTTAGTTATTTATACCGCTTAAGGTGAATGTAATCAAAATGATGTCTCGGCACTAGGTGGTCCTTATTTTCATGACCGGCTGTGAAAATCTTGGGAGCTAGGAAAAGATTCAAGTCGTTCGGCTAAGAGATTCTACAGAAGACGGGGGACTGACCTTAAAGAATAATAAAGGAAACAGATAAAATTGTTCGCTAATTTGTTAGTTGAAATAAAAAAAAAAGAAAAAAAAATAGTTGCATTCGTTTAGGGGGTTGCAAGTGCACCTCCAAATCTTCCTCCTTCTTCATAAAGCTGGGATATATTTTGTTTTCTGCCTTGCAGTTTCAAGTTTAAAGCATTTAGATGGCATGTTAAATCCGTCAGAAAAGCAAAATTATTTAAAAACTGGATTTCTTCCAGTTTTTCTTGGTACTCATGCCCAATGTTTCTTTTTTGAGGAAAGCAAGAATTTCTTTCCTCAACCCAAAAAAATCTTGCAGACAATTTCCAGCGCTTAACCAGCGCACTTGACAGTACAATGAAATGTCACCATACTCAGCATCCAAATTATCCACAAATGCAATAAATGATCTGTGTCTCTGGGCTTTGCCTCCCTTTATCAAATTTACAATATTTATAACAGTTTTCATTATCTCACTGAGCCTTATAATTTTTCCACAGAGAGCCTCCTGGTGGATAATGCAGTGGAAATACAAACAATATATTCCTTTTTCTTTACACAGTCCCACCAACCTAGTTCTATGACCAACCATTGCTTTAATCTGTTGCAATGCCAGAGTACTTCTCAAATCCTCCATATTTAGAAATGACATTATCCATTTCTAAATCCAGTGCCTTGAATATATCAATACCTTTGGTGCTGTTTCTAATGATTTTAATTCTAACCGTTCTTCATGAATTTCAAATTCTTCATTTATTGTTTTGGCAAAGATAAGGAGCTGGTTGATGTCAGATGATATCTGTGCTGACTCTAGAGCTAGAGAGTAAAATTCACATTTTCCCAAAATGCCCTTGAGAGTATCTGAAACTTCCCTACCCATATCATTAATTCTTCTACTTACTGTCTGATGGGACAAGGACACTGTTTCGAAATTTCTAGCTATCTTATTATGTCCAAATGAACATGCCATTTTTATAGCGCATGTTTTAATAAACTCACCATCCCTAAAAGACTTTTTACTTTTAGTAGCTCCAAGCATACCTCATAAGATGCCTTCAAACCAGCAGTGTTTGACGGTTGCTGAAAGATATTCTGTCTATTACACTCACGTTTGTGAAAATTGCAACACCATGAAGGACTTACGCGAGTGAGCTGAAATTTTCAGGAAATGCAAAGTAGCGCATGATATGCAAATGATTAGAATTGCAAATCCGTAGCGCATGCGTATGCTGAGCAGCGCCCTCTGAACGGCTGATGGATCCGAATAAATAGACGGCTGTAGCGAGGCGTGTATGGTTATCGGTGGTTATCTGCTAGTGGTAAACGTTAACTCAATCTGTACTTATGCCTCGTCGACGAAAGAGAGCGAGATTTGAACAACTTACAGAGTTTGAACGAGGGAGAATCATCGGCCTTCGTGAAGCTGGATTGTCGTATCGTGCAGTAGCCTCTCGTGTGCAGCGTAACAGCAGCACAGTGATGCGCGTTTGGAAGCAGTGGACGGACGAGTGTCGGACAACTCGGAAATCCGGGAGTGGACCCCGAAATGTGACGTCAGCTCGCGATGATAGACACCTGGTCCGCATGGCGCGGACGGACCGTACAGCTTCCTCTAGACAATTGGCAGCACTGTGGTCAATAGCTACAGGTGTTTCATTGTGTGCTTCATCAATTCGTAGACGTCTGCTGCAGTGTGGACTGCGCGCACGGACTCCTTTATACAGGATCCCCCTAACGCACGACCATCGCCGCCTGCGGCTACAATGGGCCAATCAGCATAGAGACTGGCGTGCTGATTGGCAGCATGTCGTGTTTTCTGACGAATCCCGCTTTAATTTGTGGTACCATGATGGCCGCATTCGTGTCAGACGCTATGCCGGTGAACGCCACCTTCCGGAGTGCATTATCGAACGCCACAGTGGACGAACACCCGGAGTTATGGTCTGGGGCGCCATAGCATATCATAGACGATCTCAATTGCTACGAATTGTGGGCAATCTGAACAGCAACCGGTATATCCGTGAAGTTCTACAGCCCGAAGCTGTTCCCTTCCTTCAAAGCTTGCCAGGCGCTGTATTTCAACAGGACAATGCCCGCCCTCATACTGCTCGGATTGTTAAATCCTTCTTTGCAGCGCAGCAGGTACAGCTTCTTCCTTGGCCTGCGTGTTCCCCGGATATGTCGCCAATTGAACATGTGTGGGATGTCATTGGTCGGCGTCTTGCTCGTGATCCTCGTCCTGTTGCGTCTGCAGACGAACTTTGGGTACGCGTACAAACGATATGGAATGCTCTTCCTCAGTCAGACATTCAAACTTTGTTTGACTCCATGCCACGTCGTGTAGCAGCACTTATTGCGGCGCGTGGTGGCCACACAAAATACTGATTCTGATCTCTTGTTCTTGTTTGTTTGCTTTGAACATTTAATCATTTATTTGTACCACTACCACTCAACTGTGTATTAAATTGCATTCAATTATGACGATTCCTTCTTGGTTTTGCAATTTTCACAAACGTGAGTGTAGTTTGAGCTTCAAGTTATTAAACACACAACTCCTGGTACTTCCCTCGTATTTGTCGTATTTTGATTTATGCAAGCTGGTATAATGCCTACTCACATTACACTCCTCTGAAACACTTAAGACTTGAGAACAGATAACACACTGTGGTTTTCCATTATGTTCAGCAAAAAAAGTAACTTTCCTGTCACTTGGACTTAAATTGTCGTTTCTCGTTTTCAACACGTCGTTTCTTTAGTTCCACCATTTTACGTAGTACTGAATGAAAGTGAAAATGGAAGCATATACGCCACGGAGTATAACAGTCGTAGAACAAAGCTTATCATCGAAGTCACATGACTATTCTCAACTTCACCCGCAAGACTGAACTGGAATCCACAAACCAACAGCTTTCTTAACAGCTTCTTTCTCTTCTCTCTGGTGCACTGAATCACATGGCATGTAACCCTGTATACCCCGAACTGACTTTCGCGAAAATCCATCTTTCACGACTGACTGCTAGCCGAACAGCGTTGCTGCGCATTTTCTGCTGGTAACAAATGGTTACCCCTCTTTTTCTTTTTCGTCTCCATGCTTCCGTTCTCACGTTCGTCACTAAGCCACAATTCTAGCGAAGTCAAGTGCTAATAAAGGCAAAAGAGCTAAGATCGCGCTTGCCCGATAAATCAGATATAAATCACTATTGCTAATGCCTTATTTTCAAAGTGGTCGTTATAGGAGAAAGACTGCAAGGTGCAGCCACCTTTAGGAATGAAAGAAATTGTCATCTGATGTACAGCATTGCTAATGTCAGCGGTTTCTCGCTAAATCTGCTTTTTTGTATTCCCTGCAGCGCAAGTTCGCCAGTTAGTTCACGTCCTAGCGACTGTTTTACACTGCTTCTTTTATTTAAAGAAGTAAGAAGGGTCTTTTGTTTTTCTAAATGTTTGACTATTTTTTTCTTCCAGTAAGGAGGGCAAGTGTCAACAAAATGAACAAGAGGGCCGCGGGTTGGACCACGCTGGTGTAGAACATCGCTTCGTTTTCAAAATAAAGCCCGTGCCAATAAAATTATTTCTCTCGGAAAAGATGTTGTTGATTCATGGCTTTGGCTTGATGTTGACAGTGTATATAATTTTACACTTGCACCAAATTTTTATGATTATAATTATTATTTCCTGTATGCTAACTGTTTGTTTAAATCAGTACGGCAAAGCACACCAAGGTTATCTGGAAAGGCATGCCTTCCCATAGACATGTCTAGGAAAGGGATGGCATCCCAGTTGTGGAGGACATTCTAAGGGAACCTGGTTTGTATTTACCTTATATATAAGGAAAACCATAAAAGCTCGTTCAGCTCTTTCTAACCCATGTCGAACTAATATTGTTGAGCAATATTATACATTCTGCTCACTAACGACGATTATGTACTTTTTGCATTCTTTTAAATTCTCTTGTTTTATACTTCCTTGTAATCGGTAATTATCTGATTATTTGTCCCACATACAGACGCACATAAAATAAATAAATAAAATGAAATAAAAATAATAAAATAAAATATTTGGCAGTGAAGGAACTACCTTCGTATTTAGCAGCTACCCTATTAAATCATTTTAAATTACAAGAATTTAAATTGCTAGATGACTACTGAGATAAAATTTATAACATTGAAAGCATCGAAGCTGACATGCTTCCTATATTGTTCCAAAAAAAAAGTTTAATATTTTTAGTTTTTATTGACTTAACTGAAATTCGAAATTAATGTAAAAAACAATCAATCAAAATTATTTTACTGTGTCTCCTTCCCTCTTTTGTGCAATATTTAGATAATAAGTAGCAATTCTTAAAACTAAATACCACAACTTATTTTTTTTAATACTTATTTCCTTTTAACCATTATGCTTTAAAAGGTGTTTTCTTGTTTCCGCGGTTGTCAAAAACGTTCCTGTTTTTCGAAATCATCAGTCTCCATTAACCATTAAAGTTAATACCCCCATGAGGGGTACATAGTGGGGGTATTAAGGGAGCAGGCGTATTAGGGGAGGCCAAGATCGAATGGGCCTTGGCCTCCCCTAAAATGTAGGAAAGCAAAAAAGTTTTTAGATTTAAAAAAAGAATTTTGAAAAGAAATAATCAAAAAAAATATTTACGATCGGCGAAAAAAATATTTAGGAAACGATCTTTGCATGAGAGAGATAGATGTTCAAACTCTGCGATAATTTTGGCAATGAACTAGAAGATCGTTTCCTAAAGTAAAAAACAATTTTTTACCAAAATTCTGCATAAAGGTAAGTTATAATAAAATCTTTCAGAATCGTTCTATTCGCTCTGAAACGAAGTTTTAAAATGACATTCTTTCTTCTAAAACGACTTCTTCTTTGGTCTTAATTGCACCTTTTAATTCATTCATTTATGCAAATCCAATAAACTAAATTTTCCCTATTTCTATTCCGAATTTGATACTGATTTTTTTTTCTTTTAGTTTCAATAATGTCTAAAACATCCATACTGATTGAGCTAATATTGTAGCATAAAATAACAGCTAATATTGTAGCAAAATTAGAAACAGAATGAAACTAAAGATTTCGAGAGGAGCCTAATCTAACGAAGAAACTGCCCAGCTCTTTTTAATGACTTCTCGAGACACCTCCTGAGGAGTTGTGGGAGGGGGATTGTATCAACGCGTTGACTCTATCCTCCGATTTCGCGGGAACAGGAAGAATTTTGAAAACCGCGGAAGGAGGAATCGTGGAAACAGACCAAATTCGCTTTTAGATGCTTGGTACGAAATGAAAGGGCTTTTTAGTAACATTAAGCTTGATAGCTAGAGGGAAAGTGGGACCGAATAAGGAGGGCTATTCAAAGCTGTAAGAGAACAATCTTCACTTGCAAACTGCAAATTGTACAAAACAAATTTCTCAGGTTAATTACTGGAGCACCCTTCTTCATCCGGAACAAAAACCTTCACCATGATCTCCGCATCGAATATATTCAGGACTTCTTAAACAGACTAAATGCTAATTTCTTCAAAAAAGCTACTACAAACGCCCACGCCAATTTTTCGGACATCCTCGCTTATGAAATACTCGAAGAAGTTTACTTTAATAGACCGTACGCTGCACATATCATCAATATGATCAACGCAAACATCTAACTTCCACCTGGACCCTTATCCACAGGAAATCAACTTTCCAGATACGTAACGACTTCAATTTCCTACAAGTTTAACTACCAGAAACCTAGCCCTGCGGTAAAGTGCGTATGTACAGTCCAAGAGATCCGCGGTTCGAAGCTCAACCGTAAAAAATTTTGTAAAAATCTTGTGAAAACTACCACTTCACCTACACATGACTTAAAATGACCTACAAGATTACAAAAATTATTTTGACGTCAATTCTAAATTTTTACCAGCATTATTTCAGCAAGTATAAATTTTTTTATTTTTCATCTCTCGCCAACGCTTCTGACCCTGTCCGCCATGTTTGACGACACCTCTCCCAGGTCCGTGATACTACAATCAAGCGCCAGCTGCCTCCTGATTCGCCAGCTCCTGAGCCCGGCTTTCTGCAAATTGATTACCAGCTCATCTCCTACCACATCCATCGCCACCATTTGGCGACACGTGAAGGACTTTGCATCACTCCTCTCTTCCCCTTTTTGCCTCTTCTAATGACTTCCTGCTACAGGACGCAAATGATTTACCTTTAATGCCATGTCCCTTCGGGATATCTCTCATGCTACTGGGAAGTACTGTCACAGTACAGTAGAAACCCAGCATAACACAAATAAGTATCTAAGTAAGAGAACAAAAGTTTACGACTTGAAAATGTCACATAACCTTCGGAGTACTTTGCCGGTGACTTTTCTTAATTTTACTTCTAAATGGAAAATGGTAGGTTTTCCGATCAAAATTTGTTAATCATATGAATTTTTGCGGAAGCTGGAAAGCAATATTTTAAACTTAAGGCTTATCTATTGAAAATTATTTAACGTTTTCAAGCATAACTAGTGGTGAAGCAGGAGAGTGCCTGGACGTCCAACGCCTCCCCCCCTCGCTACGCGCCTGTTTCGTAAAACTTAACAACGAATTTTTGATTAACAAACTCAGCGATTTCAAAGCGAGCAATGGCAACACTGTACGGGGGGGGATTATTTCCAGCGCAAGACTCAGTATCCGAAATTCGAAAGGTACGCTCCTTTCAAATATTTTGTGATATTGCTATTTAATTGAAATTTGTGGTTTAAGTACGAAGAACATGATATTTAATGAATAAAGATGACACACAAAACGATGAAAAAACGCCCGTTTGGGCGTGATATAAAATCAGAAAACTTTTAAATTTTGTTAAACTTTTTTTTATCAACTACTATGTACTTTATTCAGCCTTTTCAATGACAGTTACTTATCGAAGTAGGTTTTATTTTCCATTTTGAGTATTGTCTTAAAATTGTCCCAGTTTGAGCAAAAATATTATGGTAAACCTACCTAAAACGGAACACACACTATTGTTTCGGTGACGTCCACTTTTACACGTGGATTAAAACAACCATTTAAACGCGACGTAAATGAAACTGATTTAGAATACTTTGATTATTGGCTGTTTTAGTTAGGAAAATCAGGCAATTTTTAATTCCTTGCCATTGCCTTATCAGCTTGCCAGCCAAAGAAAAGAAAAGAAACGCGTAGATCACAATATGAAGGACAACTTTGGTCGCTTTTATGCCGTTGCTTAATTTAAGTTTCAATTCGCAGACCTTTTGCTTTATTATAGGCTGAAGCGTTAAGCAAAGTACCTGCGTCATTAGCGTTATATAAAAATCATATGGCAAGAATTAATTTTGAAATGAGGCACTTTATATATACGAGTATGATAAGTCTGTTCCTAATTTTAGGATAGGAAGGGAAAACAACCAAATTAAATAGGAAACACGTGAATGTTGTTTTATATTCGTATTTTTTTTAGCTTACTTCTATATATAATACATAAATGTATGTATAATTCATATGTATTAATAACATATGTAAATTCACAGTATTATATTTTTTATGAAAGATTTAACAGCTTTATGTGGATATATTTTTTTTCTCGTTTTATACAACTTTTCTGTTAGTAATAAATTCATTTCATCACTTGAACATTCCGAGCTGAGCTCCCCAGCGTGTAGGACGCACTTCAGTTTCCTGCTCTCTCCTACAGTTCTGACCCAGTCCCGTAGGCGACTTTACTTTTTGCTTTGCTGAGAACCTTATTGATTTACAGCGCGATCTCCTCCGGGTTTCACGACTAAACCATGCCCTACTTTAGGACACCAATTACTGATCATGATAAAAGCGACTTCTCGGACTCTGAACAATCTACGTTATCCTTACCGACCACCTCGCGACGTGATGAATTTCTGAAGGACTCAAGATCCAGGAGAAAAGGCAAAGGAAAACAGAAAAAAGCGGATACTGAAAGGAAGAGAAAAGATGATGAAAACAACTCCCAAGCGGAAAATCAAGAAAATGATATACGGAAATTACTCCAAGACCCCGAACCGGAACTTGAAAATAGACATCATCAACTCATGCAGAAATTAGGAAGAAACTGAGGAAGAAAAAGAAGCGATTGTGATGGAATTTGCAACTGAAACTCCCTCAAGAAAATCGATTCCAACTACTCCAGGAGATCATCGAGCAGCACCCTGAAGGAGGAGCCAAAGCAGGAACCCTACCCCCGCCCACTGTATTCCCCAGCGAAGAAACCGATTGGATGGTTTTAGATGAAATTTTTACGGAAAACTGTACGGAGCCCTTTGAATGCCAAATGAGAGCAAAATCTATTTTTGCCACCACTAAAAACTTAAAAGACTACAGTAAGATGAACCAGATTTTAATTGCGAGAACATTTCTTTCCATTCCTGTCAGTAAGTACGCGAAAAACCGATAAGAGCCATCTTAAGAAACATCCCGGCCTCATTTACTGAAGAAGCTATCCGCCAAGACCTTATTCGCAGGAAATTTCCCATCATCAAAGTGAAGCAATTCACTAGAAACCAGAAGGGACAAATTTCGAATTTACCGATCTACTTTCTCGAACTCAGACGAAGTAATGAAGCAAACAGGATATTCCAACTAAACAATAAACACTCGTGTGCAAAACTTAAGCAAAAGCAGGGTTTTTTTCCATAACGCCAAGAGAAATCAACTGAGAGACATGAAATGCAGAAAAGGAGGAGAGTATTATGTACGTAAAGGATGACGAAAGCATCGGAGCTGAAAAAGGAATACAATGCATACGGTATGGAATCAAACAAAAACAAGCTTTATTGAACGCATAGTATCGTGACTCATGATTGTCTATCCAAGAGGAAGAACAACAAGTAGATGTTCCTTAATATGGGATATGCCCTCCCCTTACTGCAATGGTTGTTTCGCACCGTCTCCGCATACTACT
>KK122428.1:112478-161107 GCA_000611955.2 Stegodyphus mimosarum
TTCGAGTCCCGTCTTTGCCTGGTTTCTTGATTACTGTAACTATTGCGTGTTTCCAAATTGAAGGAAAATTATTTTTCCTGAGGCAAGCATTGAATATTTTGGAATAACTATTATCGCTTTTCTTTCTAATAATTTTATGGCTTTATTCATAATGCCGTCATACCATGCATTGTTTTTCGGGTTCAATTCTTTAATATAGTTTTTTACTTCATTAGGAGTGACGAGAGGGCTATTTTCTTGATTATTATTAGCAATAAAGTCATGCACATGATTAATAACATTAATGTCATTAGGATGAGGAAAGGAATTTACCGTAAATTGCTCTTCACAGTCCTTTGCGAAAACATTGGCTATGTCTTCAGCGTTATGAAAAATATTATTATTATCTTTAATTGGGCCGATCTTATTGTCTTCTCTTCGGAGGGCTTTGCTAATCTTCCATACGGTGGCATCTTTATGAGATAAGATCTCCACAAAATTCTCCCAGGCATCTGATCTGAATTTTAACATCATATTTTTAAGTTCCCTTGCACATCTGTTAAAATTACTTTTATCGGTCGGGCTACTTGTTCTTTGAGCTAATTTTCGTAGTCTATTTTTCTCACGAATTTTCAATCGAATAAAATTAGGTAGAGTTAGCTTCTTATAATTCATAGCGGATTGTGCATTTTGAATTGCAAAATGAATTTTATTGTTCAGATTATTAATTTCTGAGTTGATATCCTCTGTCGTATTCAAAGTTGTGGCCGTACTTATGCTATTGTTTATAATCTCATGATATTTGTTCCAATTAATGGTAGTTTTAAGGAGAGGCAGTCCATGTTTCAATCCATAGAGTGTGAATAACACTGGCAGATGATCAAACATCAAATCATTTTCTACTTTGAGCAGCGGTTGCTGCGAGATATTAGTTGTGATCATGATATCTAGGATGTCAGAATTTCTACATGCTGCGGGTACATACGTGTGCTCAAATGGTGCAAATAAATGCAAATTATTATTATTCATATAATTGAAAAGTGTGACACCGTCCTAGTTGTTTACACGACAATTCCATAACGTGTTTTTACAATTTAGATCGCCCGCGATAATCGTGAGATAACCAAGTTGTACTATTGCGTCCAAGTCTGTTGTATCAAGTTGCCTTGCGGGAGGTTTATATACAGAAATCAGCAAAATATTTTGACCGTTGCTATTGAGAATGCATGCGCATGCTTCTATGCTATTTAATGAAGGCAAAATAAATTGACAACATTTAAGATGGCGTCGTGTTGCAATCGCGGTTCCTCCACAACGATTATGTAAACGATCAGATCTAAAAATATCAAAATTTGCAATTTTGAAAGTATCAATAATTTTAAGATGCTTCTCGTTTAGGAGCAGTATGTCAAGACTGTGCCGGTTTATAAAGTCCTTTAATTCTATTAATTGACGTTTTACGCCGTTACAATTAAAGTAAACAAATTTTGCATAGTTAATATGCCTGCCATTCCTTGCATAGTTATTAATGATGTAATTATTCATAATTGCATTGATCAAGCATCTTAATTGCCGTTAAGGCGACATCAAGCTTGCTCATTTGCGAGCTCCCATCTTTGAATTGTAAGTACACTGGTGTGCAAAAATTAAGGACGAAGTCGAAAAATTAGCATATCAGCTGAACGAAGAGGCAAAGGACAGAAAGACCAATCAGGAGATTAAGTAAGGTGATGTACGGTAGCACATGCGCAGATATGCAGGTAGAAGTAATGGGGGAGTATCTGAGTAGTATAAAGCATGTTGTCGGTGTAAGATCAGTATTTCTGGCAAACAGATTGCACGCCGTTTAGCAGTTAAAATCACACCGAGTTGCTGCCTCAGCGAGAAATGGCGAATAATCAATCTCTTAGACGACATCTGGATGCTTTTACCCGAGGTCAAATCATTGGGAAGTTGGAGGAAGGCCGCAGTGTGACAAGTGTGGCTGCAGAGTTCGGAATTGCTCACAGCATCGTTTCACGACTTTGAAGACAATTTCAAACTACAGGAACAGCTATCCGGGGGTTTAGTAGTGGTCGTCCACGAGGAACCACACCCGCAGATGACCGGTATATTGCCTTACAGGCCAGAAGAAACAGGCGGCAGACAGCGGGAGAAATCGCTAGACACACACGACACAGGCGACTGGACGACCGATATCGCGTTTTACCGTGGCCAGAAGACTGCACGGTGGTGGTCTGTTTGCACGACGCCCTGTACGGTGTGTACCTCTAACGCCTGCCCATCGGAGAAGGCGTTCTCTGTGGTGCCGGGAACACCGGAATTGGAGAGACAATGAATGGGGACGAGTACTCTTTACAGATGAGAGCAGATTTAGTCTGAGTTGCGATTCTAGACACATACACATCTGGACAGAGCGGGGAACACGCAATAACCCCTTCAACATCATCAAAAGGGACTGTTTTGGAGGTCGCGGAGTTCTCGTTCGAGCAGACATAATGCTTGGTAGCCGGACCGACCTTCATATCTCCCAAGGAGGTTCGTCACCTGGGACTGCTATTGTAACGAGGTTCTTCTTCCTTACATGCGTCTTTTCACAAGGGCTATGGGTCCTCAGTTCCTCTTCATGGACGACAACGCTCCACCTCATCGCACAGTTACTGTCGAAGAGCTGTTGGAGAGTGAAGATAGTGAACACATGGATTGGTCGTCAAGGTCTCTAAATCTAAATCCCGTCAAGCATGTACGGAACTTACTAGGGAGACCCGTGGCAGCACGTAACTTATCGCCAGTAACGATTCCGAAACTGCGATTGGTGCTACAAGAGGAACGAGCAGCAGTGTCTCAACAGCTCATTAACAACCACATATCCAGCATGCACAAATGATGTGTAACCTGCCTAGCAACAAGGGGAGATCATATCCCCTATTAAAGACCGGATGTTTCTTACTTGCTGGACACCCATCACAGGGATGTTTCGGCCTTCAGTCGCATTGCGCTCCATGCTACTTTTTCAATAAAGCTTCTTTTTATCCCTCTGATTTTTCTTTTAGTAAGTGTTGCTTACATTACTCAAGTCCTTACGTATTGGGGATCTTACGGTATTAAATGTGTTGATTTGGAAAGCTTTTGTACAAAGTTATATTGAAAAAACTGTCTCGTCCTTAATTTTTGCACACCAGTGTATAATCCGTACATATTTTTGATAAAAGAATTAAAACTTTCTATATCATTACTTTCATTATCGGAGGATTTTGGCCTCATCTTGAAGTTAACTTTCTCATTTTTGTTGTTATTACTAATTTTATTAGCGGCGACTGCTGCATAAGATTTTCCTGTGTTTAAAGCTTGTGGTTGGCTGCTAGTTTTCGTATTTGAGATTTCTGACTCGTTGCTGGAAGCTGTAGTAACTTTTTTGTCACTTGCGATAATTTTCTTATTTTCAAAATGCTTGCGAGTATGCTTAATATTGCCCCGTCTTTTTAGGCACAATTCGCTGCACGCAGGATGTTCTCCAAGACATAACACGCATTTTGCGGCGAATTCTTCCTTATTTTTGTAAGGGCAGTCATGCGAACGGTGTGATTCAGTGCATCGCACACAACTAGGCTCATTATGGCATGCCGACTGAGTGTGCCCGAATCTCTGACAATTAAAACATTGCGTAGGTCCGGGCCTTCCACGGTATGCTTTCACTTTGATTTTATGGTCAAATAAATATCTAAGTTCCCAAATTTTCTTTCCCTTGTCGGTACGGGGAGTCTCAGCATAAAATATGGGGAGCTGTGTAGCAATGCCATCACGCATACGCGAAATCTGTTTTACTTTTATAACTGGAATTTTATTCGCTTCTAATTCCTCCTTAATCTCGTCTGCTTCGTAGTCGATAGTTAAACCCTTTATAACAACTCTATTGCATTTGTCTGAATTAAGCATAAACGTTTGGAACGGTATGCACTCGCTTTCTAATTTTTGTTGCACTTTCCTGTAATCTTCGACAGAGTTCAATTTTATAACTGAATTCCCTGCCTCGATTTTTATCTCTAGTTTTTCGATTAATAATCTTTCTTTAAGATCTTTACGAAAATCTTTCATGTTGATAGCTTTAGTGATGACAAGAGGTGGGATTTTACCCGCATATTTTTTAGGTTGCGTGAAAGTCGGAGGCGGCGGAGCCGAATCGTCGTCCATTCTATTTCCGTCTAAATTTTCTTCCTGTAATACATTAAATTGATTTGAAGCTTTAAGTGGAGGATAATCATCTTCTCCGGAGTTTGTTCATTTTCGCTCCCGTTTTGAAGTCGGTGCTGCGTGCCATTCCGTATTTGAATTAGCGTTACCGTTCGGAGGCTGGCTCGTAATAGCTTTCGCTAAAATTTCTATCCCGTCTTCTCGATATAGAATTGATCTGTTTTTATCTAGCTCAGCACGTAAAGAATTAATCATTCTTATCGTTTCCTCATTTCCATTACCAGTATCCTGACGCCGTTTTAATTCCTCAATATCACAAGTCAGTCGTAGATTGTGACTAACTAAAGCCATAATCGACCCTGGTGCAACCTCAATAGATCCCGAGGGATCATCCACTTTAAGTTGCCTGAGCCCTTAGTAAACTCGAAAGAATTACAAAGGAGAACAAGCTTAAAAAATTTGTACTCACCCAGACAAGGTAGAGCATCCGAAAATCCATTAAAATCATGTATCCACAATCGTATAATCCACAGAGAAATGCACAGACACAAATTCAAAAAGCATAAAACTTTAACACCACGTGCAAAAATGGAGCAAAGTGACTATTGCAGAGACCAAAAATTAAGTACAGAAGAACCTACAACTGCCAATAGCATTGCTCAGAGCAACCAGCAGAACATTTAACTCCTCCCAACTCAAAATTATTCTTTTTCTTTCTACTTCTGACCTGCAGTAATTAGGATGGCGTTGGATCAACATCGATTGTGGATATGAAGGTTCATCTTTGTTTTTCATCGAAAATTTCTTTTAATTCTCAATCAACAAACACCCCACGTTAAGGTAGGAACGATATGTCATCTTCCCACATGTTACACACAGGATACGGCTTCTAGCCCAGGCGCCTGTTCTCCATGTGCTTCGCACCTGAGCCTTCATCACTTGAAAGAGCCATTGCAGACATAGGTTTATATTTCTTCATAGTACCTTATCATGCTTATAGTGTGACACATAGTTTTAATGAAGAATTTCAGATCGCAAAGATTCAATGAATGCAAACATAAACTACAAGAAAAGAATTTATAACACTTTTTATTGCCTACACATATCTTTAATAATAAAAATGACTGAGTTTATGTCCGCAGAAAACTCGATGGCGGTATTTCAATTTATGCTCCTCAAGCTTCATTCGATGCGAGATGGAAAAATTTTAGAATGTAAATGAATAAAAAAAGATTGTTTTCAGAGCAACATTTCAAATATTAAACTACTACATTCTTAAAAGAATTATGAAAACATTTTGTTGATACAAAATTTCATTGTGATATTACATGGAATTTAGCTCATGGTGTTAAACAAACAGAAACAAAAATAAAATGATTTAAAACTTGTACTATCATGGAATCCCTCCTTCTTTAAATACTGTTATTTAAGGAGTACGTATTTGTTTCTGGAGACGATCATGTATATTTTCTTTTTGCATGGTTTGATCCTGAGAAGTGCACTTTTTTTAAACGCTACAAAAAGACATTTATTGTAAATTGCTCAAAAAAGAAATAACGGAAAAATTGACTTTGGCACCATCTAGAATTTAGCTGTATGGATTGCTATTATGTTTTTTTCCACTGTTTAAAAATATTTAAAGAAAATTTCAAGTAAGTTGCGTTAGTTTTGTCTTAAATCAAAGTAAATACTTCAGAAAATATCAACAGCATATGGAAAAAGAATATTTAATCAATGTCATATTTATCATATCAAACATACACAGTGTCTCACGAAAACGATCGGCCATTATAATTCTTTTATTTTTTAAGTAATATGAGAAAAGCTTTGAAATAAAATAGTAAAGCATGTTTTCCCTTTGAATATTTATTTTCTTAGGTGCTTCTTTGTACTAAATAAGAATTAAATAGTAAATTTAAAAAAGAACGTTTTAGGCTGAAATTGGAAAAAAAAGAGATACCACAAAATTAATCGGACATTTTCATAATTTCTAATTAAAATCATCTGCAATAAATGAAAAACGAAATTTTGTGGAATTAATTTCGATAAAGAAGCTAGACAAAAGTCTGAAAATCATTTGCTTTCATAATTCGAATTTTCTTTTTAGAAAATATTCGTTATTTTAATGTTTTCTTGCAATTGCACGAAAGGGAACATCGTTAGAAACCCGCAAATTAGTTATTGATTTGCATCAAAAGCAAGTGAAATCTGTTAGAAAAATTGCCTATTTACTTAATTTAAGTATTCTACAGTTTTTGATATCATTTACCGTTATAAGAAGCAGAATCGTATTCAAAACAAAAGAAGACTTGGAAGACCATCTAAGTTATCTGATGGAAAGAAACGCTTTATTCTAAGGGATATTAAAAAGAATTCAATACTGAGTGCTCCTAAACGTGTTGCGGAACTTCGTGAATTATATGGAATATGTGTAAATTCAGAAACTGTAAGAAGAGGAATGCGATTTGCAAGATATCATGAGCGAGTAGCAAAAAAATTTTATGTCAGTAAAAAAACCGAAAACTTCCGACTCGCTTTCCCAAAATCGATTAAACAAAGACACCCGACTACTAGAAAAAACTGCTGTTGGCTCATGAAAGCAAATTTAATATCTGCTCAGGCAGACGAGTGCTGTTGTGGCGAAAACCCAAAGAAGTGTTTCCGAAACAAAACAGTATTAAGTGTTAATCACGGCGGAGGAGGAGTTATGGTATAGGAATCTATTACAGATTCCGGTTTTGGTCGTATAGAGTTTATAGATGGTATTATGGATCAGAATAAGTACCTTGATATCTTGAGGCGAAATTTGGCATCGTCAGCACGAAAACTGAAACAAACAGTTTTAAATTCTTCGAGGACAATGATTCAAAGCATACTGTGCATAATGTTCAGTTCAGTTCAGTTGGCATGAGTCTGGCAGCCTATAGTCAAAACTTTGACTTTCACTGCCTATCTTGGAAATTGCCCTTGTGCTTGGTAAGATAAATTATAAAGGAGTAACCTCCACGCCAAACGGCGAAGCTAGGATCAGTACTAATGTACAGCATTTGTAAATAAAGATAAAAGATGAGCCTCCAAAATCAACAAGCATCTAGTGCCGCTGAGCTGATGACAAAAAATAGTAACACAGCTGTGAAAGACTGAAAAATGAAAATATTATGTGTGAAAATATAATGTGAGAAAGAGAAAAATTTAAGATATAATTTGGATTTTAAGGAAAAATGTGGAATACAAGAAAAAATTTGAAAATATTTAAAGAGATAAATTAAGTACAAAATTACAATTAAGTACAAAATTGGAAAAATCAGTTGTAAATGACGAAATTCAGGCAGTAAAATGAACATAGTTCAAGCTCCAAGTAAACAAAGTTCAGCTTAACATTGGTGAATAGTTCATGTATCATTACACACTGTTATGTTTCAAATAAATAATGAAAATTAATATGAATACTTTGTAAATTATCGATTTCACAGTAGCGAAGTGATGATCATAAAGTAAACATGATAAATATTGTTCATTGAGCTTTGCCATATCCAAAGTCCTATCTGTGGGATCTTACAAAGTCTCTATGATAAGAACACTGTTACATTAAACACCAAACAGAGTCACATTTGAGCTTTGCAAAAAGTTCTTGTTTAGAAAAACAAAACCAAAGTCCCAAAGGGAAATCAGATTATATACAAATATGTACACTATATACAGTCACCACTTCACATTGTGAAAAATGCTTCTTGGACGCTTTGCAGCAATTTCCAAAGTTGGATCATAATTGATGAGATCCCTAATATGCTTGTATTTTGATTTTTCAATTTTTTGGTAAAAATTATGGCTGGTACTAATAATCTGGTCTGGGATAGGTCGAATCTTGAGTTCACGATGAATTTGTATATTTCTAATGTACCATGGTGCTTAAATATCTCTGAGAATTTTATTTTGAAATATCTGGAGTTTCTTTCTATAAGTTTTATAAACTGTGGTCCAAATTGGGATGGCATAAAGTAAAGTTGGCCGAATAAGGGTAACATAAATTTGTTTCTTAACTTTAATACTTAGGTTAGATTTTTTATTAATTAACGGCTGAAGTGCAATTTTGGCGGCAGTAGCTTTACGTAAACCATGTTCACTTTGTTCTTTGAAGAGAAGCTGAGCATCAAAATAGACTCCAAGATATTTAGTACTAGTAACCTTTGGGATTGGTGTATTATTGATCTGAATGTTAACGTTGACAGGCATGTTTCTTCTGTGTCTTCTGAAAAGGAGAATCTGACTTTTGCTTGGATTTATATTTAATTTCCATTTTTGAAGATAATGAGATATATGACCAATTGCAATTTTGAGCTTATCTACTGCAAGTTGTGGTTTGATGGATTTAGTAAAAATAGCGGTATCATCCGCATATTTAACAATTTTTGTATTAAGTGGCAAAGGCATATCATTAATATATGTATTAAAAAGACAAGGCCCTAAAACACTTCCTTGTGGAACTCCATTTCTAATATATTTCTTGGTGGAATAGGTATTATTGATTTTAACTTGAAAAGTGCGATTTTTGAGGTAGCTTTTTAAGAGCTTTATGAAATTAATTGGCACCCGAACAAGGTGTAACTTGAAGAGTAAGCCTTCATGCCACACCTTGTCAAATGCCTTCTCTAAATCCAGGAAGCAGCTTGCAACAGTATTCTTTTTAGCAAAGGAGTCAGCAATAAATTCAGTGACATTTAGTAATTGAGGAGTAGTACTGTGTGAACCCATATTGCTCATTGCTGATGATGTTGTTATCTTCAAGATGTTTGGTGAGTCTTTTCTCAAGAATTCGTTCAAAAATCTTGCCCATCCCTGGAAGTAAGCTGATCGGACGCTAAGAATTGGGATCTTTAGGACTTTTGCCAGGCTTAAGAAAAGTAATAATATTAGCATTTTTCCACTGCTGTGGGTAATAATTCAGCCGGATACATGCATTAATAATATTTGTAAGAACCACAATATAATTTTTAGGTAGGATTTTATTTGAAATTCCATCAAAGCCTGGCGCTTTTCTATTTTTTAAATTTTTGATAATTTCATAAATTTCAGAAGGAGAGGTAGGAGTCACGTGATCAGTTCCAACACGATCGGTGAGATGCAGGTTGAAATTATTCACATCTTCATCAATTTCGGAATTACTATTGTAGTTATTAGAGAAAATTTTTTCAAGGTGCTCAGATAAAGCTTCCGCAATTTCTTTCTCAGAGTAAACCAATCCATTATTAGTATTAATGGGGCCGATGTCATAACTGGAATTCTTCCTAAGCGCTTTCGCAATTTTCCAAACAGTACCAGGGTTATAGTCCATATTTTCTAAAAGATTTTCCCAAGTATTGGATCTGTATTCAGCAATTGCAGCTTTGACTTCTCTAATTTTTCTGTTAAGTTGATTTTTAATGGCTGGATCACAGGTGCGTCGCCACTGTTTTGCAACTCGATTTTTGTCTTTAATTTTTTGTAAAATTTCTTCTGGTAATTTTGGCTTTTTATATTCTTCATAGGAAGTAGCTTTATTCAAGGCCTGATTGATTTTGTGGTTAATTTTTGTAATTTGTTCTTCAATATTTGAGATATTGGCAAGAACCGGATGCGCAGGTAGTTTTTCAAGATATTAGTTAAATTTTTTCCAGTCCGTAATATGTTTTAATGGAAGAGTTTTTTCAAAGCTATGGTATGTAAAGTTAACAGGAAGATGGTCAGATAGACACTGGCTGTTATATAAGTGTACAGAAGTAATTAAGGTACTACCCCCAACAGCCAGATCTTAATCCTATTAAATATATTTGTCAGGAACTAGAAACGAAAATTCGAAAACAGAGTATATCTTCGCAGCAGCAACTGAAAGCACTGATTTAAGAGGAGAGGCATAAAATAAGTCTAAAAATAACAACAAAATTTGTGGAGTCAGTGCCCAAAACATTAAATGAAGTGATCATAAGGTAATCCCACAAGATAATAAGAAGGAAAAACAATGTAAATTTTTGTCATTTTTTGGCTGTTACTAAAAGACCCGATTATTTTTGTGAGAATA
Organism: Stegodyphus mimosarum; assembly: GCA_000611955.2. Taxonomy (NCBI): domain Eukaryota; kingdom Metazoa; phylum Arthropoda; class Arachnida; order Araneae; family Eresidae; genus Stegodyphus; species Stegodyphus mimosarum. Next base: position 122,704 of record KK122428.1, read on the forward strand.
ATTTTTCAGTAAGCAAACGGTGTTAATTTTTGAATTTAATATTCATCATTTCAAAAATATATTTACTGTAAGAAATGTTGAATTTATATATAAACACAATAAAAAACTTTTCTTTTTGCTTTAGTTTTTATGTTTATTAAAGAATGCAAAAATTGAGGTGTCCGATCATTTGTCTGAGCCACTGTATTATTATACTACATTTCTGTCGTCTGATTCATATATATAAAAAGTACCTGTATACCCGTTATTCTAAATCATCGTATGTATTCAAATATTCGTATGTTCATATACAATATTCGTACATCCATTATTATAAAAACATCGTATATTAAAATATTGGTACGTTCGTAATCCGTAATGATGAAAGCGCACACAAAATACAGAGACAATTTTAAAAAATAAGGGTTGATTGATGTCTTATATCTTTAGAATGCAACATTCGTTGCCAACCATGGCATTATTTTGGGGGACGGGGGGTTGAAGGAGCTGCAGTCTCCCCGAAACTGAGGTTTTAGTTTATAAATAGAATACAGTCGCAAAAACATTGGGTTCAGATAAAAGTCCCAGACCTCCCCCCAAAAGAAAAATTTAATTCTAACTACAATCTAAATAGTGTTACCAATGTAATCAGATTCGTTCGAAATAATACATTCATTACTTCCATCTATGGTTAAAATAAATATTTTATTTTTTACCTAATCCTACAGTTGTCAGCTAAACGTATAGTTTGGCATTTATATGTTTCCCGTTCAAATTTAATGAACTGCGTACATGTACTAGTTGTAGGATCTACAAAATTGTTGAAGTTAGGTGCATGTATTTTCCAGTTAAGAAACACATTTTTGAGTCGCAATGTACATGAAAATAATTATTTGTTTTTCAGCAACCTCTTGAAGTGGGCTGAGAATGAAAACAACTACTAAATCCTAAATAAAAGTCAGTGTTGAAATCCTGACGCATAGTATCTGCATAGTGCAGAGGAGTCTGCTTTTCGAAACTCCAGGTTCCGGTTAAAATACAGCGAAATATAAACAGAACCAAGCGATGAGTAATAAATCAAGAACATAACCATTAGACAGCATGGTTACTACACCCGGAAATTATGTTCATGAGATTGCCAATATGCTATCATTATCGCCGTTTTGGCAATGTTTACTTTCAACGGTATTCCCACGGAAATACTAAGAATTAAATATATATAAGCATTGTTTAAGTGTGTGTGTATGTGTGTATACATATATATTCGAAAACGTGAATAGTATTTTACAAATATAAAAATAATTAAAATTGAAATATATGTTAACAGTCTGTTATACATAATCTTATGTAAAGCGTTTTATCTTAAATTGGTAAAACTATTTTTTTAATAAATAACAATGACTCACAAGAAATTAAGTTATCGCAGGGAACATATTGTTCTGCGTACGTTTCATGCACGAAGTTGTGTCAGTTTTCGTGCTCCTGGCTTTGTTTTCTTTTTTAGTTTTGTTTTCTTTTTTAGTTTGTAATAGCAATACATCGTCATGGCATTCTCAGGTTCCACTAACATTTAAAATTTCATAGAATCTTCGTAATACACAGTTAAATTGCGCAACTCATAGCGCAGTTCCGCTTATCTTCTCCGATTTGGCAACCATGACGCAGAATAATTCGTGTTGCCACCTCATGAAAACTATAGACGTCAAATGAACAGAGCTCTTCATTGTTTAAAGAGGAATGTGGATTGCCTGAAAATTCTTGTTTCAGTTGTCTCATATGTTCACACTTCTGGATCTGATGGTGCAAAGAATGTAAGTAATAATTTACATTTTATGGCATATTTATTTATCTAATGGAATCTTTTATATTTAAACAAAACTATTTACACTCAATGTGTGCTAGAATAAAATCGTAATCAAAATACCCTTGCCTTCCTGGATAATTAATAAATGCTGTCATGTAATTTTAAAATATGAGGTAGTTGCTGATAAAAATCAGTTCACACTCCATCCCAAAAGGTTTTACATAAGTGGAATTTTTTGTGTTCTGTAAAATGATGGTTTATCAAGGTTTTTTGGAAAATTGACTAATATATTATAAACTAAGGATTGAGTTCAAAGTTATGTATAGTTTGTAGCAATATAATTGCATTTATGAGAGTTCTTCAGTGACTGTAATTAAAAAGAATAAGATCAGAACATTTATAATAAAAAAGAAGGGATCTTATCAGAGGATCTTGTAAGTGTTATTGAATCATTTATTTTTTTTCTTAGCATAAATAAGTAAATACTTAAAAGTATGCCCATTTTTTCAAAATATAGCAATTTTATTGAGGTTTAAATTATTAACCTTAATGAAGTTAATAGTTATGTTGATTATAGATGTTTCTTGGACTGTTAAGTACTTTTATTTAGAAAACTGCAATTCAGTATCTCTGAAAAAAGTTTACTAACTTAATGGTAATATCAATAATTAATATGCATATACTACAGCTGGACACATTTCAACCTTAAATAATGAACGGATGTTATTTTGAGGTTTTTTTAAATGTTGGAAGATTCATTTATAAATAAATAAACAGGAGAACATTTAGTATCTGCAGTATCAGTTGCTATCTAGAAATCCAATATTTAATTGTTTTGCAATACTTTTTTTAAAGGAAATATGAGCATATTTGTAGTCAAAAGTTAAGAAGAAAGAACCAGTATTAAGATGTGTAATAAGTAGTAGTATTTGTATCAGATTTCTTGCTGTAGATATGAGAATTAATATTATTTTAATGCTGATAATTAAATTTTAACTGTTTGAGATATATCTATTAATTGTAGTTTATAAAATGTGCTCAGATGGATGATGTATGAATTTACATTATATGAAGCAAATACATATAATACTTGTAGAAATTTTTGTTTAACTAACCAGTTGTTCCAAGTTATTCCTGTCCATTCATTTCTTTGTTTCCATGCAAATCCTTCAAAAGTTGCTCATTTAGTTTGCAAGATATTTAAGTGTGATGCATTTGCTCTGATTAATTCTAAGATTTAAAAATCACAGTTGACTATATGGTAAGTTTCTTTTGATTATTGTATTGCTAGTTATAGTTTGTTTCTAGTTCAAGGTTTGATCACAATCTGATATTTTGAGACTTTTAGTTAATTTGTTTTAAACACAATTCAACCCTTAATCCTTCAGTTGGCCAGGATTTTTTTTTAATATGTTTAAGTAAATATATATACATGCATTCTGAATTATTTCCAAGAAATGAATGTTATATACTAAAAATAAATCAATCCAGATGCAATGTACGAGGAGCATTTTTGCATTATAATAAAAAAGTGCCATTTCTTGGGAAATACAGAGTTTCAGAACCAAACCTTTAGCCCATTAGATGGTTAACTAATAATCTTTACTGTTTATGATGCAACCAGAAACCTAGTGTTTGAAAGACTACATTTTTCAGATGCACAAAAATATAATAAAACCATAAAATAAATACAAAATCTTATAAGAATTACATAAATTAAAGCATCTACATACTGAAAAAAATAAACTTACTTACACAGTTAGAAAAAAATGTAGCAAAACATTACCTAGAAATGTCATCTGTAAATAAATTAGGGCGAAGTTTCTTCCAGGATAGTGGAAGAAACTAGAAAAAAAATAAGGGGATGGAAGAAATAAACAGTCATGTCCCCATGGGGCTGTTAAAGGGGATGAATTCCCTAATAACAGTTTAACTTAGTTGAAAATAAATGTTTTATTATTTCTGCAACAAAACGCAAAACAATTAAATAACTTTTACTAAATCTCGTACAAAGTTTGGTAGAATTCTTATTCATTTTCAATTTGTTATATTGCATTTATGATAACGTAGATTTTAAAATTTTGTTTCTTGCCCTTTTTGAATAAATATGTTAATATTTTATTTTTACTGCTGTTAGGAACTGAAATTCAGTTTTGAAATCCATCAAAACTTATAAATTTCATGGCAAGTTTGAAAACCTACTTATATATATATATAAGCACCTACACATTTAAACAAAGAAAGTTATTATAGGCACACAAATGAAGCTAAATATATATATAATGAAAATACATAAATTGATTAGCAATATAATTGTGTTATATGGGAATAAAATAGATTTTCTTTGCCATGGAAAAAACTTGCTACATCTGGTGCGAATAAAACATTTCTAAAATTTGATTTACCTGTATACTATTTGCAATATGTAAAGTCTTTCATAGTAGAAAGCAGTGTGTTATTTCTGACATTTAATAAGTGTGTAATGTAGCTGAAATTAAAACTTAGGAGGATTGGAGCAAATTTTCTAATGGTTAATTTATCCAGTACTGTTCTGTTATCAGAACTGGATTCAGAAATAAATGTATATGTGCACTTTTGTACATATGTGCATATATGTGTGTGTTAATAGACACATATACATCCATATATATATATGCATACATACATTTTTTAATTCGGTCCCAATAACAGAAGAGTACCATTTATCTACAAAATTTGAAAATAGGTTATTGCATGCAGTAGCCCCCCCCCTCAAAAAAAAAAGAGTTTGTTTTGTACACAGTTTTATGATGATGAAGGCCAATTTTTATAATTTAGCTTTTTGTCTTTTTTCAATTTTGCTTTCTATTCTTAAATAATTTTGCTATTGATATGAATAGAAATTCAATGTCAGAATCTTTCTGTACTTAGTGAAGTGAAATAGAAAGTATAAATAAGAATATAAGTATTAATATATGAATAAAATGTAGACAAAGTAACGTAAACATGAAATGCATTCAAAAACTAGTTTCTTCCATTTTGGTGGCACAAACTTCTTCCAGCAGGTTTTTTCCATAGTTCCTTGCATTGTGCATTGGCATTCCAACTCTGAAATAAACGTTCAAGTTTACGATATGTTATATATAAAAAAGGAAAAAACATAAACTAATAAACTAACCAAAAATTCTATGACAATTTTTTTTATAAAAGTCAGTTAAAGTCCTAAAAACAATCAAATATCCAATAAAGATTTAAGAATTTATCATTCATATTTATCATTTATATTTCAAAGTATTATTTGTTACAAATTGGATTTATGATCTGTTAAACAAACTGGACTTGTAGGTCTGCAAGCATAAATATTTTTTCATTCCATGTCTTCTTTTTGAAAGAAATGGCATTTTTTGGTAGCTTAAAAATTTAAATGAACATAATTTTACTCATCGTGAACTAAAATGTAGCATCTCAGAGACTACTTATGAAGATTTACAAAAACATCGATAGTAACATGGCATAATGGACAGTATTCTGGATATTTTATTATGAATAATTTCTAATTGTACTGCATATTTTGGTCAATTACATCAAAGACTTAAGTGACTTTCCATTGCTAAATTCATAATGAGATGTTAGTGGTTAACAATTGTTACTTCGAGTTTTATCTCTTGCAGGAAGCAAAGAATTTTTTATGTTTCCTTTTGTAATCTACAATCCAGTAGTATTTTAAGTTTTACTTTATTTTTTAAAATCTGAATATTTATATTTTCCTGCTCAGTCAGCACAAGTTACTTCAAGTTTGATTTCTTTCAAGAAGCAGAGAATAATTTCTTATATGTTCTATTGTAACATACAGGCAGTAGTATTTCAAATAAAAGTTGTGTTTTATTAGTTAAGATCTGAAAAGTTACTTTTTTTCAATTTAATTCGCTTGAATTATAGGAAGGTGAAAACTCACCTGGAACCTATTGTGGTCTGGGTAAGCTTTTAATAAAGCAGTAGGGCATCGCTCTGCATATAAACTATAATGGATTTTGATTTTTGTTTAAATTTTTTGAATTTTAATGATTAAATTCTTACTGCTCCTCCTTTTTGGTTTTAGGTCTGGATTTGGAATTTTTAGTTTCTAATGAAAAGTGTAAAACATTATAACGTATGAATAATGATGAATGGCAAAAGATCCAGTGTTCCGCTTACAACTATAACTAGCATACAGAGCATAACCAACATCCTTGTTGAGTTACCTTTACCTGTGCCATTGCCTAGTGCCTGTGGAAGTCAGAGCTTATTGTCCCACTTAGCTGACCCAGATGAAGCTAGAAAGCTATTGAACACAAAGGAATCTCTTATCATCCCATTGCTTATTGATGCTCTTTATAATACAACTGATGAAATTGAAGTCAAAGATGAATATTGTGGAAGCTCGTATAGTGGAGAGATACCACAGCTTCTTCAGTATTTACTTGTCAAAACTCCTGGCATTTTTAAAGATGCAGTACATTTCCCACAACATGAAAATGAAGAGCAATATATTTCTTCAGATAAGTTACCACAGATGCAGTGTACTGATATTACAGAGTACTCTCAGCATTTTAACATAGCTGCTGTTTTATCTTGTCAGTCTTATTTAAATGAAGGTGATAATCCAAGTGATTACCCTATTAAATTCCATACAACTCTACAAAACAAAATTTCAAATGTTGTGCCACCATCAAAGTCACTTGTGACATACTTTCCTAGTACACATTTAATGACATCATCTGGTAAACACTCTGCTGCTCTTCCTTATAATATATTTCAAGAAACAAGTAATTCTTTAGTTTTGTCCTCAGGGGAGAATCCATGTATATTGAATTCTGTAGTGATTGAACAACATATTGCTAATATATCTCAGTCATCAGTTTTATTTGATCCAGTCAATAATATAAAAAGTTCAAACTACAATCAATTGAGTGCAGTTATTTCAAAAGACAATAGAAACACTAAAAACTGTATTTTAATTCCTAATAAGGCAGTGAGTAATATAACACTAAATAGTTCATCTTTTTTTTCTCCTTTAATTAATAAGAGGATTTTCTCAAATTCCATTTCATATTTTCAGAATAATTCATCAAGTGTCATTGATGTACCTGCTGTACCTCATGCAGATTGTACAAAAAAGCCAGTTCCGGAACAATGGCATCATGTTCCAAATCACTTTTTTAATAATTATCAGTCTGACTTCTGTACAATGGAAGATGCAAGCAATGCAGCACAAATGAACACAGAAAAATTATCTGAAGCACGTAGTAAAAATCAAAGGACAGATACAAATGAAAATGTATGTGTATGTATTGCCACTTTAGAAGAACAGTCGAAATCTGAAACGAAACCTACTGTTATGCTTTCTAAACTTAACATGCAAGATCAGTTTCTTTCTGATAAAAGTATAAAGATGTCTACCATAAAAAGTAAATGTTCAGGGGTTGTGAAAGAAAAAAGATGCCTCACTGATCCTGTTGTGTTGTTAACAAAGCTCAATACTGAAGAACTGCTTCTAGCTAAGGAAAGTATAAAGAAATTTATGTTAAAATATGAAACAAAAGCTGTCAAACTACCAATATATCATGGAACTTCAGAAATTAAAAGTTATCAAGTGTCACTATCAGGCAGAGAACCATATGTTACGAACAAAATATGTAAAAAAGATAGAAATAATGTGCATCATCCTATTGAAAATAATTCCGAAATTATTGAAAACAAAAATGTTAAAAGAAGCATCAGTGTTTCAGAAAGTGAAGTTATTAATCATTCTAACTTATTACATAACAGAATAAAAAGAAAGAGGTGTGCTGTTAGTCAAGAAACAAACTGCAATGAGCTTTTTCCTTCTAAAATTGAAAATGATCCAGTTTCATTAACACCTAAAGTGAAGAAATTTAAGAAAAAAAAGAAAAGACTAATAAATAAAACTTTAATTACTGAAGATGTAATAAAAAGAAATACATGTCAATATTTCTCTGATATTGTAGATAAAATCTTCAGTTGTGCTGAAGACATTGATTTATCTGTTGTTACAGATGAAGATGCAAAATGCCCCGAAGAAATACTTATATCTATAGATGAGCTGCAGGATTTAAGCAGAGGAGCTGCGAAATTGAAATACTTGAAAGAAATGAACCAATTTCGACCAGAATATTTAATTCATCTACTTGTTCTGCTTGAAAAAAATGTTACTGATGGTGCAAAATTACTTATTCTACAATTCCTTGAAGAACAAGATGAAGAAGAAATGCAATTATACTTAGAGTTAAGTAAGGAAAAACTGATGAGAAGTGTTCATGCTTCATTAACTGCTTTGTACATTATAACTTCTCCAAAAATGCCTGCAGAGATTTTCTTAGAAAATGTTATTGAAAGGATTGTCATGTTTTTAAAATACCAGCTTCAGAATACAGTTTTTCCACTCTTTGATATATCTTATAGATTTGATACTAATTCTGCTGAAAGTTACTTAGGAAATACAAAACAAAAACGGAATCATATAGGAAATGCAAAACAAAAAGGAAATCATAAAAAAAAAATTGTATTACCCTTATACAACAAATTACTTGAAGCAGTAAGTCTTTTAGCTGAGTTATTGGAGTTACAAACATTAACTGATACTCTTATTTTAGATATATCATCTTTAGGACTCAGCTCATTTTTTGTTGAAAGTGTAAATGAATTGCAATTAATTTCTCTTCGTTTGATTTCAATTATTTTTTCACGTTATGATGAACATAGGCTATTCATTTTACAGGATATCCTTGCATCAATAGCCAAGTTACCAAATAGTAAAAGACACCTGCGAAATTATCGCTTGAATTCAGAAGAAAATATTCAAATGTTTACTGCTTTAGTCCTGCAACTAATTCATAGTGTTATACGATTACCTGACTCTGAAACAGATGACAAACTCGAATATTCGATTAATAAAATAAAATCTAATGCAAAACATAAGTCTCATCTGGATAAAGATTTTATAATTATCACATCTTATGAAGCTTCAATAAAAACAGCAATAAATTTTCTGTCTTTTTTCATAAAAAAATGTGGCACAAAAAACAAAGAAATGGATTATCAATCTTTATTTGATAACTTTGTTCAAGATTTATTAATCACTGCCAATAAACCAGAATGGCCAGCTTCAGAACTTTTGCTTTCTATTTTAGGAAGAATTCTTATGAAAAATTTTAGCAATAAATCTATGGAAATGACAATGAGAATTGCATCTCTGAATTATCTTGGAATCATAGCTGCACGTTTACGTAAAAATGATATTATTACTAATGAACATAAAGATATCATAAATGATATTATACAGAGAGTAACTGTTGAGAGTGATTCAGAATTACGTCCTTTAAAAGAAAAAATGCAAAATCAAGGAAAATCTATTAAATATAATGAAGTTCAAGTATTACAAAAAGTTTTGCTCTACTACCTTGATTCCAATATGAAAAGTGATCCTGCTTATCAGTTTTACCGAAGATTTTACATTGCTCAGTGGTATAATGATACCTCGGTGGCTGCTGAAATGAAACATTCTGATACATCTTTAAATTTATTAAAGGAAGAATCTGGAAAATCAGACCAGATTATTTCCAATAAAAATAAATTACAAGAGCATTATAATAATAAATCTCAAATCACATTCAAGGATGAAAAAAAAGATATAAATCAAGGCCAATCCAGATTACAAAATGATGAAATAACTGATCAAGTTACTGCTTTGTCTGAGGAAAGAAAAAAATTTTTGTTAGCTGTTATTGAAAAGCAAGTTAAACTCAACATGAAAGGTGAAAAACATATTGATTATAAGACTGCTAAATTAATATCTCAAACGTTAACCTCTATGCAACATTTTTCAAAAAGTTTTGATTTATATTTATCACAAATTTTACAAGGACTTAGTGAGACTGCTGTAGCAATTCGAAGTAAAGCTATGAAATGTTTAACTCTTGTTGTTGAAGTTGATCCAAATATTTTAACTCGATTAGATATGCAGAAAGCTGTGCATGGTAGATTACTGGATTGCTCAACAAGTGTTAGAGAAGCAACTGTTGACTTATTAGGCAAATTTATTTTAATTAATCCTGAACTTATAAATCATTATTATGATATGCTTACTGACAGGATATTGGACACTGGGATAAGCGTGCGCAAGAGAGTAATTAAAATTTTGAGAAATATATGTTTAGAACAACCCAGCTTCTTTAGAATTCCAGAAATATGTGTTAAAATGATTCAGTGTGTAAATGATGAAGATGGAGTTAAGGAATTAGTGGAAGAAATTTTTCAAAATATGTGGTTTGTGCCTATTTCAGAAAAGAAACCAGAAAAATTACTTCAGAAAGTAAACAATATCATGTGTGTTGTCAAAGCATGTAGACACAATGAATTTGAATGGTTCAAGCAGTTGCTTAGCAATCTGTTGGAAAACAAAGCTTCTAATAATTACAAATCTGTTATTAAGTCAAGTCAGCAAATTGTTGATTGTTTAGTAGAGAATCTTTTGAAGTTGGAAGAATCTTCTCAAAATATAGATGGTAAAGCCAGCCCACATCTTTTGATATGCTTAACTACATTGTACTTATTTTGTAAAGTACATCCTCCATTTGTTGTACCACATGCTACAGTTATTCAGCCATATTTAAGTATGAAATGTACCATTCATTCTGATTTTCTTCTTTTAAAAAATGTTGTACAGATCTTAGAATTGGTCATTCCTCTTATGAAACATCCAAGTGAATTATTTTTGACACAAACAGAGGAAGAAATAGTTAAACTTATCTTTTGCCAGCATGTGAGTTTACTTAAGAGTTGTATTAGTTGCTTAGAAGTTGTAAATAAGGTTACACACAATTATCAACTTATTAAAGACTGCTTTCAAAAATTTTTTATTATTCTTTTAGGATATAGAAAAGAGTTTGAGAAAAGTCCTGAAAGTGAAACCTTAAAATCACTGCGTCCAAAACTACTACGTTCTTTGTATACAGTCGGATTATTTTCTCGCTATTTTGATATTGAAGCTATGAATGCAAGTTCTGAGCCCAACATACAAATTTCTCATAAAGATTGTATTTTAAAATGCATTATCTATTTTAGTCAACATGATGATGAGAATATATGTTTAAAAGCTTTAACGGGACTTGGCTTTTTTATGATTCAACATTCTGAATTTATGTTAAGTAACGAAGTCAAAACTCTGTATCATTACCTTCTAACATCTCCTGTTTCATCTTCTCCATTAAAATGTCAAATTTTAAAAAATATCTCGAATTATCTAATAGAAGAAGAAGTGCGAATGATAGAAAAGGAAGCTAAATGGATCAAAATATCAAAAAAAGAAGATTTAAAAGAAATGAATGATGTAACATCTGGCATGTCAAGTACAATTATACAGATATATTTAAAACAAATTCTTGAATGTGTTCTTCATACTGAATTAGCTGTACGTAAAGCATCACTTCAAGTTATTCATCTTATTTGTAAACAAGGCTTAATACATCCAGTTCAAATAATACCTCATCTCATATGCTTGAGTTCTGATGATAACCTGGAGATTCGACATACAGCGGACAAACTGCTTCAAGAGAATGAGCAGAAATATCCAGGATTTACTCAAATGAAAGCAGTAATGGGTGTGCGAATTTCATTTAAAATGCAACAACTCATACATAACCAAAAAATTCTTCGTGGATTTCGTGAGTTGGAGCCTCCAGTTAGTCGAAATGGTTTTTTGTATTCTGTGATGCGATCAATTAGACAAAATCGGCGGGCTTTCATTTTATCATTGCTAAAATTATTTGATGAACAGGCAAGAACACCACTGACAGAGCTTTTATATATAGCTGATAATATTGCATATTTCCCGTATAAAACACAAGATGAACCATTGTTTATCATGTATCACTCAGATATTATGCTTTCTCTATCTGGCTCAAATTTGTTGCAAACATTTCAAGAAGCTTTGCTGAATAGAAAAGAGCCCCAGAGTAATGAACAAAATCCAATGAATCCTGAAATGGATGACTGTGATGAAGATGATTTTGATACAATTTTAGAACGGCTTCCAGAGGATATAAGCATTTTGCGGGAATGTATTGCTGCATCTCAAGGCTGTAAATTACTTTTGTATCTCAAACAAACTCTAAAAGAAATGTATGGTTTTTCTGATGATAAAATTCAGCAGTACTCCCCAAATGAAGCAAATAGTATGTACGAAAAGTCATTAAACTGTAAACTGCATGTTCAGTTTCATCCTGAAACAGTGATAAATTTTATTTTAAATGAGGATTTAAAAGACAGAATGGATGATGAAAGGAGAGAACTTATACGGCAGTATGTTCATTTCAAACAATTAATGTTAAAGATAGATCCTAAAAATGACGGTGATGATAGTAATGAGGCTGAATGTGTTGCAGGATATTCTGCAGCAAAAGAAAGCAATAAAAATGAAAATCGACAGCAGCTTGTCTTGAAGAAAATAACTTTCTCCCGGAATAAAAGATCTTCTTATAATAGAAATAAGAGAAAATCCTTTAAAGCAGATGGAAAAAAAGTAAAAAAAGGCAAGAAAAGAAAACATATTATTACCTCGGATTTGGATGATTCCAGCAGTGATCCAGATTATCCACTCATTTGAAGGGACTGCTTTCTCTATTCAGCTTAAGAATACTTTAAAAAAGTCTAACATAGAGAAGATATAGTGTTCTTGGTATTGAGAACAAACAGATACATATTATTTATTTATTGTAACAGATACATATTATTTATTTATTGTTGATGTTTTGATTCTCAAAATTAATACAATATGAACTTTTATGTTCATAATATTAACATAAATTTTTTATATCATTTGTTATAGTTAGTTGAGTAGCAAGTTTTTAGTTTTAGAAAAGTTTTTATAAAAAATTTTTTAACTATATGAAAAGTTGAATAAGATTTTAAAATTAATTAAAATATGTTTTCATAGTCTCAAACGTAACAGAAGTAATTTCCTTTTTAGCAGTTTTATTAGTGTTAGTACTTTGTTATATGAGGTTACTTTTCATTTTAAAATGAATGCATTTATTATAATAAATTTGAATTACATCACACTGGTGTAAACTGTTAAAAGTAAAAAGCTGGCAGTTTTTTAATTAAAAAGGTTCTTACTTATTTTCCTATCAACTATTAAAAGTTGGCAGAGATCTTGCCAAAATTACACCACCAATTTTGGCAGAAGTTTGAATGAACAGAATGCTCTTTATTTAATCAGATAAATCAACAGCTACAAGTTGCGAATATGGTATTGAAACCTATGAGTTCAAAGTTTGAGATTACCTGACAGAGAAATTCACTAAAATTAGCACCAATCATTCTGTTAGTCAAAAATCCATAATGGAACATAAAATAATACCAAAACTATCTTCATTATAAACTTGATGCTACATAAATTAATTTAAGTATGAATTTAAATAGTGGTGTGCTTTTCCACAATGTCTTTAATTGCACCATTTTGCTGAAGTTTTCAAGCTTTAAATGTTTTAAGTGTGCATGTCAGTATAACCAGTCCCACAATTTTAAAAATACTCTACTGCTTGCTGTTCTGTAAAAGGTTGATCCTAAATTTTAATCCTTTTTTCATAAATAGGCAAGAGAAAAACATTAACAGTTAATTTATAACTTCTGCACAAAATTGAACCTAGCTTACTCAAGATCTGGGTTACACAAAACCAAAGCGAAGTTATTATGAGCTTGTTGCAACATCATGCATATATATAACTGAAGATAAATTGCTTGTTTGGAAACTGTCGATGGCAAAATACACAAGTACTATTAAAAATGATTTTTTAACAAATCATAAATGAAAAATATGTAAATATGAATAAAATACATATGATAAAGATGAAAATTACTGCATATATATTTTGATAATTATTCTGACAGAAAAGCATAACGAAATGCACTTAAAATAAAAAAAAAATTAAAAATTTGTAATCATATATATACATTTTGAAGAATGCTGCATAAAACCATGTAGAGTTGTTGCAGAATCAAGTAACCTAACAAAATACATAATGAAAGTTAGTAAAATGCTTTCTTTGAATTCAATATTGTTAATTTTTCTTTCAATACAGTACCAAGATCGAGATCTGGACTCTTTAGGACTTCTGTGATTCTGCATTTTAAATCATCAATTTAATTCTAGTAAAGTGACATGTAAGCATTGGGTATTACTGTTTAGATCAGAGAGAAAAATGCTAACCCTTTCCCCATATGGCCAGAGCAAGTGCAACTGGTGTGGCCACAAAAATTTTAGAATTTAGAGGGAACATCAAGCAGCAAAAATTTGAATTTTTTTGGCTGAATTTTTTGGAATTTAGGAGAGAAACTGGACAGCAGAATGTAGGGGCATCAGAATTTTAGGACCTAGAGAAGTACCAGGCAGTAGAATTTAGGTCTCACAGAATGCTCAGTGCCAGGCCTCTGTCCCACACATCTACTCAAAAGCCAAAAGTGTGATCCTGGTCAACATCAATACAATAAAGCATTGTTATTGGCTATAGTGCCACTTCCCTAGTTACCAGGTGTTTAAAAGTGACATGCAAAAATCTTAGACTGGAGAAAAATTGCATTTATGGCACACACCTGCCTCCTTTTGTTGCTATATTCTGTTCCTAGACACTGAAAGAGAGGATTTTTTTTTATTATTATTTTAATTATTTATTTATTTGGCTGGTGGTTTTGAGGTGTAGTTACTTTATCAGTCTCAATATTGGACATCTGGATTTCAAGACTTTAAACTGTATGAGTTATACTCTATTAAAACTTTAATGTAAAAAGTGTAAAACTTAAAATATTTTCAAAGGTTTTTATTTTTTTCTTAAAGAAAATTTGTTTTAAAACAATGAATAAAAATGTAGAACTTTCAGATAGTTCACTTTTTCTTTTTTTCACATAAAAACAAATTGTATTTCTAAAATAAATTACAGTTGTTTTCTGTAAAATACATTTTTAAATATTAAAACAGAAAGAACGCATTTGCTGATGGATATGACTAAATAATCTAAGGTTTAAATTGCTTTAGAAGGAAGTTTACACCATGATTTGAGGATAATGCAGATAACTTAAGTGTCACATGAAGAATATTCAATGGAGAAACATTTCATTTTCATTAATTTTCTATGCTTGTGTTTGGGCATCAACAAAAGTAAATATGATAAGCAAGTTGTAAAAAGCTATTCTCTATTCCTTTTTAATTTATTTAGGGGGGGAGCTAGGCTTCCATTTACCTGTGAAAGCAAAAATAGTCAAACTAAATGTTTTCAACTAGAAAAATTGGAACTTTTTTTCCTAAAACATCAGGGAATTTAAAAAGAAAGCTTCGATCAGTCTTGAATTAATAAAGTGCTCATATTTTAAATAGTAATTGATAAATAAAAATTGCTGTCTTAAAAAAGAAAGTGACTATCTTGCACAAAGCATTGTACCCACCTGATATCTGATGAAGTTTTTATCAACTTAATAGCTTATGTGATTTCTATTATCCCGCCCTTTAGATGCATAACTACTCTTGATAAATAAGTAATTTAGAAGTTGTTGTATTGTGTGATTTATGTTACAATAAACATACTAACTAAGCACTTTTCAGTCTAGGATTAATTCTTGATGCACCATATTTTCATATTATAGATATACGCAGAAGTGGGCGGGACTATTTCACACTAGTCATACAGGTACAGTCCTCAGTCCCACTGCCCTAACTATAACTAACTGTCCCAGTTTTGAGGGAGGACACCTCGGGTGACAGTTCAAGGAACTCCACCACGTCTCTTTCACTACTATCAACCTCTTGAGAGGATTTTTTTCGTCTCTGCGTAAATTGAGTGGTCTCTTGCCACACAAACACTATACCAGTAGTTCTCAACCTATTTTGCTCTGTGCATCATCTATTTCACAACTGCTAGATCATTCCTCTTTTCCTTTCCAAAACTCAAAAGATACATATACATTTACTTAGAATATGACTTTTTTCTTTTAATTTTAATCCATTAGATTTAGATTATCTTATTAACATGTTTTATAAATTAAACAACAAAAAGTATAAAAAATATATAACTAAATACTTAACAGCTAATAAAAGAGGCTGACCACATTCCCCTGCAACTGAAAACTCCTGCACCATATGCTTGCAATAGAAAACCAAAGAAATTAAAAGCTGAAATTTAGTGAAAAGCCCGTCTTTAAATTTCAGATAAAATTCAAACTAGGTGAATTGCAACAAATAGTTTACAAGATTCAATGGATAAATTTATAGAGAAGCTGATGTGATTACATAAATGCTGTATATTTTGATATATATTTTCATTTATGAATTATACATAATAATACACTGAATTCACATTATTAAGAATTTCCAATTTATGGTTACCTATATTTAT
Organism: Stegodyphus mimosarum; assembly: GCA_000611955.2. Lineage (NCBI taxonomy): Eukaryota > Metazoa > Arthropoda > Arachnida > Araneae > Eresidae > Stegodyphus > Stegodyphus mimosarum. Next base: position 138,910 of record KK122428.1, read on the forward strand.
AAACTCTCATGATATATAATTATCACATATTTATTGTATGAGAAAGCACCATGTTTTTAAAGAAATCCAATGTTTTCTTTTTCATTAGTTCTTAAACTCTACAATCCTGTTACGACTTTTATAACACAGAAAAATCTTTAGAACCGATCAACTAAATGATGGTTAAATATCAAGTGTGTAAATTTACATGCATGCATGGATTGGTTACAGTCATATGTGTACTTGAAAACATATAAAAAAACTTGGTAATTCTACTGGATGTTGCAGCATAATCGGAAAATACCAGTGGTTTTAATGTAGACAGAATTATTTTTTAAATTTTAATTTATTTTTTAAAGTTTTACTAGATACAGTATGTTTTCAAGTGTGGAAAAGAGCTAAATAAAACTATTATTCGAAGCCAACATCAAAGAAACTCCAATATTCATCAGAAAATACAAAAGCCTGAAATGCTGTAAAATTATAAAAATAATTTTTTCCATGTGTTAGATGAACAACAAAGCAAAGATAACAACTGAGATTTATAAAAAGTCTTTAGAAGAACCAATTTTCTGGAAAAAAAAGGGAGGGAAGAAATATATTCTTGTAATAGATAATCGTGCTGCTCATATGAAAGTTTTTAAACTTCTGGCAGTATAGGTTAAATTTCTTTCTACAGTACAACTATTTTAAATGAAATTGCTTTTGAAAAAAGTTATTCTGAGCATGGAATTCAGAAAAAGTTTGATACTATTAGATATAGCTGATGCAATGCATAAATCAGTTAATACATAGAAAAGCATTTCCCAAGATACTATTACCAATAATTCTGACATGCAGGTTTGTTAAAAATACTATTGCAATACAAGAAATGAGGAAGAATGATTTCTGATCCCAGTATGAATGAAATATTCATAAAACGCAGAAGATACGTAACCATGTACAGAATAAATATTCGATCAAGAAATCATTGAAGAACTGTTGAATATCATTACCAGAGAATGCTCCAGCAAGAAAGAAGAATGTTTAGAGGTAATTCCAAGATCTACATTTAACAAAGCAGAGAAATGTTCTCAGAATGTGCTGTTCCTTTGAAGCAAAAAAGGCCTGTGAGCATTAGCTGCGTGAAATTGCCCTGAAAAATAATTAGTGGTTTTTTTAATTAAATTTCTGATGAAAAGAGATGAACAGATTGCATTTCTTTTGTTTTTTAATACCATTCATTCCTTATGTGAATTCTTTATGCAAACTTCTTTAGAGGTTCATATGAGTTTGTAAAATCAAAAGTACATTGTGATAAATAAAATATAAATAGAGGTGGTTTATTTTTATATCCACATATTATAAAATTATTGATCTCTCTGTATTAGCAGTTGAGATCTGAAGGTAGTCCATTAATACTTTTTTTTCCCTTAAGAATGAATAATGAAGGATGGAGCAAGATTTTCTTCTTATGTAAAGAGAGAACTGTACACATTTTCAACAATTTGTAATGAGAATTCTATTTTTAAGAAAAGTAAAATTTTGAAAACATATCAGGTACAGGATATAAATAATGTAATTTAACAGAGAATCTCTTGAGAAGGCAGAATTTCACTTTCAGCATATCACACAAGAAAAAATTGTCACTCATACACTTATCAATTCAAAGTGATATATACTAGTTAAAAATTATATCACTGTACTGATATACTGCACTAAAAATCATATCACTGTTGATCTCTTTGTTTTCAAGAGAATGAAATCAATTATTGTTTAAAATAAAGAGTAATGCTCTGAAAGAAATTTAGTTTTATGAAGAAAATGGACAGTTGAATAAAATTTCGTACTAAAAAAAAAAAGAACTATAATTGCAGATTTAATTCATACATTAAAATAAAATATATTTTGTATGGAAGACATTCTGGAAATTATTAACTCTTAAACTCATTCATCACAACAAGCATTTACCATGCATTTATGTCTATATTGTTGCATGCTTACGCATTCATAATGGACTAAATGTGCAAGTCGTTAAAAAGTTAATAATTTTTTTTTCTTTTCACAAGAAATAAAACAAAATACTGAAATAGTTCCTCAGAGATATTCAATATCTCAATCATTAAACAGAACTCAATTCAAAACAGAAAAAGTTAATACAATCTCACAGCGAATTCACTACAATCAATAACAGCATTGAGTAAACAATACCAGTTTGCTTAAAACAACTGCAACTGAGCTGAGATGTTTTAAATTCAGCTTGTATTAGCTTTTTAATCACCATAAGATCATTCTGGTATTTTCTCAATTTTTTTTTGATATCAAAAACAATTACGACATAGCTATTTATTAAATATTAAATACACACGCTCTAGTATTTTTACTTTTCCGACATAGCTTTTCCTTCAAATTGTCACACACTGCGTTGCACGGGAAAATGCTGCTTTCAGAGAAGCAGTGAGATGACAGGCCTTAGCTTGGGGATTCCCATCAATTTGCTTTGCAACTACAGAAAACTGTGTCTTATATACTTGCCAAGAGGTCTTCCCATCATATGTGGATAGCTTCAGTGAAGGACAAGTTTGATACAGTCATCCCCCCCTTTTAAAACATGCGAAATTTTAAGTGTTCTTCCTTACCTAGAATTTAAATCATTTTTTAATTACTGAAACTATCAAGTGTTGAATCCTATTTTTATGACTTAACTTTGCAATTTCATAAATATACTAAAAAGCACTTCATTCGATCTACAGCATTACTGCAAATTCTTAAAAGTATCTATTTTTATGCTATACGCTTTCATTGTAATGTAGATACTTATTATCTCTTATACTCATCAAAATCAAAGGTTTGAACTCGGTATGAGTTCTTGGATGGACACAGAGCTTAGTCCAATACCTCTGTAGCAGGGAGAAAAAATCTTTATTTCATATTAATTTAGATAAATAAGACAAAATGCTGTTCCTTTTATGCCACATGAATTGATCATAAATACAATCAGGTTACACATAAAGTAACAGCACATAATTATTTGCCTTTCAGAATGCATGATTAATTCTTAAAATTTGAAACATCTATAATGCACTAAAAAATGTCCAGTTTGGTTCAAGAGCATACTAATGCTAAATCTGGATATTGATATAAATATTTAGACTGTCAGTCCAAGAATAATTTTGTATTATTATATAATGGTAAAATACATAATTTCACTGATGAATTTTTCAATTAATAACAATTTGCACAGATTTTAATATTGTATTCATTAATAAATATAAGCAATACATGCCAGCTTTAAAAATACACAAAAATTTAATCTTAGTTTGGCATCAATTTTAAATAATAAGGAAGAAAAATACAGCTTTAGTCTTTCTGTGGTAAAATGTACACAGAAATAATTTTTTTAAGCAATTACTTGTCATATTTTTATTTTGAATTTTTCAGTTGTTCATTAATTTGCAGAGAAAATTTAAAAACAGATTCCTAATTATATGCTATTTTGATTGTAATGAAGTTTTTGATAATAAAATTTAAATTTAAATCATTATTTTATATATTCAGTAATGTAACGCACATTTCAAACTGAATTTCTCAACTTTTGTTTCTAATTAATTTGACAAGAAAAGATTCAATGTAGTTTCATTTAAAATTAACAATATACTAAGTCAACTATAATGTATTCTTTATTATGGCAAAGCCATTCCATTTGGCTACATAATATAATTCTGAGCAATGCACACAATTACTAAAATAATCAATACATTTAAAACCATCAGAAAATGCACTTTGCTATTGATGTACAGAAGTTTATATTTTCTGTATTCAGATTTAACATTTCCTGCTGTCTTCAGTTGAAAGCATTTAATATCATATTGCTTGATGATTATGGTAAAAATGACAACATATGAATCATTTTTAATCATCTGTTACATACAAAGTTAATGAATAGAACATACAAATACATCATTTTAACTTGCTGCATTTTTAACGGTATTAATTAAAATATTTAATAAAGTATGTAAATAATCAAAAGAAAAATATCTGCAATAAACAGCTGCATATAAATTTGAAAAAAGCTGTGAAAATTAAACATAAATCTGATCACTTTTTAACAAAATATAAATTTGTTGCAACATACAATGCTATAACAGTCAAAAAATAAATTGCCTATGAATCAAACTTGTCATAATGAATTAAAATTATATTTATTATACTTTTTTATTTATGTGAAAATCATTACATCAGTTCCTGTTGATTAAAAGTGATAGTGATCCATAATTTACTCTTCAGGATTACTAAAACCTGCAAGTATTACTAAAATCAAAATAAATTTAAAATATCAATTTATACATATAACTAAATATACTAAATAAAATGAAAAATAAACATTGTGAACTGGTGCAATTGTAAAAACTTAAAATAAAAAGAATACACACATACACCTACATATATAATACATACACAGATTACATTAATATATTATTTTATAATAAATCACATTTATAGGCATATTATAAAAAAATTATTTATCAACAGTTTTCATTTTCAGTTTTTCCTTTTCAATTTCTGTCAACATTGAATCCCAAAGAATAAATTGTTTAGATAATGAAGTAACCTAATAAAAGACAGTTAAGGATTTAACATATAAATTTATAAACATATTATTTTTTAATGAAGTAACTTATTTATGTCCTTCATTAAAAACATATAATTATAGCTCATGTTTCGAATCTCGAGTTTTATGCAATATTGTTTACAGCATTTTTAGTTAATTTACTTATGAAATTAGATTTGCATTAAAAGCTATCTGGTATTAAAACAGTGCTATGAAGATGGAGCACAAAACATGTGAATCTAATTTTTTTAACCAATTTCAATAAGAATGCACATTAAGCACAATAATTAACAGTCTGCTGCATGATAACATAGAACACTGTATCAGATATTTTTTCATGAAATTATTAAATATGAATCATCAAGCAATGTTTTTGAATAATCTGCAAAGTTAGAGTATAATGATTATACTTCACAATTTGTTTAGGCTTTACTGACATAAAATGGCCACTGAACATCAATCAAATTTTAAAACATCCAAACACAAAATTTCATTGAATGAAATTGGTTAGGTTATTCAATTATGGCAAAGCACACGAGGGCTATCTGCCTAGAGGGAGGGATGCCTTCGTGGAGGACTTTCCAAGGGAAACTGGCTCGTATACATGTTACACATGGGGAAAACGCCCATGCAGCCAGCCCGTTCGCGGGATTTGAACCTCGGACGGAACTACCAGTGTTCAGCGTCTTTACCGCTCGGCCGCTGGTGGGCACGAATGAAAATTGGAAAAATATAAGAAATGCACATAAAGAATATAACAACAATAAAATAATTACATGAAATGTAAATAAACCTATTCCTATTAGTTAAATGATCTTCAGCAATGGGATTGATTCTGGTTGCTCTTTTACTGAAGCTATCAATTTGATTGTTCCTATGAATAGGTGTATTGGGAGGATTCAAATAATAAAATTATAAAAAATATGATGGCTTTAAAATAAGAGGGAGAAAAATGCTTCCTTATTTATTAAACTTTAGATTATATCCCCCAAAAGTTACATCATCAAGTGCCTATGAGCTACATCGAGCTTGAAATTTTTTATCCTTACATTAATAAGTTCCAAATTTATAAAATATTATTTAACCTTAATTTATTTTCTAACCTATGGATGTTTTGTAAAATAATATAAAGTTGTATATAATCCCATGGTTTATTTCCACAAAATCTATTTTTTAACTGCTAAAAATTATAGATCTACGATTACAGTATCTTTTGCCTCCCATTTACTTAATCCAACAATAGAAAAATTAGTACATAACCAAAAACAATAACTAAAATTACAAGTGTTCATTTTCAGATAGTTTAATAAAGGAATAAAATGTATTTGTCATATTATTTAATGCTATTTAATCTAAGGGGTGTTTTTTACAGATCTTTAAGAAGTGTTATCATGTTATCTTTACTTAACAGTTTTCTTTTTTCTTTATATAATATGCAATTTTATTATTTAATTAATAGGTTTCAAAGCATTAATCATGGGATAAAATATGTCTTGTAGTTTTGTATTCATATGTGCCATGGAGCTAAAAGTAACATAGCTGGACTAATGCTTATAAGTTCAAGAGTGAAGCAATAGTGTTATGGCACATGGTGTTATGTCACAGACGTGATGGAGAGGTCGTCAAAATAGATCAACCCAATAATGATATATGATGTAATGTAAATGTGCATTATTGATTAGTAAGTGATGCAAATCATCTTTGTTATTCAGGTGCCTGCATGTTCGAGTTTACAATGCTTCATTGTCATCAATCCTCAGCTATGTTTAAGGACACTATATTGGCCAATTAGCACTTCTGGATTGTTCTGGGGTTGAAGCCTGCATAGCTACATGAAATGATCTCAGAATCATAATTGAGGTTTCCTGAGTTCCTAAGTGGTAAAGCAAGTATTCCTGATAAGAGTTCTCAGCTGCGACTTACATATATGTCTGAAGTGAGCAAGATTCTTTCAATTAGCAATGTCTTAAGTCTTATGGAATCTTTTTTTGGGGAGTATTATAGTCTGAATACAACAGTCTATCTGATTGCACCCTCATTCTGAATTCAAACAAGTTTGTTTGTTCATGTTTGTTTCAAGTTTCAACATGTTATTCAGCATAAAAATGCCTTAATAATTCATAGCAAAATGTCAAATAACATTATTCTACTAATTTTGATCAATTTTAAGTTTATCAGTATATACTTACTGGGTGTTCCTTGTAAATCTTTTCGCCCTGAATAACCTATACCGTCAACTCAAAGGAATTTATTGTATTGTCCTTGATATTTTAGATTAGATTTGATAAAAAATTTTGTTAAAATCATGTACAAAGGCAAACATGACTTTAGCTGCTTTAAATCAAAATTTCCACCCATTACTAAAGTTAAAATGGAAAAAGATACATCTGCAAAACTTCAAATTCAACCAACTCAAAAATAAAAGATTTGTACTGTTAATGAATTTTGCAAAAAAAAAAAATTATTTCAAAAGGTTTTAAACAAATGATCCAAAATGGAAATAATTAGTCGTGTTCGTATTTATAAATTAAATGGCAGTTACAGAAATTTATAATATTCACTGCCACTGTGAAATCTACTGTTGTCTCAAATTTCTGTCTCAAAAGTAAATACAGTACAAAGTTAGAGATCCGGAACAATCTAAAATCTGGACTTCAAAGCCGCCAACAATTTTTTTTAATGCTTTACGCATGCACATTTGATTTTCTTCCTCCTTCTATAATACAAAATGTGGAGAGTCCCAATTTGTAATTTCACTTTGGCACTAAATAAAATACCTCCTTATTGAAGATACAATCATTTTAGCTTAAATTTGTCTGATCAATAAATTGGCTCCATAGCTGAAAATCTGCTTGGCATACATCTCAAACCAAAACATTCTACATAGAAACATTGCTGATTTTACATTTACTAATATTTCATATCCCTGATGCCAACCTGGTGAATCATTATTTATTACATTTTGCTTTCATATGACAACTTGAGTAATGACTCATGCAGTATTGCCTAAACAATTTTTTTTATATTAGTAACTGAATAACAAAGAGTATGGTAACCTTTGATGTTGAAGAGGAAAAATTAACAAAAATTTCTTTCCATATGCTAAAAACAGACTTTTGTTAATGACACTTATAGGCCAAAAGATTACATTTAGTGCTATTTGAATTAAGAGTTACTGATTTGTTATTCACATAAACCCAGAACTGGCACCAGAGCTCATATGGCCACACCACGCAGAAGAATTTAAGGAAGAAAAATTTCAGAATTTAAGGAAAGCACTGGGAACCAAAATTTAGGGGCAGTAAAAATTTATAACTTAGGGAGGCACTTTGTAGCAAAATTTAGGATCTGCAGAGACTGCATCAGGCAGTGAGCTATCTAGCGCCGGCCCTCGATAAGCCTTAAAAGTATATGTAGGAATTTATTTATTCAGGACTCAGACAAGCCTTTAGCATGTGCAAGATATAGACATAAGTATAATAAATAACTGATACAGTTCAGGCTTAATTGTCTCAGAGTGTGATAAAAGCAAGACAAAATTTAGCGAAACAACTTGTCTTTCATCACCAATCTCATAATAATGTATAGTGGCCATTATTAAGCTAAGTTAAAATTATACTTTGCTAATTCCAAGAAATTTTAATTAATATAGGAGATTGCACTGTTCCTTAACTTTCTGATTTGATCCAGTTTATTATCTTTTGCATGTTGTTATTAATTAGAAAAGTATGGTAAAATTATACTTTACTGATTCCAAGAAATTTCAATTAATACAGATTGGATTGCACTGATCCTTAACTTTCTGATTTGATCCAGCTTACTATTTTTTGCATAATTTTATTATTACAGCAATTTCATGAAAATTGAAGTTTGAACTTTCAATTATGTCAAAGAGTTTCTAATTCTGCAGCTGCAACAGGAGCTACAAAGCAAAAGCATGTTTCAATGTCCATTAAACAAAAAGTGGAATTGCTGCAAAAAAATGGATAAATGCATATCCGTTTCAAAATTATGCAAGGAGTCAACACTGCATTGGAAGGTCAATTGTATATGACATAAGAAAACAGAAAAAGGAACATTTTTGAATTTTTTTGTGGATTCCGACATTTTACTTGCAATGAATACAGAAAACTTATTCACTTTCCTAAAAGTGACAATCATGACAAAGTGATGATTGAATGAGTCAGTGTCACAATGATGTGCCATTGTTGGGTCCAATGCTAATAACTCAAGCCAAATTATTTCATGAAGAAATGAACTTAAAAACTGAGTGCACATATTCTACAGGCTGGTTAACGAAATTTAAACATCCCCATAAGCAATAAAGTATAATGCAATTAAAAATTTCAGGTGAAAAACTTCAGCTAATACTGAAGCTGAACTATTTGCAGATGAATTAATAGTGAAAAGTTATCTCCAGAACTCCTCATTAATAGTGAAAAGTTATCTTCAGAATTCCTCATTAATAGTGAAAAGTTATCTCCAGAACTTCTCATTAATAGTGAAAAGTTATCTCCAGAATAAATTTGCAATGCAAATGAATTGGTTTTTTCTGGCAATACGTACTGCGAAATACTTTGGCAACCTCTACAGAAAAGGTTCCAATTAGTGTCAAAGATTCCAAAGTGAAACTAACAATTTTAACATGTGCAAATGCTATAGGAATGCACAAGTGTGTTCACTTTAAGGAATGCATTGTAAACTTTTCATAATTAGAAAAAATACACGATCTTGAGAATTTAAAGGAATAAAGATTATCCCCATTACATAGCATGCAAATAAAAGAGCATGGATGACATAAGCTTTAATGAATGATTAGTTTGAAAATCATTTCATACCCAAAGCTCGGCAACATTTGAATTCGGCTGGCTTACCTGATGACCCAAAAATTGTGCTGATTGTGGATAACTATTCGGCACATATTTCACTTAAAGTTTTAGTGAAAGCTAATGTAATCCATATTATTCTTTTCTCCAAATTCTACGTCCATCATTCAGTCTATGGCTATAGGAATAGTGCGTGTGCTGAAATGTAAATATAAAGTAGCATTTTAAAATCCATGCTAAATTTCTTGAATAATGGGCAAGATTATTCAAGAATTTTTTTAATATTTTAGCATACAATTGTGTCTTCGGATACTTTAAAAATGCTTGGTGTAATTTATGGGTAGCTACCATATTTCATGGTGAGGATGAAGAAAATAATAGCTACGAATTTGAAGGTTTTCAGATATTGCAAACCAATTAATTGCAATAACAATGCCCAATCATGAATAAATTAATGAATGGCGAAATCTGTTGTATGGTTGGTTCTAGATCCAGAAAATACCACTACTGATAGAGAAAGTGACACAGAGATTATTGAAAATGAAAAAATTTCGAATGACTACTTAGTCGAAATTCTCAACACAGCAGTTACAGGACTTGAACAGTGGAACTTAGTAACTGAACAAGAAGTTATGTTTGTTTACAGAATTAAAGAAAAGTATTAGCACAAAAAACGAAGCAATTTAAACTTACATTGAAAGAAATATTTAATAAAGTAAACAAATAAATATTAAGCTTTTTTTTTTTGGTAAATCCGATCATAAATCTCGGTTTTATATTTTTAATTTTATAATTTCTACATGGCATTTCACTTGATTTAAACTGATGATCTAATATCCAGAAAAATCCCAAATCTGGAATCACCAAAGTCCTGACGAGTCCAGATCTCAGACTTTGCACTGTATCATGTAAACGATAAGCATAAAGCAAATGATAAGCATAGTCTACAAAATAAAAAAGCAGCTAAATTTACTTTTGAATATTAAAGAAGTAAATAAAATTACACATTAAACTGCATGAAAATTTACATGGTTAACTATTTTAAACTTATTTAATAATTAATGAAATACAGTAGTCATCATTTAGTTCATCAGAAATAAATATCTCATGAAGCAGTATAATTAAACATATGAACATCAGTTTAAGTAATAAAATATTGGCATATATTTATGTAATTATAAAATAGTTAACTCAGTTCTTTTAATAAAGGCATGAAGGTTTTTATTTTATATATTAGCCTGCCCCTTTACAGAATGCATAAAATTTTACTTTTGTGCCCTTTACCAAATTCTCAGATATGCTATTTATACCCTATTTATTCAACTGTGGAGTTCAGAGTATGACATGAAATACTATAAAGCAATATAATACATACAAAAAGCATTTGATTTAGAATGCTTGTGAAGCTCTCAAACTATAGACCATTGGAAAGTAAGATCAATTCTACAATTCATAATAATTAAAAAAAAAAAAATCAAAATGGATTAACTGTGGGGGGGATGTGAAAGTTGTCACGGGATGGAATGTTTTCCATGACAAATGTTTCAAGACAATTACTATGAGGGCAATTCCAAAAATAAGGTCTCTTATATTTTTTTATATACAAACAACCATTTATTTTCTATTAATACTTATCATCATTTTTGAAGACAGCCTTATTTTTCTGCACAATCCCCATTTTGGTCCATGCATTTTTGTAGATGCTGTGACAGTTTTAAAATGCTCACATCATACCAGCTTGCCAGCATATCCTTCCGGGATGTGTTGAACCACATCTGTTATCTTATCATTGGACCAGAACCACTCTTCAGACAAATAATCTTTCAACTTAGGAACAGGTGGTAGTCACTGGATGCCAAGTCCGGACTGTGTCAGTGGGTGATGATGCTATAACCAAAGTTTTGCAAGAGAGCAATGATTTCAGGGATGACATGTGGCAGGCATTTCTATAAAGAATGTTTATGACTTTGCTCAACATTTCCCTTCTGAGTTTCTTCAGTGTTTCACAGTACCTGTTAACAACAATCCCACTTCCAGTCCCAAAACACAGTTGGCATGACTTTACCAGCAGGCTAAGTTTGTTTGAATTTTCGTGGCTTGGCGGAAGAGGGATGCCACTACTCACTTGACTGTTGTTTGGTCTCAGGTATAAAATGGAATGCCCAGGTTTCGTCACCCATGATAATCAGGCCCAAGAAGTTGTCCTCTTCATCTGCCCAGCAGTTACGAAATTCGCAGGAAGAAACAACTTGTTGCCATTCGTGCTCTGTCAGTATATGCAGGACCAATCATGCACAGACTTAGATAGTGTAGATGGTGCTTCAGAAAATCTCAAAAATCAACATACAGAGAACATTCAGACTGATCCACTAATCTTCACACTTTTTTTTTTCAACTTTTATGACTTTAAAGGTCTACCACTTCTTTATTGGTTGTGAATTTCAGTATGACTGGCTGTAAACTCTCTGCACCCCTTGCTAACATTTTTAACATCCACACACGGCTGTCCATACACTTCTGTCAACTGGCAATGAATTTCAACTGGTTGAATACCTTTTACATTCAAAAAGCAAAAAATTGGTTGAACTTGGCAGTAGCATTCAATAGAAGCTCTATTTTTAATAGCTGCCAAGCCAAGCCATCCTAGTGAAGGGAGCGCATGTTTATCTGGGAGTGCAGGAAGTGCCACTCACAACAGTGTGCCCAACAAACAAACTAACAGTTCACTACAATCCCCAAAAATAGGAATTTTTATTTCTGGGACTGCCCTCATATATCATATTTATATTTTAAGATAAAATGCCACACCAAAAAAGTGATAAATTCAAGATAAAACAGTTGATATTAATTTTGACACACAATTACAAATAGATTTTCTCAACAGAAAAGATCTAGAAAGGATACAAGGTCATTATAATTTGCAAGCAGAATTTTAGTTTCTTCAGCTAATTTTGAAACCTCTTCCTACAAATTTAAAAATATGCTTTCAAAATATACTGATACTGTCAAAAATATACTGATATGAAAACATGTTTTAGAATATGTAAATTGATAAAGTTGTTGACTAAATTTATTAAGATTTAAGTGATGTAAAAAACTAAATATTCAACAAACAAAAATATTACATAACATTAAAAAATAACAACAGGAATATTACAATAGTGTCAAAGCCATAAAAATGTTAAATGAAACTCATTCTGTTGTTTGGTCTGGCAATTTCATTCCTCAAAGAATATGATCTGAAACTGCAAAACGTTTCAAAGAAAAGAGTTTGAGATAAAAAAAAAAAAAATCACCTGGTTGTAGGTATGAAATATCCTTCACATGTCCGTATGCGATAATATGTTTTTATTTTCAGTTACATGAAATAAGCAAAGTAACCAAGCAAAGATTTGTACTTTCATTATCAAGGGAATGTAAGGATTATGTTATCTAACTTTAAACTGAACAAAAAAAGCCCATTAAAATCATTCATCCTCTTTAATATGCTTTAAAAATAAATGCATTCTTTTATTAATTTTTTAAATGCCAATTACTTATACGTATGGCAATTAAATATGAATGAGCCTTACACATACAAGCACGCTCTCGATGCTCAACCAATAGACAGGGTTGCCACTCGAACAGGAGAATGAAATTCCTTGACTTTTCCAGGTGTGTTTTAAGAAAATTCCAGTCTGTCTGCGTAATGCACTTTGGCTGTGCTAAAAGGTAAATTAATTATGGTACCAACTGAAAACCCAAAATTTGCCAATTGCATATGACTTATATATTATCCCCAAAGATTACTATTATAACTATAATAGGAGTTGTTTTCTCCACTGGAGAATTGAGATCAGAATCTGTTCAATGTGGATAAAAAATGTCTTTTCTTTTCCCTGACATTTTGCAGTTAAACGAAAGAAAGAAATCTATTTAATGATATTTTTAAATAAATTCAGGTATTTTATATTTATTTAGCTGAATACATAAGCAAAAAATATGTGCATTGAATTTTGTGATATTATGTCATCATACTGCTAGAATTAGTTTCAGGATTATGTGAGAGAAAATTTCCTGAAATTTGAAAGCATTATTTACTAATAATAAATAAATTTAGGAAGAAGCAACATTAAATTATATGAATAACATTAAAATAATTAAAAAACTGAATTACAATAATCAACCATATTTTGGCGAATGTAAGTTATATTAAATGGTTAGCCTAGATCACTAATTAGTATTTTTTCATTTTACTGCAAAATGACAAATAAGGCATTTATTAAAAAGAGAAAAAAAATGTTTAAAAGATATTCGGGTAAAATCCTAGTATATACGCTATGCCCTTGGCACAATTTTGAAAATTGCCGCCAACACCAAAATGGCCCATTTACTGCTCATCATAATGTCGCCAAACACCGTGAGTACCGTACACAGGCTATAATAGGATTAAATAGATTTTGTTTTATGCAAGAATACGTACTTTCTTTAGTTCAACATGCACTGCACATGCGCATGCGAGTCTTTCGATAATCTTTTTAGAGCTGCAAAAATTGGCTCTATGCCAGCCATCTGCCCGAGAGAGGCTAACACACGCCAAGAAAGTGATCGCTTCCAACGTTGGCGCGAAACTCGCTTTTTTGGGGAATCGCTGTATGAAATTCCCCGACTTTTCCAGATTTAGACTAAAATATTTGAATTCCCTGACTTTTTTGATCAATTTTCAAATTCCCTGACTTTTTCCGGTTTTTCAGGTAGCGTGGCAACCTTGAATAGAGCATCCAAAGAGTGTTTGTATGTGTTTGGTCAGTTGAAGTCGCTAAGTGGGGTTCCCAAGAGAACTCCACCAACTGGCTTGTCCCATGCTGATTTAGTAGTCCTTACGATTATTGAGAGGAGTGTGCCTGTCTCTCTTGAGCAAAGTATAATTATAAAATTCCTCATCCATGAAAATGTGAAATCAGCTGAAGTTTTCTGCAGATTACATACCCAGTTCAGGGAAGCTACCCTCTATGGTCAAGACTGAAGGTTTGGTGTAACGAACTCAAGCAAGGTTGTGATCATGTTGTGAATCAATGTTATCCCATCATCCTCGCACCAATGTGACTAATGAAAACACTGCATGTGTTCGTGAGCTTACTGAATGGGATTGACATTGCACAGTATGTCGAATTTCAGAAGAACTTGGTGTCAGCTATGGAAGTGTCCAGTCAGTCATCAGAAAGTAGTTGGGCTTCAGAAAAATCTCAGCTCGCTGGGTTCCAAAGTTATTTAATGATGATCAAAAAGCTGCACGAGTTTACATTTCTCAATTGCTTCAAACTCATTTTAAAGAAGAGGAAGCTTATTTGAATAAAATTGTTACCTATGATGAGATGTGGGTGCATCATTACACTCCACAATCAAAGCCTGCAAGCATGGAGTGGAGAAGAAAAAGTGAAGGAAACTCCATGAAAGCCAAAATCGATCATCTGCAGGGAAAGTGTTTGCCACAGACAACACTTTCCCTGCAACAAGACGACTGAAGGGAGTCCTACTGGTGGATTTCTTACATGAACATCAGATCATCAATGCAACTTAGTACTGCAGTCTCTTGGATCAAGTCAGGCTTCAGTGTCGATGCAAAAAAACGAGACTGTCCCATTCGCCAGGTGTTGATCCTCCACAACAATGTTAGGTCCCACACAACAAGTGTAACGCAGCAGAAACATGGAAATGCTTGATTACCCACCTTATAACCCAGATTTATTGCCATGCGATTTTCATATGTTGGACCCCTCGAAGAAACATAAAGAGGCAAGTGATTTGAGGCCTACGATCAAGTGAAAACATTTTTGTGCGACTGGTCAGATACCATCCAACTTAATTCTACGAGAACAGAATGAAAAAAATGGCCAAAACATTGGGGAAAATGTATCATAAAAGGAGGAAATTATTTAGAAAAATAATTTATAGAAACATAGATGTTTCCTATTAAAAAATTTTGTTTAAACAAAAGCCTCGTTCATACTTGATTCATCCTCGTATATTGTAACAACAAGTGTGTCATTAGAGAACCTCCTGTTCTCTTGGGAACGAACTCCAATATCCACTGTGGGTTCATCGAAAGCAATCAAGAAAGATTCGTTAAGGACACCCCATTTGGCAGTGTATCCATTACTTATTTTTAAGAGTAGGAACTGAGGGCGTTTGTTTGCAAAATGCTGACAGAGTAAGATGCATTTGAGTGTTGGGAAAGCTGTTGTTTTTCCTCCTGTAATAATGCTGTACTATTACTTTACTTATTTTGATCCTGGAAATTTGGAAACATTACAGCTTAAATTTATTGGTGGCAGCAGTGGGATATGAAATCCACAAAAGCAGTTTGGCAATCAAATGAGAACTCTTGTGTTATACTCTAAAAAGGCATCAGTCTGGGTAAAGAAGAGGACAATAAGGCTCCGAAATACACCTCACCTTAAGTTCTGCGGGACAGTCAATATCTGAAGATTTTCAGCATCGTTAAGTTTCATGGGACTGCCAAGTGTCCATAACTGTTTTAGTGAAGAGAATAGGACCGTCAGGCTCTGAAATTCAATTTATCTCATTCAGTATTAAGTTTTGCAGAGCAGTCAATGTCCGAAATCTTCAGCATCATCTTACAGTGTGGAAGCAGCAGTGTCCAAAAAGTATGTGTGTTGTGAGAAGGGTCTGCACCATCAGTATCCATAAAAATTTTAAGTTGTGATATACAACATCTACAGGTTCCATGTCAACCAGCGTGCCAAATCTAAAAATCCATGTGGGGTACGTACCTTGGAATTTTTATGTTGAGGCAGTGAAGTAATTTATTTTAAGTTATTTCTGTAAATTATATGAGTTTATGGAACTGTTTTTTTAGTCAACACTGTTCTTCTATAAAGAAATGTGTCGATTTGGTTTAGCCTTTCAAATAAGAAACATCTATATTAGAAATATAATTTTGTATTATTAAATCTTTTAATATCTGAAATGTTGATGAGTTCTGCTGCAGTTAAGCTTGTATAGTTGAATGTATAAGAAAGAAAAAATTATTATAATTCTGAAAGCTGGTATTTTGACATATCATTTATGTTTTAAATATTAGGATTTTTCGTTACGGAGTATAAAACATCAGTTTGAGTAAGAATTTTAAGTTGTTATATATGCTCACTTGTCTGGCAATAACATCAGCTCAAGACCACAAAATTCCTTGTAGCAAAAAGCACAAGATATGCCTGCTGTTGGCAACAGCTTTGAGCACCTTACAGGTGACAGTGCAATTTAGCTCAGTTGAACCCCCAATTTTGATGGACAGAACCCCGGGGGGTGGGTCTGAGAATCTCCCACCCCTCTCACCTTCCACCAAACCACACAGGAGGACTTTCGGCTTGCCACATATTTAGAGTACCACCATATACACTGACACTATATACATTTACAAAAATCCATGCCTTCTCTGGGATTCGAGCCCGGGCCCTTTGGCATGGCAGTCAGCAACGCTTACCACTATACCGGTTGGGTATGTAAAAGGAAAAGATTAGAAATTCCTAGTATCTTATGTTTAAACTGCTGTTGTATCAATATTTAGTATGAGTATTTATATATATATATTTAAAATTACCTTTGAATGCATACTTTAATATATCTAGGAAATTTTGAAGCTCTAAACGGAGGATTATTATCATAAATCCTAAAATTGACCAATTACAATTGATTGTGTCATGTGCATGTTATAGTGTAAATTGTCTTGAATTTGTGCTTTAGATCAGTTGAACTTGTTATGGGGAGAGAAAAAAATTAAAGGTTAAATTTTGCTTCTCATAGTTAAATTTTTTTTTTTTTTTGATTCATTACATTTTGACTATTACATACCAGATATTTACTCAGGAACCAGACTGCTGAAAAATTAGCAGAAAATCAAAATCAAGGAGTCCTTCCAAATGAAGGAGTAAAGAACCAAGGTACTGGGTTGATATCAAAGAAACCAAGAAATTGTCACCAGAACTGAAAAAGTGCAAAAATAAAATGAAAACAGTGAAGATGACAGATGCATAGCCACAGAGGAAATTTCATTTCCCCGCTTATTAATTCCCAAATACTCATTTGGTAGGAACTCTGCTCCTAGAAAGTGAAACTAGTTCTCCTAAAGAAGAACTGAGGGGTACACCAATATTCTTGCCCAACTCAGAGATGAATGACCTACCTCTTTCTGCATTAGATATGATTTGAATTTCTTGCTTACAAAGAGAAAGTGATGATTTGAAATCACCAGCATGTTCAAATCTCAAAGTTGTTCCTTAGAAAACAACTATCTCATAGGAAACAGACTGTTATTTAAAGGCCAGGAAGACCTGGGAAAATGGTCAGAAACTATTGGTTATTCCCGAAACAGTTCAGGAAATGAATATAGATATGTGTAAAATTTTACTAATCACATCTAGTGGGAAAAAAAAATTATCACGATCACACTTTTTTTAGCTTCCAAGTTTTTAGCATGTTGTTCTGGTAATAGACATAACTTCTGTTACTGTGGTAAATGCTTTATTAAAACTTTCCACCATAATGGGAATTCCTAAAGAAATTCAGTACGACCAAGAAATTTTAGTTATGCCAATTTTGGTCTCATACCAGAGTTGCCACTCAAACAGGAGAATGAAATTCCCTGACTTTTTCAGGTCTGTTTTCAGAAAATTCCAGTCTCTCCACGTAATATGCTGTGCTAAGAGGTAAATTAATTATTTACTACTTGAAAAACACAAAAATTTGCCAATTACATATGACTTATAAATCCCCAAAGCATTACTATTTTAACTATAATAATTGTTTTCTTCACTGAAGATTGAGATTAGACTCTGTCCAATCTGGATTAAAAAATGTCTTTTTTTGCAGACAATTTGCAGCTAAACGAAAGAAAGAAATCTATTTAATGTTATTTTTTAAATAAATTTAGGTATTTTTTATTTATTTAGCAGCATACATAAGCAAAAAATATGTGCATTAAACTTCGCGATGTTATGTCATCATACTGCTAGAATTAACTTCAGGATTATGCTAAAAAAGAAATTTGAAAATATTATTTTCTAATAATAGAGAAATTTAGAGGAAAGAAGCAACATTAAGTGATATGAATAACATTAAAATAATTAAAACTGAATTACAATAATCAACGATATTTTGACAAATATAATTATATTAAATGGTTAGCCTAGATGACTGATTATTATTTTTATTTTATTTTATTTTATTTTACTGCGAAATGCAAATAAGGCATTTATTAAAAAGGAAAAATAAAAAAAGTGTTTAAAAGATTTTGCGGTAAAATCCTACTATACGCTACGGCCTAGGCCCGATTTTGGAAATTGCTGCCAACACCAAAATGACCCGTTTAATGCTCATTATAATGTCACCAAATCCTGTATATACCGTAATGGAGGCTATTCTAACCTCCATGGTACCATATACTATGATTAAACCGATTTTGTTTTATACAAAAATATGTATTTTCTTTAGTTCAACATGCACTGCACATGCGCATGCAAGTCTCTCGATTCTCAAGGTTTACTAGAAACCAAAGCTGCTCGAAACTTGCTTTGCCTGTCTAAAAGACAAACTGATTGGAGCTGCGAGAATTGGCTTTGTACCAGCTGCCCGTATGACGCTAACATGCGTCAAGAAAAGGATCGCTTCCAACATTGGCGCAAAACTCGCGTTTTTTTGGGCGATCAATGTATTAAATTCCCTGACTTTTCCAGATTTTGACTAAATTATTTTAATTCCCTGACTTTTCCCTGAATTTTTTGGTCAATTTTCGAATTCCCTGACTTTTTCCAGTTTTCCCGGATTTCCATGTATCGTGGCAACCCTGTCAACCAGTCAAATTCTCGGTCTATTTGACAGAGCCTGGGAGAAGTGGGTTGTCCAAAACAAATTGTATGGTAAATTTACCAAGGAAGAAAGGAACATTCACAATTGGCTATCTCATTATGTTAAAGCCTTATATGGGAATAATTATGTTTATTTCATTGATGATGTTAGTCAAGCCTTAAGGGAATAATTATGTTTATTTCATTGATATTAATCAGGCCTTAAGAGAATAATTATGTTTATTTTATTAATGATGTTAATCAAATTGATAATGAAATAGTTTTTTCTTATACAGATGTCAATTCAAATATTTATGATTATTTTGATGCCATTAAGTGGAGCAATTCAGGATCAAGTTTCAGATCTCTTCAAAAGAAAAATTTCCAGAAACTGATAAATAAATATCCTTTTCAGCTAGGATAAATGTATAAATCAATATAAGGTTAAAAAAAAAAAAAGTGGGGGTATAATGTATAACGTTTCTTGGCAGAAAAATTGAAAGATTGTATTTTTTGGGGTGTAATTAAGCTTAGTCATTAGTGATTTTTTTTTCCAGTCCAAAGGGGCTTTGTCCATGAAGGACTGTTGCTTTTCATTTTGCGATTTTGCGTTGAATCACTCTGAATGTCCGTTTCACTTTTCAAATTGTTGCCAGGAAATATTATTGCCCTGTATTATATTTAAAGAAATTAAACAATTAAGAATCTGCATAAATGTATATATGTTTCTAGCACTGTGATAAAACAATGGTACCTAGAGCCATCCAATTGTGAACGACATAATCCTAATGCGAATATGGGCATCTGGAAGCCCAAATTTGAAATTGGAATTTGTTTTATAATCAATTTCATATTTTGTAAAACGTTAATGAATTTTTGAGTAACAAACTCGAGGATTTTAAAGCAAGCAATGGTAATGTTGTACAGAAAAAACATTTTTATCTTCAGTGCATGAGATTGTGTATCGGAAATTCTAAAGATACACTGAATTAAAAATTATTTTGCAATATTTCTCTTGAATTAAATTTTATGGTTTAAATGCAAAGAACATGATATTTAATAAATAAAAATAACTCACAAAATGTTAAACCTTTTTTTTTTTTTTTGTGCCTTTGGACGTAATTTAAAATCTGAAACCTTTTTTTTTTCAATGACTTCAAAGTAAAGTTTTAATTTTTAATCCTTGGTACTTAACCCCACATAATATAAATAGTTATGTTTTATAATCTTTTTTTTTGGATGACTTTGTGCATCTCTAGCAGTGGTAATTAAGAAAAGATGTGCTGGACTTCTAAGGCCCATATCACACGGCATTTGTTTCACACGAACAACTGTTTCAGACAACTTTTCTGCCTGGTTTACTATTGAAAGAAAAGACGTGGGATTTTTTCCTTCCGTTTGCAAAAAATTGCAGGTTGTTCATTTTCAACCAAACAGCTATCAGCTTCAAAACCCTCATCATGCTAGCTAATTTTGGTAGCCTTCGTGTTTGTAGTAGAGAACCAGTTCCCCTTTATATGTTAACCCCAAAGTGATCTATGGTGATTGGCTGTTGTATATCACGTGACAAAGCAGAAAAATTGTTCCAAACAGTTGTCCTTCCGAAACAAACGGCCGTATGACAGCAGCCTAAAACAGTCCCCCTGGGAGGAAAGCAGATGTAACAACATGTGTTTGTATGTATGTCATTAGAGAACTTCCTGTTCTCTTGAGAAAAAACCCCATTGTCCACTGTGTGGTCTGTGAAAGTGATCGAGAAAGATTCATTACGGATAACCTCCTTTGGTGGGTGTATCTGTTACTCATCTTGTAAGAGAAAGGAAATGAAGGCTTTTGTCCGGATTGCTGACAGAAAAAGACATATTCCATTTGAGCGTCGGAAAGCTGTTGTCTTTCCCCTATTGTAATAATGCTGTTATGTTGCTTTTTTTAATTAACCAAGAAAGCCTATGTTAAGTTTTTAAATAAATCTGAAAAGACAACCTGCCTTAGTTATTTCAATCCTCGAAGTTCGGCAACAAAACAATATTAAAAATTACATAATAATTTCAAATTACAATATTAAATACTATTAAATGACTGGCATTTATTATATAGCTAAAATTCTTATTTATTGAAATTATGTTTTTAAGTAATTTACATTTATTTATTAATTTAACCCATCAAATATTTCAACTTTGTATTAAATATCTGAAATTTTTACAGAAATATCTTTATTAGATAAAAAGTGGAATTAAATAAATTTACATTAAAGGGGTGAGAGATAAAGAAACTTGGAAATTTTGATATTAATTCCTACAGAAGACTAATACGTATATCAGCAAACATTTCATAATTTAAAGTAAAATATAATGTAATGTAATGCTTTTTTTGTACATGCTCTGCTATGCCAATGCCAAGCACTACATGGAATCTGAAAATCTCAGGCAGGAGGTATCTCAGGTATTAGGCAGGAGGTGGGCCTCCATTCAAAGTGTCCAAAGAGAGGTAAGGAGGTATGCCAATCATGCTACCATCCCAGGAATCCCAATCTCAGGAAAATTAATTTTCTGAACCAGTGTTATACTGGGCAACCAGGGTCACCACTCCCGGTGCTCAGAGATCATAGTGATGGGAACGGTGGTAACCTGAAGATCTGACTGGTCCTCAAAACGCTCCTGCCAATACCAGGCTAGGACCCATCTCCTGTGGGCCAACCACACTGGACAGAGTACAAAATTATAACCTCTCTTCTCACCAGAGGTTCCACGCAGCCTCTGGTGGACCAACCACCCAACGGAGTACAGAGTTATTACCTCTCTCCTCACAAGCTCTTCGCCGCTCAGCCCAACTGTATGGAATGATCATTCCTCGAGCTTCTGAAACCGGCAGGCTCATAATTGTTTTTTTCCTGCATACTACTGCCACAGTATGGTTACATACTTTATATGTGCTTCTGCAATTGAATGCAACTACACGGA
>KK122428.1:170059-189976 GCA_000611955.2 Stegodyphus mimosarum
TTAAGCACTTAAATTTCCTTTATGTTTCTCATATAAGTTGGTTTACACAACAGCTATTTAAAACATGAATAACTTTAGTTGACTAATATAAATAAAAAAATTAGAATAATGCATCAATCGAATGAATTCAGGGAAAAAATATACATATACATTCAAAATGGATAGAAATGAAACACAATTATTGAATGATATTTTCTAGAGCAATACTTTATATTTTAAAAAATATTTAAATTACTCACAAAATTAGAATATTAAAAATATATAAAGTTTAAATTATTTTAAACTCCAAATTTTAATTTTGGTTTAGAACACAATATAAAGTAAGGTTAGGTTAGGTTATTCAATTACGGCAAAGCACACGAGGGCTATCTGCCTAAAGGGAGGGATGCCTTCGTGGAGGACTTTCTAAGGGAAACTGGCTCGTATACACGTTACACATGGGGAAAACCACGAAAACGCCCATGCAGCCAACCCGTTCGCGGGATTCGAACCTCGGACCGAACTACCAGTGTTCAGCGTCTTTACCGCTCGGCCGCTGGTGGGCCAATATAAAGTAAGCATTAGGTGCATATGAGGACATACTTATTAAATTCAGATGGGAAGAGTTACAGGTAAATTTAGTAATGAAGGCAAAGGTTTATTGAAAAGAAATAGCAAATACAATACTGTACAAAGTCTGAGATCTGGACTTGTTAGAACTTTGATGATTCCAGAGGTGGGATTTTCAGGATATTAGATCATCAGTTTAAATATAGTAAGTGACATGTAGAAATTATAAAATTAAAAATAAGAAATAGTGATTTTGAAATAATGAAGCATTTATGACCTTAAAGGAATCAAAATTTACAAACAAAAAAAGTTCAGTATTTATTTGTTTAAACATTTCTTTCAAAGTAAATTGTTTAATTTGCTTCATTTTTTGTGCTAATACCTTCCCTTTAATTCTATAGATAGATACAATTTTTTGTTCAGAGTTCTACTGTTTAAGTCCCATAATTGCCACATCGAGATTCCCACTAAATTGTAAATTGAAATATTTTCATGCTCAACAACTTCTCTGTCACTTTTTTCACTATTAGTAGCGATATTTTCTGGACTTAGAACCATAGATATATATATATAGATTTCACCATCTGCTAGTTGAATGATGATTGGTGCATTATCATCACAATGCAAAACTTCTATTCTATCATCTTCACCGATTACCTCTTATACATTTCTTCAATTCTCTTATACATTCCATTAATTCGAAAATTTTGCATTTTGTTAAGGATATCTGAACACTTTTAACTTTGCAGTATAATCATAGAGCTTAGTTAGCATCCGCTATACACTATTACTGACGAATCATGAGATTATCGACTAAAGACATGTTACAATAGAAGAGAAACACGCCAATGTGACAATCAAATTCGCTAAAACAGCCTTTGGCGTACATTCACTCGTACATGTACGCCAAATGAAAGGTTGTTTTAGCGAATTTGATTAAAGACATGTTGTTCCCCTAAATTTTATCTTGCTTCTATCGGCAGCTAAGAAAGTTAAACCAGAATTATATTAGTTATTTACTATACTTACACCTATCTCCTGTGCATCGTTATGGCTCAGCTGATTTCCAAATAAATAAATTTTCACATATACTTAAGGCTTATCAAGGGCCATCGCTAAACATTTTGCGGTCCAATACAGTTCCTGTGGGTCCAAAATTTTGCTGCCAAAAACCTCCTTAAATTCTAAAAATTATGTATCCCAGTACCATCCCTTAATTCCGTTGCTTGATGTTTCTCTAAAATCTAAAAATTGGGTCCCCCTTTGCGAAAATTGGCGCCATTCTTGTTTATGTGCAACTCCCTTCCAAGTAAAATTGTGTCCAAAGCATAATGCAATAAAACATAATTACAACATAAAAAATTATAAAACTACATTTTAAATCAAAATAAAACAAGGAAATAACATAAAAATGGCAACACAGTTATCTAGCCTGCACAGTATAAAAAGGTAATATCAACTTATCTTAGTTAGAAATTTCTGTCTTCAGTGCGTGGCACACAGAATTCTTTAACGGCATCCAAAAACTGCTTAAAATTATCTGAACTAGAATCTGTATGCTACCGTTGGCACATGAATTCACAAAAGTGAGAATAAAAAATATCCTCCTTAGTGCTGGACTGTCAGTATAATTTATTTTGAAAATCCCTTTTTATTACAGCCCACACACCTTCGATAATGCTGGTATGAGCTCTAGTCTCAGGATCCTTAAATGTCACTGTGTGATTTACTGAGAGGTGGATGAAGCCATTACCAGAAAGACAATCATACGACTTGCAGCAATCAGATATGATCGTTGTTCTAGATAAGATATTCCATCGAATTACATCCAACAAAGTTTTGTACAGCAACTTCAGATTAATCTTACCACCTGTAGCCATTTTAAGGTGTAAAGAACAAAATAAACAACATACTTTCTAACTGATATTTCTCTTAACAATCAAAATCAGCACGATCACGCATTACAACCAATCACATCATGATAGAGTTTCCAAAACATACACTGTAAAATACTCAGGTTACCATAAATGAAACAACTTGGTGATAATCCAAGAGATAGTCCAAAATATACACTTCCCTAAAAATTTTGCTTTCCTTGAATTCTGCCACCCACTGGAGCGACATCAACTCTGGCATTATTCCTAGCCTTATCTGTATAACAAATCAGTTATCCTCGATACAAGCAACACTAAATGTAATCCTTTGGCCTAAAGCCTCAGTAATTTCTGTTAAAATTTTCCTTATCAACACATTCAGCAGCAGAGTTAGCTAAAATTTAAAATCATCACTAAGCATAATGTTACATAAAACAACACTGGCATTCAATTAAATTAATTTTAACTAAAATTTTCTTTTAAAAATGTTTAGACATTGCTGCATCAGTTATTTCTCAAGCTGTAGTATATTGACAGTCATGCAGTAATAAAAGGAAAAAATAACAAATAATAATTCACCAGGTTAGCATCAGTGCCAAAATTAAAGTAAGAATTGGAACTTTCAATAGGTTTTATTATGAAAATATATCAAATGCATAAACCTGAAGCATTTAAAAAAAAAATTAGATTGTTCCAGACATTGGATATTCAGATTTCAGTCTTCATTCATTTCTCCTTTCTTGATTGTAAGATAATTTAAAATTAGTTTAATTTCTTGATGTATAATAAAAAACACAGATGAAAAATTAAGCAAATCTTCGAGAATTTTGATCAAGTTGATTGATTTAGCCATAAAATTAAAAGCAATTTAACAACAGAATAACTAGAAGCTGATCCTATGCAAAATTCAATGAAATTTTTTAACTAATAAAAAGAGAAAATTGGTTGATATTAATGTACAGGTTATTTTTAATGGAAGAATGATGAATATATTTCTTTCATAAGAGTTGCAATACTCTTTTTTTTTTTTTTTTTTTTTTTTTTTTTTTTTTTTTTTTTTTTTTTTTAATTTTTTTTTATGTTAATATTTGTTATAACTGCTGTAACTTTTTTAATATAGAAGATGTTATATTTAAAAAAAGGGAAAACTTTCATTTATTTCCTTTTTAAATTAGGGATGAAGGCAAGCAGCTATAACATTAAGCAGAGCACATATCACAAAAATCACTGCAGTTAATCATCATCTGAAAACACTTAAAATAAATATTCACTTATGTTACAAAAATATGTTTAGCAGTCTCTTAAAATGAGTAACAGATCATAATTTAGCTCTTCTCAGTGAATATATAAAATTGTAATGACGTCTTATAAAATTCAATTTATTTTCAATTTTCTGAATTTCAAAATAAGTTTTTAAACTCTGCCAAACAGGCAAATAGCATATTGCTTGAAAAACTGAATGACTCAAATAGCCAAGGGAAAAAAGCTATATAATGTGAATAAAATTTGACATTCAACATAGATCAACATGATTCACAAGAATAATAGCTGAATTTAAATGTAAGATTAAAATATTAATTTTATGAAATATTTTACCATGATTAAAAATTATTGAATACTCTAATCATAAAATAAATTTCATATATTTATGGCATTTTCCAATAGTCATTATACATTAGACTGCAAATATTTATTCTCAATTAAAAGAATACTTCAGATGATATAAAGAATGAACAAATGAAAGATAAATACAGAATAAGCAAATAAAATATCATTATTGTCCTCAAATCAGTATTTCTCATATAAAAGTACAAATATTTTCCAAAATCTTGCATTTAAATTTTCAAATTAGGGTTCCATTAAAATGCAGGCCAGGAATAACAAGTTTTGAAATAGAATTTTTAATTCACACTGAACATAAAGAATAGTGATTTAATAAAGGCACTATTCATGAATATCATTTTCTATTCTTCCCTTTCCTGTGATGAGTCCCCATTTTATAATCAACTATACAATAAGTGACCAATTCTGAATGAATTTATAATGATTCTCAAAGAATACAAATAGACAATAACATAAAATATTTCAAGCAATTTGAAAGGCAGTTTGGATGATAAGTTTCATTTAAATAACAGTTTAATTTTAAAAAAGAATTTCACAAAAAATACGTACATTTTGAAAAGAGCATAGTGATTTTATCTCGTCCAGTAACAGCTGACTGAAGTCTGTTTTGTACATTTATCAAACTTTCAATGCACTGAAAAAATTTAGAAATTTCAAACTGCATAGTGAAATACAATTCCCATTTAAAGGACACAAAGGAATAAAAAGACATGCACAATGAATGAAGTTAAATTCCTAAATTCATTTAAATTCACTAAATGAAAAAATATAAATAAATATGATATATAAGAATAACCGAATTTTTAAGTGGCATAGTTCAGAAAAAAAACATTTAAAATTCACACATTATTCTGTCTACATCAGCATTATATTAGTGGAAAGAAAAGGCTCTTGCAGCTGAACTCAAATAGCAAACACTTCTTTGTTTTTCAAAGGATATTACCAGTCTAATATTTCCAAAACATTAAACACAATACTAGATGTCATATTATACATGTAATGCATATTATACTTTTACATATGATGGCCCAAGTTCCATCTAAATGCTAAACAGCCCTTGTGAAAGAAAATTGCCATCTCCGTGTAAGCTCAGCATGCTACTCATCTACTTAACACTTTCTGCAGACAAGCTTTTCTTTCAGAAAGGATATTTTACAAATTGCAGATGAATTTAAAGTAGGTATTAATAATTATTTTCATTCTTTCAAATATGAAATATATTATCAGTTTTTGATTTATCAAGAATGAGGGAAAAACAGCAAGCCTCTTTCAATAAAAAGGGATTTTATGTTGTAATAGACAATGTGATAATAAAACCATTCACATTTTAATAATGAAAACATTTGGAAATGCAATATGAAAAGCTGCAGGAAGAAGAAAGGTTCTTGTGTTGGATACTGTTTCTGTAATTTTTGGATATTATTTGTAATAATGTTATGCTTCTCCATGCTTGAAAAGAATAACTCATATCCATTAAAAAGTGCACACAGAAGTTAAAAATGCAAGAAACACTAACTATTGATTGAAATAGTAGTATGGGAAAACGCATTTAAAAAAGTTAGTGAGGCAATCTTAAGAATGAACAGGTGATCAAGGCAAACCTGTAGAAGCAGAGAGTTTCTTCATTCAACACAAAATCCAGCAGATTTTACATGAAATTTGCCATGAAACTTATAAATGCTTGTTTTGTTCAAGTATAGAACAAAGATACATGAACTAAGTTATAAATTCCAATTACCCCCCCCCTTTTTTTTAACATTTCAAAACTCAAAATATAAAAAGAATATGAGGGTATAAAAAACAATGGAATGAAAAACAACAAGTTACATCTCAGCATAACCTTAAATCAAATTTATGTGGTATCAATACAAAGAAATGGAAAACCCTTTTGAAAACACATTAAAAGCAATTGCTGATACATGACCAACAGAAAATATTCAGGAGAAATAAGAGTATTGTTGCAAACCGCCTTGGCACAATTATGCAATTTTTTAAATAAAGAAGAAGTCAAGCGCAAGTTACAGATTTTCGTGACTTTTCTCAAAAATGTTGCCGAACTGTTGATATTTACTGTAAGCAGTCAATCATCACCAATATATCAAAAAACATACTTTAACAATTTTAAATAAAACTTCTAATTATTAAATAGGGATTATATAACGCATTAAAAATATAACACTTGCATTTTTTTACAAAATCCTTCGGTAATTTCTTTGTGGTTTTATTCTTACCATGTAACTAGCAATCTATTTTAGCTAAAAAAAAATCTGGCATGCCTACAAATTTGGCATTTTGCATGACTTAGTCATTGTGCATACCAATATACCAAATGCAACTCATCGTTGTTCCCTTTAGTTACCTTGTGGCAAAATACTGTATTCTTGCATAAATTTTACGCAGTTTCTTCTACTGTTGGCGAATTTCACAAGTGTGTTTTAAAACTCAGCTGAAGGAAAAATATCACGATTTGTCTATAATCACTGGAGTCTGATATACAACAAAAGAACGCATACGAAAATGGCACCATTGCTTGATTGAAGGATGAACGTTGTTGCCAAAGTTCTGCATATCCTGAAAATTTGAAGTCTTTTATTAAAGGTGGCTGTAGTAATATATAAATAATTTGACTGTATGCATGTATGAGTAATTTTAATAGCTTTTTTCCATGACCATTTTTTTTTCCTAATGTTTTTGTTTGGTGTTTTTTCCCATTATACATTTTGTGCTGGGTGATTTTTTTTCACAATGGCCATTATACCTAAAGGTATCTATTTTTTGTTTCAAGAAAATGTACAAAATACAAATTAAAATTTATTAGTGTTTTAGCTATAATTCTGTAAATGAATTTTTATTTTCTTTAAAGGGGAAGGATACAAAGATGCAGAAGATTTTGTTGATGTTGATTTTTTAATAAACCAGGCATACTTATGCAACATTTTTGAAAAGCTAAATTTCCTTAATATCTGTCTACAGGGGGAAAATCTACACCTTTTGAAGTCAACCAGAAAAAATATATAGATAAATATTGATAATTATAAAAGAACTCAAAGTATGGGGGAAAAAACTGAACGAAGATGCAGGCAAAGATTGTTTTTTAATATTGCAGCAATTTTTGATGTCATGTGAACTTGGATCTTTCTCAGGACATAAAAACCATGTTTGAAAGGTTAATTATCTGGTTTGAGAAATACTTTCAAAATAAAAATTTTAATAGGTTTACATGAATTCAAGATCCATTTAACAATAGTGCTCCACCTGAATTTATTTCTGCAGAAGAACAGAATCTTATCGAGTTATATTGTGATAACAGTTTGAAAGCAAAATCTGGCAGCATAGAATTGACAGAATTTTGGATCTCATTAAAAGAGGAATATCCCCTTCTAAATGATAAGGCTCAGGGGATTTTAATTTCCTTTTCAATGTCATATTTGTGCAAAGCTTATTTTTCGGCAGTCAATATAGTAAAAAGCAAGTATAGAGCAAAAATCAATGTGGAAAAGGAAATGAAGGTAGACATGTCCAGGCTAATTCCATGATTTGAGAAAATACAGAGTGATTTGCAGGCTCGTCCATCACATTAATTATTAATTTAATGTAAATAAAATAAAAAAAATTAAGTAATGAAGATACAGGAGTTTAATTTATTTTTATCTCTTATAATTAGACATACTTTTACTTAAGGTAGGGCACCGTGGGAAATTTTCAAATGAAAAAAAGGCACCACGACTCGAAAAAATTTGGGAACCACTGGATTAAAAGCTATCTTCAATCAACAAGAAGCACTCAAGGGTTTTGGCAATCCTTTCCATTCAAAAGGCAATAGCAAAAAATATTAATCTTGATGAAGCTATAAAAAAATATTCAGAAGTCAAAGCTCATAAAAACCTTTTTAGCTTTATTTATTGAAAGAAAAGTTTTAAAAAAATTTTTAAATTATCAAACATGACATATCAACAAGCTTTTTTAAATATATGTTTGTCTCCTACATGTAAGTTTTTTTAAGTCTTAATATTTTTGGTTTTCCAAATCACTTTTTCAATTTAATTTAAATTAAATTAATGCAAATTATATACTTCTGTTGACATTTTGTATGATTATTCCAATAAGGGGAGCTCCAGGGAGATTTCTGTCCTGGAGCTCAATAGCTGTAGGTCTGCCACTGATCAGAGATATGCTATGTATTTCGAATGAAATCCAGTATGGCAAAAGGGTTTTCTTTTCACTCTTTCAACTTGTGCAGTATTAGTTCCTAGTACTTGCGGGAATCTTGTTCATTTCTAGAATTATAAATACAATAAAAGTCCTTTATCCTTACCAGTCTTCTATTTCTACATTTAGTATGTTTTAATTAAGTATTTAATTTCTAGTCTCGCTATTCTTTCATCAAGTATATTAATCATAGATAAATCAGCCACATTTCTCAGTTCAGTTTCCTTCTTTTTTTAGCTATTACCTGCAGGTTGGTATTCTATACTTAAAAAAAATAATAGATATGTTTTACAAAAAAATAAGCCATCATTTTTCTGTAAAAAAATGCCAACTGTGCCAAGGAGGTGGCATTAACCTAGATTTTAAGAAATAAAAATATAGCTAAATACTTATTTTCTTTCAGTAATTCTGAGAATCATAGGTTTCTTTTCCCCCCATTCCTCAAAATTTGTTTGAAATATAACAACCCAATTAGATGTGGCCCAAGGACATTGCTACCTACTTGTTTTTAAGTAATAAATGACCAGCATTATAGACTCAGCCCATAACTGAAATTCCTCAACTAAATGTGGCTATTAAAATTTTTAGTAGCTATGCAGTTAATAAATACAGTAATTACCCATTTGGTTTATTTAATATTAATTATTATTTAATAATTTTATTTTATAATTATTCTATATTATATCGTTTATTTAATAATTTTTCTATATTATATGCTAATTAAACTTTTTCCTCTCCAAAACTTTTTTCTCTCCTGAAATTTCGTTTCGCAAATTACCTGTTTATCAAATCTTCCTAAATTTTAGTACAAAAAATATAAACGATAAAGGGAATAAATACAGAAGATAATTTTCAGGTAAATATGATGTCTTATTTGCATCTATCAGATCACTGCATCCTACCTGGCTTAAAATAAAAAGTCATGATTTACCATTTGTTCTTACCTATGTGTGTAAAATAGTATGTTAGATTGCTACAATTAATACCTTTTTTGGCAGAGCATAAAATCGTATTTTTTCAATCATTACATAATACAAATAGTGGATTCTATTTTAAATTTTCTTTCTTCATAAAAGCAAGCAGTTTCTAACCCCCCCCCCCCCGTTAAATAAAAAAGGCAATGAAATCTTTTACCGAAGTGAATGTTAGTGAAACAAGGGATAACTATGCAGTAGAAAATAGATTTTACGTTATTTACTTGGGTCACCATGGGTAGAAGGGGAGAGCAAATTGAATAAAGTGAAAATCTTAGTATAGAAAGGAAATAAAGATCACACATTAAAGAATTTTAAGTGCTGGTTGCGAAGAAGGACGTTTTGAATTTGATGAAAGTATTTAGTACTGTCATTTAAAAAAAGAGAGAGAGAAACCTTTTTTTTTTTTTTTAAGGTATAATGAAATCAATTTAGATAATTCATATATCAATATTTCCGATATATACTAATATGCAGAAAAGAAGACTTAATTTCCTAATACATTATCACACTTATATTTCCACAAAATGAACATAACAGATGCAATGTCATCAATATTTTAAACAAATATAATTTCAAACAGGTAGTACAAGAAATGATTCAATACATTTAATGAAGAAAAAATTCCTTCCATAAAAATACTTTTAAAATAGCACTATTCCACGTTATAAATATCTTAATACTCTAAATAAATTTTTATAATTAGATATAATATTGATAATCAGATCCCTTCCTTTCAAACCTGCAAAGATTAGATTTAAAAGTTAGAAAAAAAAAAAAAAGGAGGAATTTTATTTCATTTAGAGTGAAAACTATCTACTATGATTCTATTAGCTTTAACAGAACTGATTAAATCTGTTAAATATATATACATATAAAGGAAATAGTTCCCAGTTTTATGAAATCCAATAATATATATTATTTATCACAGCAAATAATGGCCACATGTCGAATGTGATTGTTTTTATAGTTTTAGTGTTTCATACTGTCGACTTAAAATAAATTAAATACAACTACAGAATAATAGGACAACTTTAAAAAATTTATCCTACACAGTTTGTGTGTTAACCGAGCAAAGCAATTGCAATTTCACATATCACAGAACTGTATTTTTACTTTGCAGTCTGGATCTGGTGAAGAATTCCCATACGCATTTCTTTCCAGTTTCGCTATTCTTTCATCAAGTATATCAATGGTAGATAAATCAGCCATATTTTTTAGCTCAGTTTCCTTCTCAGCTTTTACCTGCAACTTAGTATTGTATACATTAAAAACAGACAGACAGATAAAGAAGACAGATGTCTTGTTTTGCACCCACTAAGTCTTTTTGCACTGATGGGCAAAAAATAAAATTAAGGCCCGCCAGCGGCGCAGTGGCTATTCGCACCGTACGCAGTGGCTGTGCGAATAGCACCTACGTTAGCGCATGCGCACAATCAGTCCAAGTGCAAGCATTTTACGCCGATTTGCCGCAAGCAAGATGCTTGCTTTTCCATTCAATCATCTTACAAGTTTTTTCTTATCTTCCTTATATGCGATTTTTTTGTTAATTATTTCTTTGTTAGTTATTGTTACTGAAATTTACGAGTTGTTGTTACTGAAACTGTTTTATTGGTTTGAACCGAGGGCAGCTAAAAAAGAAACCTTAAATTGTGCCTGTGGGAGATGATACAGCCTGTCAAAAAAGTATTCGAAAAAAGTAAGTTTTTTTGTTTGTGTTGTGTAAGGACACGCATATATATAAATAAAAATTCCGCAAAGCATTTACTTCGGCAAAGCGCCCGGTAAATGTAAACACCGCCAACATTGGCGATAACAGTTCAAACCTAGTAAACCCGTCAGATTCAACAGATTCGTTTTTTCGAAGGTTGCAACCATTGTTCTTACGTTGATTTTTGTTCAATTACCACGTTCGCTGTTCGCATTTACAGATTTAAACTTTTCTTCAAATATTTCTTACTATTTTTTCGGATTTTCACGTTATTTTTATGAATTCATAACAATGAATAGATAGAAACATTTTCATATAATTAGTGAAGTTTTCAGAGACAGATGCTTGTTCGCGGAAGAAAATAATGGCGAGAGGGGGTGAATGACAATCGGAAACACGAATATTTGATTTTTTTGCGCAATACATTTATAAAATAAAAAAAAAAGTATGAGAAGAATATAATTTATTACTAAAAAAACTTTCATACATATAATCAGATAGTTGCAATTCAGTTTCTATTTAAAATGAGAATATTTGCTGATTTCATTTATGTGTTGATAACAGACTTTCATAGTTTTGGAAGTACTTTGAAATTACACAATGAAGATATAAACTATAAAAGTACTTTTTGATTTTATGCTTTTATAATTTCCTTAGAAACTGCACTGTTAAAAACAGGAATATTTTGGAATTTTATAATATTTAAACATATTCAAAGACAGATCCGAATGGAATACACCGACAGAATAATTTTTTCCATTAAATAGATAACTTTGTCAAGAAAAGAGTTCATTATTACAAAGATTTCATTAGTAGATTATTATTTTACTTTGTTAAGCTTAATATATTGTTTCCCGTGCTTATTTTAATTTAATACAAATTATTTTCGTATATCACGTTTAATCGGCTAATTTTACATCCATATGCTTTTATGTATTGTTATTATTTAACTTATTTTGATTATATGCACTAAATATCACGTTTACGCGGCTTACTTCCATGTGTTAACAACCGTACGCCGCTCATCCATATTCTTTGGCTCATCGTCGACGTCGATCAACCGTTGGTGAGCTTGGCGGAGTATAACTGCAACGGCGCCAACGGGTTCTTTGCCGAAGCGCCAACGGGCGCTTTGCGGAAGTGCTTCCAGTATTTTATTCAACTTTTTCTTTTTACTTACCATTTACTGCATAATATCACCAGGGTACAACTCCCAAATTTCCAAGGAAGTTGTAGAGTTTTAAAAAGGAAAAAAATGTACTTACCATCAAGTCAAACACCAATAAAAAGGATTCTGATGGACAGCTTGAGTCTTCTCATAAAGAGTATTAAATGTATAGAAGTTTCTTTTTTTATGTTAATATCGCCCCCTCAAACAGTCATAAACACATAATTTAGTAAGTAAATACAAGGTTCTTTTTATGTTTACACTCTAAGCAAGATTAACCTGCTGCAAGTATCCTAAATGGTTTTGGAACTCTATTGTATCAGACAAAATGTCACAGTTATTATAAGTTATCACTGACACACTCTAAAGATATTACAAGTGATGACACATTTGAGCCAAATAAATTATTACTTGTACAATCATTTAATGGAACTATGTCAATTATAAAGCTATCATTCTACTTGGTATTTAATCAGATTTAAAAACATGACTAGATCTCAAAACGCATGTTGAAATTAAAATACACAAGATAACATGAAAAGTGCAGAATCACCCATTGCTTGCATAACTCCCCCCACAACAGACTTATAATTTAAATAAGTAAATTCTCTCAAATAAACCACTGCTTGTATAACGTATTCAAAATATATACGAGTTACATTAAAATACACAACAGGAAAAAAGCAAAATCACCCATTGCTTGCATAACTCCCCCCACAACACACTTATAATTTAAATAAGTAAATTTTCTCAAACAAACCACTGCTTGCATAACCCTCCCACAACAGTCATAAACTTATAATTTTTAAATAAGTAAATACAAGATTAGGGGTGTAGAATCACCTACAACAGTCATAAACTTATAATTTACATTAAAGCACACAAGATAATAGGGATATAGAATCACCTACTGCTTGCATAACCTCCCACAACAGTCATAAACTTATAATTTAAATAAGTAAATACAAGATTCTCTTAAATTATCCACTGTTTGCATAATGTATTCAAAATATATACAAGTTACTCTTTTACACACAAGATAATAGGGATATAGAATCACCTACTGCTTGCATAATGTATTGAAAATATATACAAGTTACTCTTTTACACACAAGGAAAAGTGCAGAATCACATACTGCTTGCATAACCCCCCACAACAGTCATAATTTAAATAAGTAAATACAAGATTCTCTTAAATTAGCTACTACTTGCATAATGTATTCAAAATATATATACAAGTTACTCTTTTACACACAAAATAACAGGGGTGTAGAATTACCCACTGCTTGCATAAGTCCCCTACAACAGTTATAATTTAAATAAGTAAATACAAGATTCTCTTAAATCACCTACTGCTTACATAATGTATTCAAAATATATACAAGTTACTCTTTTACACACAAGATAACAGGAAAAGTGCAGAATCACCCATTGCTTGCATAACTCCCCCCACAACAGTTATAATTTAAATAAGTAAATACAAGATTCTTTCAAATCACCGATAAAGGTATTAAAAATATATACAAGTCGATCTTTTACACACAAGATAACAGGAAAAGTGCAGAATCACCCATTGCTTGCATAACTCCCCCCCACAACAGTTATAATTTAAATAAGTAAGATTCTTTCAAATCACAGATAAACGTATTAAAAATATATACAAGTCGATCTTTTACATTAAAATACGACAGGGAAAAAAAGCAGAATCACCTACTGCTTTTAAGAATTGTACATACTCAGTATTCATGTACACATTGACTTATTTTCCCTTAAAAGATATTGACAAAATTCCTTTTGTGAAAAGTACCAAACAAATGCGTGAGCGATAAATTCATAATTTAAGTAAATACCTTAAATCAAATATCAACACATAACATATTATTAAGATAAATACGAGTTTCTCTTTTATGTTACAACACCAAGTTATTTAGAAGTATACACGTAATTGTATATGTAATAATGTTAAATAGTTTTGTTTCTATTGTGTGACACATGTTAAAAAGTTTCTGGATTAAACATTTTATTCAATTATAAATATTATTACTTAGATCTAAGTAAAAAGAATACAACTTACCACCAGATGTGAAGATCAGAAGAAAAGGATTTTTAGCCTATCTTGGTTACCTTTTATACTGTTTTTTGTAGGTTGAACACATTTCTTAAAATTATATTATTAAAACCAGGTGAAAGAATTATACACCTACTGAAGGAAGTAGTTCACTTCCTGTGTCCATTCCCTAAATTTCTTTAAACTAAAACACATGTATATAAACCAGGTGAAGGAAGTAGTTAGTTATCTCCGTATCCATTACCCAGATAAAAAAAAATTGAAAACAGCTAAGTCACATTATTATAAACTAGGTGAAGGAAGTGTATTTCTTTGTCCAAAAAATATATAAAAGCCTCACTGACTAGAGTAACTTCAATTCAGAAAAGTTATTCACTAAAGTAGCTTCAATTGATTGCGATCCTTCGGAAGGTAAGCTGTATTTCTTTTTTTGTTTATTAACATTTCTTAAAAAAATCTTAGCAATTTAATTTTTATCAAGAGAATTGTTTCATGAAACTTATAAGGCATTTTTTTGTAAAAAATTTCATTTAAAAAGTTGTCGTTTATGTGACGATTATGTAGCCTGATTTAATTGCTTGCTCGTGTCGCCATCTATATTCGCCAGTGGGAAGTGCTGTGTAGCATGAGCAGGAATTAACTTTTAAGTAGTTTTTAAAGTTCTATCCTATATCTTTTTAAAGTTCTATCCCATCCTTAAAAGAAAAATTTTAGCATAGTTATAATGAGATGATATTTTCTCGCTATAAAGTTTCAAATTAGTAAATGTAGCTTTTTTTGGAAAAAATGTGTTATCTTTTACTATAAAAGATGCTTTATTTTCATTTATTGAACTGATTATTTATCAATAGAGTCTAATTCTATTTGTGGCAAAACTACCAGTTTAATATCAAAATACCTGATGTGATATTTAAAAAATACCTAAGTCCATTTTCTCTGGCAGTAATTATTTACTTTCTTATTTTCAATCTAATATCTCTTTTTTCAATACCCACAGTAAAAGACACAATTAAATCACAAAAATTTAATAAAAATGTAACAGTAATTATATAAATAATCCTGAAACAATCTTAACAGTATTGTTACACACAGGGGAGAGCTATAAAAGGCTGGACTTTGTTAAATTTATATTTAATTTTCAGGTGTAGTTAAATAAACCAAACTAAACCCTTTTGTGTGTGGCTTAGAAAGTACTGCTATTAAATGTCTATTTAATTATATAATAGTTTGAAATCATATTGAAAACTACTATTTAAAAAATTTAATTGTAATTTTCTCTGAATGTTGGGAAGAAAACTGGAAGTTGCAATTAAACTTTTAAATTTTTATTTTTTACATTTAATTTGACACTCCCCAGCTTATTGTTTTTATTCAATGTTACAATTAGGAGATTAAATAGGAAATGAAATAAATAATTTTAAATCATTCATTTTACTCCAAATCAGCAAGAATTAAATTATATTAGTACATAAAGAACAAACTTTTACATTTAGAATTTTTAAAAAACCTAGTTTTGATGATCCTGAAAGAGTTTATCTTATCTAAGATTTTTTTTTATTTCAAAATGTTTTATCATTCATGCATAGTATTTTATGTTTTTGATAAAAATAACATCTTACTTTAGAATTTTGTTAATACTTAAGTTACATATCATGTGGTCTTTTTAGATATAAAGGCGTGTGGACACAACTTCCAATAAAAAATGATCAGTTTTCTATATAACAATTATCTATCAGTACGTTGTTATGTGGATGGCGGAAAGCTGTACTGGATGGCGGCAGACGTACTACCATTAATAAATACATCAAGCAAGAGGACAGTGGATGTGTTGTCTGTATTTTTTTCTCAAGACCACATATTTAAAAGGATTAGAGATCTGCCAGATGAAGGTAGAAGAGGAAGCGGATTTATACTCACCAGCGAGGAAATGCTTCAGCTCGCAGATAAAAATCCACAAAATAATCAATTACTAGCCTGGGTATATAGCGTTTTAACTCAGGCTATTATCCGTGTGTCACCTAAGAAATGTGTGTGTGTATACCAAAAAAATTGTTTTATGAGCCACTTTTAAGTTTCTCAAAACATAAAATTTAGCATATGAAACATACTACAGTGACTGAAAAAACAAATTCTTTACACGTTGATATATTTTAATGCCTAATAAAGGAAGGATCTTTCATGTAATTTGAATTTATTGCTATAAGAATCCCTGTATCCAAAAAATTGTTTTATGAGCCACTTTTAAGTTTCTCAAAATATGAAATTTAGCATATGAAACATACTACAGTGACTGAAAAAGCAAATTGTTTACACGTTGATATATTTCATGCCCAATAAAGGATCTTTCATGTAATTTGAATGTAATGCTATAAGAATCCCTGCATCCAAAAAATTGTTTTATGAGCCACTTTTAAGTTTCTCGAAACATAAAATTTAGCATATGAAACTTACTAGAGTGACTAAAAAAACAAATTCTTTACATGTTGATATATTTTAATGCCTAATAAAGGATCTTTCATGTAATTTGAATGTAATGCTATAAGAATTTACATCCCTGTATCCAAAAAATTGTTTTTTGAACCATTTTTAAGTTTCTCGAAACATAAAATTTAGCATAGGAAACATACTAGAGGTACTGAAAAAGCAAATTCTTTACACGTTGATATATTTGATGCCCAATAAAGGATCTTTCATGTAATTTGAATGTAATGCTATAAGAATTTACATCCCTGTATCCAAAAAAATTGTTTTATGAGTTACTTTTAAGTTTCTCAAACATAAAATTTAGCATATGAAAAATACTACAGTGACTGAAAAAACAAATTCTTTACACGTTTATATATTTTGATGCCCAATAAAGGATCTTTCATGTAATTTGAATGTAATGCTATAAGAATCCCTGTATCCAAAAAAATTGTTTTATGAGCTACTTTCTCAAAATATAAAATTTAGCATATAACACACACTAGAGATACCATAATAGAAATTTTTTACATGTTGATATATTTTCATACCTAATAAAAAATAAGGTATGCAATTTGAATGTAATGCTATAAGAATCCCTGTATCCAAAAAAATTGTTTTATGAGCCACTTTCTCAAAACATGAAATTTAGCACATACTAGAGATACCATAATAGAAATTTTTTACATGTTGATATATTTTCATACCTAATAAAGAATGAGTTATGCAATTTGAATGTAATGCTATAAGAATCCCTGTATCATTTTTATCACCCATCATTTTTTAGACTTTTTGTCTAAAAATGTCTCATTTTTTAGCATTCTTTCCATAGGTTAACATGGAAGATATTATTTTTTAGACAAAAAAGAAAATTTTTCTGAGCTTTTTTAGCGTTAAGGAGCATGTTTGGGATACCACATGCTTTTTTTTAAAAAAAAGTTCCATGTATCTAAAGAATAGTATGACACTTTGTTGATGAATGGGTTTTCTATTAAAATATAGAGAGACATGAGATCCCAAACATGCTCCTTGACGAGTCCAAAAAATATTTCTGTGAGAGAAAAATTTTCTCAACCTTAAAAAAAAAAAAAAAACTTTTTGTCTAAAAAATGATGTCTTACTTTTTCTATGTTAACCTATGGGAAAATGCTAAAAAATGAGACATCATTTTCAGACAAAAGGTATTGTCTAAAAAATGATGTCTTACTTTTTCCACTTTCCCATAGGTTAACATGGAAAAAGTAAGACATCATTTTTCAGACAAAAAGTTTTTTTTTTTTTATAGGTTTAGAAAATTTTTCTCTCACAGAAATATTTTTTTGGCCTATAGTCGAGGTATGGGATCTTTGTTGATGAACTCTTTTTTAACAAGAAACCTGTTTGGGATTTCTTATAAAACTTCTTCATTAAAGGGTGTGTTAAAACTTTTTGTCGCTACACAACTCTCCTTTTAAAGGTCCGTCCAGTACCATTTGATTTTTTAGGTTGCCAAAGTACTATTTGATTTTTTACGGACCTTCCATGGTGATTCCCGTCAAATCTTATTTAATTACCTTCCATGGTTACTCTTTGATTCGGTTACCTTCCATGGATAACCCGTTTTGTTTAAAATTTATCATTAAAGTGCCATCTTCAGCAGAGATCCCAAACATGCTCCTTCCAAAAAATATTTTTGAGAGAGAAAAATTTTCTAAACCTATTAAAAAAAAAAACCTATGGGAAAATGGAAAAAGTAAGACATCATTTTTTAGACAAAAAGTTTTTTTTTTTTTAATCAAGGCAATGATTGATACATAGATACTCCAAGACTAACAATTTTTCAACTCCAAAGAAAGTAAATGACCATAAAAAGTTTTTCTCTTTATAAACGGATTTCATTCAGAGATGTTGAGAATTAAATACGACACTCATAACTATGTTCGTATCTATACGGAAATTGGATTTCAGTGCTGGAATGCTAAAGATTTATTGAAACTGGTACCCTGTAAAAGTCGCCATACCATGAGGGTCGTAAAAAAGTTATTTCCAGAAACAAAGCAATTTATTCGATTGAAAGAATTCATCGACTATTCGAAAGAGTGGGGAAATCCAAATCAAATTGTTCTCACATGGATAGAGGCTCTCTCTCTCGCCAAGAAAGTGACGAACGATACACTTTATCGGTGGATGTTTCGACTCTTTAATGAACACCTAATCAAAGTGATTAAGGAAGGAGAAACATTTTTTGCATTAGAAGATTCGGGTGAAGCTGGAGAGGGTCCTTTTTTCGGGTCCCGGAGAAAGTGAATCTAGAGTAAAAGAAATACGTATAATTTAATATTTTTTTATATTCTCCAACTCTCAATTCTGTATAACCTGTTCAAATAACGCAATTCATAATACAGTCATGGAATGGCTTTTCTAGTTTATATCGACAATGCATGTTTGACGCGTCGTCAGTTCCAAGTCGCACTTTTCCGACCTTCCATGGATAACCCGTTTTGTTTAAAATTTATCATTAAAGTGCCATCTTCAGCAGAGATCCCAAACATGCTCCTTCCAAAAATATTTTTGAGAGAGAAAAATTTTCTTAACCTATTAAAAAAAACTTTTTGTCTAAAAAATGATCTTACTTTTTTCATGTTAACCTATGGGAAAAGTAAGACATCATTTTTTAGACAAAAAGTTTTTTTTTTTTAGTAAGTTTGGTTCAGTCTACCCGTCACAACCTTTTCTATGGTTAACCTTCCATGGACTTTCTTTAATCACGTGTCATTTCCTTCCGGCGGAATTGTGTATAAAATGGGGATGTAAAGTGAAAAATTACTTCTTTCATCATGTTGTTCCACTTGAAATACAACGAGTACTGCAGTGTAAGAGTGTGTGTGTTTGAAGGGAAACTATTTTGGATAGCAAGAGATTTATTGCATCTTCTTAGTTTGGGTAGTGTTCCATCGACTTTAAGTGTTTTGCAAGCTCTTTGCGGTAAAAAGAACTTTCTTCGAATGAAAAACATTTACTACCGCCAAAATTTATTCATTCTCACTTCAGAAGAAGCACTATTACTTGCAAAAAATGCTCCCGGTAATGACCAGTTGCTTCCCTGGATATTTAGCGTTTTGACACAACAACTTGTTCAACAAGAGGAAAATGTCTTCAAACTCTTGTATCCAGGAGAGGATACTTCATTTCCTCCGATTACTATCATGGATATGGGAGTAACGTCTGTACCCAGTCATCCAAACATAGAAGTTGTAGACTTGTAAAAAAAAATCCTTCTGTAGGCAAAAAAAATGGGT
>KK122429.1:0-32188 GCA_000611955.2 Stegodyphus mimosarum
AAATATAAAGATAAAATGCCGGACAGTTTCAAAATGTTAAACTCTTCTATCTATGTTGATGATCTGTATTTCGGAGTAGGAACGGTCGAAGATGCATATCGGTTATCTGCAGATGCGGTTAACAT
Source organism: Stegodyphus mimosarum (assembly GCA_000611955.2). Lineage (NCBI taxonomy): Eukaryota > Metazoa > Arthropoda > Arachnida > Araneae > Eresidae > Stegodyphus > Stegodyphus mimosarum. Next base: position 126 of record KK122429.1, read on the forward strand.
ATTTAAGGATGCTGGGATGAATTTCAGAAAATTAAGAACTAATTCTAAAGCATTAAATGATTTATGGGTCTTAAATGGAATAAAGGAATTAGATAACAAATTAACTAGTGAATCAAATTTTTTGGGCATGATTTGGAATTCCATTGAGGACAGTATAAAGTTAAATTTAAAAAATTTAATTGACTTTTCTACAGAGAATGATTTTACTACGAAAAGGAAAATTATACAAAGTATCGCCCAAATATACGATCCATTTGGATTTATTGCACCCTTTGTTATTCGGTCGAAAATCATTATTCAAGATATCTGGCGTTCTGGTGCTGACTGGGATGAGGTCCTTCCTGCAGAAATTAAGGACAAATTTAACATTTGGAGGAATGAACTTTGTGATTTAACTGAAATATCGATTCAGCGAAATTTCTTTGATGATGATCCAAAGAATGTAAGCCTTCATCTATTTTCGGACGCTAGTCTTAAAGCATATGGGGCTATCGCATACTTCAGATATTGTACGAATGATTCAGAAATTAAAACTTCTTTTATCATGTCAAAATGCAGGGTTGCACCTTTAAGATCAATCACTCTCCCTCGTTTAGAGTTGATGGGAGCACTCGTGGCTGCTCGAATGTATAAATATTTAAAGAAATTGTTTGGTGATTTAATTGAGAATGTTTACTTTTGGAGTGACTCTGAAATCGCCATTACTTGGATTAAAGGTTCGCCAAATAACTGGAAACCATTTATTGCCAATCGTGTTACGGAAATACAAGGTATATGCCGCACAAAATGGTGGAACCACTGCGAAGGGAAACAAAATCCTTCAGATCTACTGACTCGAGGAATTAGTGCTCAGGCACTAGTTAAGAATGATTTGTGGTGGCATGGGCCACACTGGTTACGTTTTCCTATTGAAAACTTTCCGAAACAAAAGAAACTACAACCAAATTCAGAATCGTTAGAGTCAAGAAAAGCTGTTACTTTGATTGCACCCGTAATTGGAAACGAATCCCCAATTTTGGATATAGGAAAATTCAGTTCTTTACGAAAATTACTCCGAATTACTGCCTACATGTTAAGATTTATTGGGAGGCTTCTGAAAAAGTCTACAGAAAATGGACCTTTAAATGCGTCTGAGATTGAAGCAGCAGAACTTTATTGGGTAAAAATCACTCAACGAGAATTGTATCAAGTGGAAATAACTAAGCTAGCAAATGGAAAAACAATTCTCGATTCTTCTATATACTCCCTTAATCCAAAGCTTGATGAGGAGGGGGTTCTACGATTGAAAGGTCGCATTCAATTTGCAGACTGTCACGAGAATTTAAAACACCCTATTCTGTTACCCTCTAAATGCAAGTTCACCGAGTTGATCATCATGGACTCGCATGAAAAGGTATTCCATGCTGGAGTTAATTCGACGCTAACTCAGATCAGAGCCAAATACTGGATCATAAAAGGAAGGCAACGTGTTAGGAGTGTCATCACCAAATGTCTGATCTGCAGACGTTATAATGCTCGTCCTGGGGTACAGGATATCGCTCCACTTCCTCCGGACAGAATCCAAGAGTCGCCTCCATTTGCTGTGACCGGGTTAGACTTCGCAGGCCCATTTTATACGAAAGATAGCCAATGTAAAGTTTACATGCTATTGCTAACGTGTGCAGTTACTCGTGCCTTACACATAGAGATTGTAACTGATCTGGGCACTGAAAGTTTTTTACTAGCTTTCCGTAGATTTCTAGCTCGAAGAGGACTGTGTACCACCGTGTATTCCTATAATGCCAAGGCTTTTATAAAGGCTGATAAGGAACTTAAACGTATTTTTAAAATTTTGAGTGACTCATCTGTGAAAGAACTGTTTTCTGCTAGAGGCATTAATTGGAAATTTATTATTGAGAGGAGTCCATGGTGGGGAGGGTTTTGGGAGCGTATGGTACGAACCATAAAATCCAGTTTACGCAAGGTTATTGGTCGATCATCCCTTACTGTTAAAGAACTTGAAACAGTGCTCATTGAAATCGAGGCAATGATTAATTGTAGACCAATTACCTACGTATTTAGCGATCCCAGTGAACCTTCTCCACTAACGCCTTCTCATTTTCTGGTTGGTAGACGATTGCTATCTCTACCTGGTAATAAAATAACACCAGATAACGTGACTGAATCAAGAAGTTCAATTATCAAACGATATAAATACCATCAAGATATTTTAAGTCATTTTTGGAAGCGTTGGAGAAAGGAGTATCTTTTGAATTTGAGATCTGCCAATATTTGTCCTCCAAACTCGAACGCATCACAGTTTAAAATCAATGATATTGTCTTGATTCATGACGATAAACTTCCTAGAAATCTCTGGACGATAGGTAAAATTTTGGAATTAATGCCAGGCAGAGATGGTAAAGTAAGATCCTGTATAATCAAAACACCTACTGGTACTTTAAAAAGGCCTGTACAATTGTTGTATAATATGGAACTTAACTAATATTTGTATTTTTTAATTTTAGGTTTGATTTCCTGATATCTCTGATAGGTAACATTTAATGTTTAGTAAAATTTATATGCTTATAATTATGCATGCTTGTTTATCATATTTAACCATTTTTCTATGATTAACTGTCGAAATATTAGTTGAATGTTTCAGAATATATTACTGAAAAATGAACTCTCCACCGAGTTCAGGTGGGGAGTGTTGAATAATTTGAAGGTAGAAAAACGCTAGAGGGCGCTGTTGCCCATCTTAATGTGGAGAAGAAAGTTTGCTTCTGTTGAAGGCGGCGGCCTAAGAATACGTTCTGTATATAGTTCATTAAAAATTATGTAAAATGTATAAAGCTTTATGAATCACTGAACCACCAAGATTAGAGTTGAGAAAACGCATTTACTACACCATCTAGTATAAAATTAATTAACTAACTAACGAAATTTGGTAGATCGCTAGTTGGGACAATACCTTCATTTCTCTAAGGAAAAAGATGCTTATAAGATGCCTAGCTAATATTTTTATTAAAAACGATGTTTTTCAACTGATGATGTCTGTTGTCAACTTTGGTAGAATGCAGTGAATAGAAGGTAAACGTTTCACGTTAAGAACTCAGAAAAGTAATTAATTTCATGAATAATACAAAATGCTGCATCAAGAAAATAAAAAATATTTTTCTATACTCAAGACACTAAAAATTTCTACTTAGCAAAAGATGTGTCACTTCCCTTTAACTCATCTGCCCATCAATAAAACTGTTGAAGAATGAAAACTACTAACAATAACAAATAATCACAGAAGCTGAGAAATAATGGATTTTCTCTTCATTAGCTCAAATTTAGTTTTGCTGAATGTGTTATTAAAAGCAAATGATTGCCATTAAGACTGAATTTTTCTTCATTTTCTGAGAATGAGAAGATACCATTTTCTATACACATTTTCCAACCAATAAAAAATTACATCTTGAATTTTCAACATAGAAATGTACAATGTAATTCAGAACAACTCATTCCCCTTTCTATAGGAAAAAACTAACATACTCAAATATGTGGGAAAAAATTCTTCTTAAATACACACTGGATATGTAACAACACATTTGTCATAATAATGTTTTAATATTAAAATATTATTAATAAAAAAATTGAAAGCTTTCAGATTTTTTATTGTGCCCAAAGGAGCTTTTTTTTAAAAAAAAACATTTGTTTCCTTTATTTATCAGATATCATGATCTTTGCACTTTAACCATAAAATTCAATTCAACAGCAATATCACAAAATAATTTAAAAAGAGCATATCTTTAGAATTTCTGGTACACAGTCTCGCACACTGGAGATATTTTTTTTCCTGTACAGTGTTGCCATTGCTCGCTTTGAAATCGTTAAGTTTGTTAATCAAAAATTCGTTAAGTTTTACAAAATATGAAATAGACAATAAAACAAATTCCAAATTAGGGCTTCCAGATGCCCATATTCAGGTGGAGGATTACATTATTCAAAATTTGATGGCTGTAGGTACCATTGTTTTATCACAATGCGAGAAACATACATGCATTTAAATTATTTATTATCATTAATTTCCTTAATGCAGGGCTCTAACATTTGGTGGCAACAATTTGAAAAGCGATACGATGTTTATAGTGATTCGATGCAAAATGCCAAAACGAAATTAATAGCTCTTCTGGGATAATGTCCTTTGTGCCAAAAACTGCACCTGGATGTGCCCTTTCTTACACCACTTTTTTCCCTAAAATAGCCCCAACTTTTGCATCTAAAGTTTTTTTGCTTTAGTAACTCCTGTCGAATATCACAAATTATTATAATTATTATTACAATGGCTAAAATGGAAAAAAAAACTGAATTACAACAAAGTAAATGTATAAAGTAAAGAGTTTTTCTGTGATTAAATTAATTAACCAGGTTTTATATTGCTTTAGCAATTGTAAACAGATAACAAAAATATTCCGCTGCCCAATCGTGTATGAGGATGAACCACAGTTTATAATTATGAATGTGGCATTTTCTCTTTGCTTTCTAATCTGAGACATTTTTCTATCTAATAATCCAATTTCTATGTAATCTTTTAGCGGACATTTTCTTGTTGCATTGTTAATAAAAAGAATATAATACAAAGCCTGTGGCAATTCTGGATATTATATAATCAGTTTAAAGCTTTGATATGTAGAAATTATAAAATTAAAAATATGAAATATTGGTTTAATAAAGTAATGAAGCATTTATGACCTAAAAAAAAGCTCTATTAATTTATTTGCTTTATTAAACATTTCTTCCAAGCAAGCAGTTTAAGTTACTTCAATTTTGGGTCTAATTCTTTCTCTTTAATTCTATAGATAGATATAATTTTTTCTTCAGTCACAAAATTCCATTGTTCAAGTCCTGTAATTACCATATCGAGAATTCCCACTAAACTGTCTCGACATTTTTTCGTTCTCAACAATCTCTCTCACTTTCTTTACTATCGATAGCAATAAATTTTAGTCTTTGCCGTCGTTAGTTCATTCATGATTGGGGCATCATCACCGCAATGAAAAACTTGACTATATCATCTTTACTTATTACCATTTCTCCATCTATTGATGAATGGAATATTGGAACCACTGCTGAGAGAAGTGAACACCACTAGAGTAGGTGATGACCTTGGCATTAACTGTACGAAGCTAGTTACCAGTTCAGCAGATGTATTCGATATCTTGTACCAGCTGCATTAGAACAATACATAAATATTCAGATAATATACACATATGCTCACATAATATACACAAATTTATATTGCTTTGACATCAATAACTAATTATGATGTACCCATGGTATATACATGGAAGATGCTTTTAAAGTTTTGAATAGCAGTATATGGTTCAGATTGTAATACAGCAAAATATACAGGATGATGTACAGATATATACACTGTGAAAAAAAAAAGAGGGACAGTTCTATTTCTCACGTTCTACTAGGCCGATTGATGAAATTCATATTGTGTTTTTCATGTCTTGAAAGTATGACTTAGGATATATATTAGATTTATATACAACATTGTTCTAATATAGGTATTTTGACACAAAATCAGACTTTTTCCGAAATGACATGCCAATTTTTTTCCATATTTCGATTCTACGACTCAAATTATGCCTAAATATTAAATTTTGTAAAATTTGGTGCAAAATTTACGAAGAAATTAAAAAAAATTTATCCTTGTGCCTCTTTTTTTCAGTTTGTGCCACTTGGCGAACTTCTTAATTTATAGCAACCTATTTTCCTTTCCTTTTTATTCATTGTCCACGAGCGGGAAAACAAAAATCATCGTTCATATTTTCAAATAATTTTAACAGAATGCATAAACCACATTTTCGTTATTATCGCTTATAATTAATACGCCAAATTTCAAAACACGCCAAAATGTAAATTCACGTATATCTTAGGAAATTTTGAATAAAAAACTCTAATTTTTTGCAGGTATGCTTAGAAATACATCTACTTTAAGATGATGGAAAACATTTTATTGGTCATAATTCAAAATCGTTTTTAGAAAATTTATAAAAAAATATTTAAAAGTAGAAATTTTAAAAATAAATCTTAAAAAATGCACGAATTTTACTTGGAATGAACCTAAATTTCGAAATGTAGAAAAAAACATCAAATAAGTTTAATAAAAAAAGAGATATTAATAATTATATGCCAAATTTAATTAAAATGGAGGAGCTAAAATTTTGAGAGATAATTTCTTTTAAACTAATCATACGATTTTTACAAAACTTGGCACTTTAGCATAATTTGAGTCGTAGAAAGGAAATATGGAAAAAAATTAGTATGTTACTTCAGAAAAAGTCCGATTTTTGTGTCAAAATACCTATGTTAGAACAATGTTATATATAAATCTAACACATACCCTAAGGTGCACTTTCGAGACATGAAAAATGCAAGTTGTAAATCAGCCCAATAGAACAGGAGATACAGAACTGCCCCCTCCTCCTTTTTCTTCCCCCCACAGTGTACATTCTTTACACACTAGTCCATCTCCTTGGATTAAATTGGATTACTCTTCAAGGAGTGGAAATGCTTATCATAGTACAGTAATTTAAAATATGGAACAGTTTTGTCAGAACATTAGAACAGAATTTTGTGTTATACATCCATGCTAGCCAGTTTGAAGCACTGGGTTTTGCAATATGCTGTTGTCTTGTATTGATGCAAGCAAATCCATAGTGACCAGGATAGCCTTCCTTTCCATACTAGCAGTGACCCGAAATTTCCTTCTTGAATCCTTTGAGACAGCTGGGAAAAGGCATATGGCACCTTAGAAACAGTGTCAGTGATTAGCTGTTACTATATAGATGCATTTTGACTTTAGAACAGAATTGAAAGAAATGTATGCTCTTGATTCTTGGCTGGGAGCAGATGACCACTGTTCCTGCCATTTATTCATAAGGTGCACATTTGTGATGCAATTGATATAATAGTAGTAGTGTTGGTTGTTCTAGCGTAGTTACATCAACAACAACTTTACTTTTCAAGCTCATCAGCAAATTCCTTCCCATGCCCCAGTGTTAATGTTAACAAGCTTATCTCAGATTATAAATGAGAGAGCTTCTGCTATGCACAAATGCAGTTGCCTAAGCTTGATGCAGAGTCGCTGTAAATGTTTACATGGCCTTGACATAGCTTATTGTTGCTTCAAGGCCAACAGCTCTGCTTGAAAGATTGTGTTGTGACTGTCCAGTCTATACTTCCAGGTAAATTTGGCAGAGTTATCAGTATAGCAGAAATCCCTCCCTGTTCTACTGTCTGTTTTCAAACTATAGAGTATAGGCTGATATAGTTATTGCATTGAGATTTAGTTGCATAGATGGAGTCTGAAGGTTGCTTGTGGTACTCAGTCTTTAACATTATATTCTGCGTCCCACAGGCTGTGGGTCTTTAACATTATATTTTGCATCCCACAGGCTGTGGCTTTGTTTTAGCCTTGAAATATTGCATAGAAAGGATTCCTTCTGAGTTCTGAGATCTAATGATGGTATTTCCACTAAAACTTGAAGGGCTGCTGTTGAAGGTGTGCAATATGCCCTGCAGATAGGCAGTAGGAATGAACACTGGATTAATTATAAGCTTTAGATGTTGCTTGAGATTTTCAGGCCATGCAATGCTGTCGTATAAGACGGCATGTTCTACAACATAAGAGACTATTGCCTAACAAGATGTGCTGGCACCACCTACTTAAGGGAAGATGTTCACTGCACTAAATGAATCAATAACGATAATTGCTGCTTAATGTACTTGACGTGTAGCCTAAATTATATTACTTTAGTTATTTATTATACTTACATCTATTACCCACACTTTATAAGGTTTATATGAATCCTCAATGAATAAATTCCTGCATATATTTAAGGCTATCCAGGGACCAGTGCATAGCCCTACATTCTACTATTTTTCAGCATCTCCCTAAATTAAAAAATTTTTTCATCCTTAAATTTTAAACACTTTACCACCTCTTAATTTTGTTGCTCAGTGCTTCTCTAAATTCTTCTACCCAGTGTGGCCGTATAAGGTCTGGCACCAGCTCTGGGCTAATCTGAATAACAAATCAGTTACTCTCAATTCAAACAGCACTAAATGTAATCTTTTGATTTAAAAAGTATCATTTACAATTTTTCCCCCCATATGGAAAAATTACTGTTAAATTTCTCCTCATCAACAAGCTCAACACTTTGAAACATGTTAGCTAATGTTTGTGACCATTGCCAAGCTTAATATCCACATAAAAGGTTATCATGCTCTTTGGTACTCAGTTACTAATATTTTTTTTAAAAAAATCATTTAGACTTTGCTGCCTGAGTCATTTCAGAAGCTGTTGTGTGTTGATAGTAATGCGGTGATGAAAGCAAAAGGTAATAAGTAATGATTTGCCAGGTTGGTGACAGGGTTATAAATAATTCAGTAGGTGTAAAACCAATGATGTTTCGATTTAAGATATATGCTGAGCAAAAAGGTGGTTGTGGAGCTAAATTATTGATCATATAGATTTATGTTAATAAATTATTGTTTCTTCAAATACGAAGATAATTTTTTTAATGGTGAATTGAAACTAGGAATTCGGATCTTCCACATATTTTATTAAGAAAAAATATCAAAAAACATGCATGCATAAGGCACACAGAAAAAAAAAATGTTGCTGGCTGTCTAGATTTTAGATCATTCTGGATACCAGACATTCGGATTTCAGACTTTGTACAGTATTGAATGAAACAGTTGTAACCATCCATGTTTGTTATCAATATGTTTATTCCATTTCATTAAAATAAATATTTACATGTATTTTTTTACATTCATGTATAAATTTATCTTTACATACCCCAAAATAGTGATATGCCATAAAATATCTGATCAATGCAAGCCATTTTTTCAACCAATTGTGCGAAAAACAATCCTAATTAGCATTATCCAGACAAATCATTTCTGATAGGTAAATCAAGGTGTTGATGACAAATCAAGAGCTTTGCATAAAGTGAATATCTGCCTGAATTTCTGCAATACTGTGTCTGATTTTAGTGTGCAAGGACTTGCAGTTTGTTATGGCTTTGTAGTATCATCTGCAAGAATCTGTGATGTGGTGAATCATCTGCCATTTAGAAACATTACAGACAGTCATGGAATCAGTGAGATGTGTGAATATTTCATGATAAACAGTTTCTGTGCTATGAAAATAATTTCAGAACTCTGGAACTGTAAGAAGGAGGCTTAACAAAGTTGTAAATGAATAACAAGTGCTTCTTAAGACCAATATCTTGAAATAACTGCCCATCATAATAGAAATAATACTTCTTGGCAGTTAAGTTCAGAGCCTGTAGCTGCCACTGGAACTGTTATACAGGGTGTCCCAAAACGACCGCATAAACTCTGCACAGCTAGATTCCTCGTTGGTAGTACATAAAAACTACTCAAAGAAGCGTTCCTGTACGATCCATAGTTTACGAGAAAAATACGAAAAACAAAGTATGACGTCACTGCCAGTGCAAGAGAAAACACTTTATTGAACATATCAACAGCAGTATATGCACAATTTAAAGCAGATGTTCAAAGTGTCCGCCGTGCATGTTGAGGCAGGCTTGAGCACGCCGTGGAATGGCTGTCATCACACGTTGCAGCATCGCGGGGTCCACCGAAGTACAAGCAGCATGCAGACAAGCAACTAAGTCCATTGGTATTCTCACTATGTCTCAATACACCAGTTCCTTGAGATGGCCCATTGGAAAAAATGCAATGGTCTAAGATCTGGCGACCATAGAACCGGACCCCCCACGTCCGATCCAGCGGCTGGGGTATTCCATATACAGCCAACCACGTACAGGAGCACAGAAATGCGCCAGAGCCCCATCATGCTGGAACCAAAGTCCCCGTATTGCCACTAATGGTATGTCATAAAGGAACTCGGTTAAGACCTCATTGAGAAACACCAAGTACGACTTCAGGCAACAGATATGGTCCAAGCAGGCGATCCCCGAGTATGCCGGCCCACACGTTAACGTTCCTGATGTTTCTGCGGCCGGATTGCATGCGAATTGACCTGGGACCCCGCGGATGCGCGCCGAACGTTTTAAAATTATCATCTGGAAAGATATGCCAATACTGTTGTTGATATGTCCAATAAAGTGGGTTTTTTTTGCACCGGCAGAGACGTCATACTTTGTTTTTCGTATTTTTCTCGTAAACTATGGATCATACAGGAATGCTTCTTTGAGCAGTTTTTATGTACTCGCAACAAGGAATCTAGCTGTGCAGAGTTTATGCGGCCATTTTGGGACACCCTGTATAACAACAAACTGTACACAGAAGGCTTAATAAAAAGTTCCAAAGGTCCATCATCTTCACAACAAAAGAGGGATTAATTGGTGCAAAGAACATCAGAATTGGAGTGAACATCAATGGTCACATGTTCTCTTTATTGATGGGTCGAGATTTAGTTTAACAGCTGATTCTAAATGTATATCTGGAGAAAGTCAGAAACACAAAATTTTCCTTCAAATATTATGGGATGTGACCATTTGGATAATATAGGTGTGATGATATGGGAAGGAATAATGATCAGTGGGCGTATGCCTATACATTTTCAACAGCAAATCTATGACCGGCCAGAGATACTGGAATAAGGTCTTAGAATTTTATGTAAGTTTTTTCAAAGGTGCATATGGATTTCACTTTTTATGTATGGATGATAATGCTCATGCACAATGAGAAAAGCTCATTAACGAATTCCTTGGAAGTGAAGACATGGAATGAATATAGTGGTTAGCAAAATCTCCTGAACTTGACCAGCAGAAAATTATGAATTCCATGGTATTGCCTTGGAAAAGTAGTTCTAGGAGACATCCTTCTCCTATAGATATAAATGCCCTAAAGACCGCATTCCTAAAGTAGTGGAACTTAATTCCCCATGCTGTAATTAATAACATTACTGCCAACATGAAAACATGTTGTTATATGTATATACAAGTCAGGAGACATCATATTCCATATTAAATTTATAAGCCTTAATTTTTTCCTTAGTTGTTATTTTTTTCCCCTTAACTCTCCTTGTAACATATTGTTACTATTTCTATTATTTCATCTATAGTTTTATATCATATGCAATGATCCCAAGTTTTTTCCTTTATATATACACATGTTATGACGTTATGTATTATTCCAGCCAAATTCATAAAATTATAATACACAGTTTCAGAGAAAAATATGATTCCAAGCATATAAAAACAATTTTGGACATAAGTATATGTAAATTTATTACTTAGTCTTAATTTGGCAGATGCATTCCCATATTTTGAAAATTAACATAAAAGTTGTACGAGATTTGAAAAGTCATATTTAAATGCAAATCTGTATATTAATGACCTGCTTAATTAAATTTAATTACTTCCAAAGGAATGCGATACAGAATATAAGGAAAAAATATTCTATAATTAGCAATAAAATGTGTACTAATTAAAATTTTTTACATAAGGTTATGGAGAATTAAAACATGTGATAATTTAAAATATGTTCAGTTTTAAGTATTTTATAAAATCAAAAATTAATAAACCCAATAATTCAAACTTTTTTTTTTCTTTTTACAATATGCAAACACAGCATAGGACGAAAAAAGCAACCTTATTCAATTAAATTATTAATTCCTTAAATTTTTAGAAAACTTTATTTAAAAAGTAATTTTAGCCACTTAGGCATTCTCAGTCAATTTCAAAATAAAAAGCTTACAGAAGAAAAAGCTTTCTAAGTAAAAGGATCTGCCCATGTTCCTATTAAATCTCTAACATTTCTCAGTTTTTCTTTTGATGGACTTTGAACCTGAGGGGTAAAGAAACAAATATTTTATTAAATCACAATCATATAAATATATACAAATAAACACCTCATATACAAATACGAATCTTATATATGTTTATATATATCTTATACATATTACACACACACACAGATTTTTAAGAAAAAGAAGGAATTATATTATAGTGGTACTGTTTTGTGATAATAAAGTTCTTGTTTTGGGGGGGGGGCCGAGACTGCATTTTATTTTGTAAATAATCACAGCATGTATAGTTTTTCATGCAAGTGACTATTTAAAAACTATGATGTGACTCTTTTTTTAAAGGCTACTTCATATATTATACTGAAATGTGACCTATTTCTCTCTTTTGCATATTGGAAGATGAAATCAAGATAAATAATTTTAAGCTTTTGATAAATAATTTAAGCTTTTTGAATTTTACATTTTTTCCATAAAGCTATAATACTTGTATTTTTTTTGTATGATTTTTTTTAATTTTTGCACAATTTGGAAAATTTTCTGCATAAATTATTAAAATTTCTTATTTATTTTACTTTTAGTAATTTTTTTTCTAAAATTCATTTCCTGAAAATTTTTTAATATTTTTGATTTTTTTAATATTTATTTTATTCCACTTATGAGAGACTTTGATTAATAATCTTAATTTAATTCATTTCTTATTTAGCACTTCCTTTTGAATTATTTCAAGCATTCACAATTATTCAGATATAATTTAGAAATGTAGCTCTGCTGAAAATTCTTAAGTCACTTCTTGAAAAAGTTGCCAATAGCAGCTATTTATTTAAAATAACAAAATTAATGAACAATTTTTAACATACAATGACGTCACATGCAATCGCATGATTTCTTCAACGTAACAATATGACCTTATATAATGAAAAAAAGATACGAAAGTTTTCAGATTTTATATTACACCCAAAGGGGTATTATTTAATGTTTTATGTGTTGGTTTTATTTATTAAACAGCATATTTTTAACACTTAAACCATAAAATTCAATTCAACAGCAATATCACAAAATATTTAGAAAGAGCATATCTTTAGAATTTTTGATACACAGTCTCATGCTCTGGAGATAAAAAAAAACTATTTTTACTCTACAGTTTTTGCCACTACTTGCTTTGAAATTTTTGATTTTGTTACTTAAAAATTCATTAAAATTTTACAAAATATGAAATAGAAAAAAAGAAAAAATCTCAAATGTTTCAGATTTTAAATTACATCCAAAGGGGCATTTTTTTAACATTTTGTGTGTTACCTTTATTTATTAAATATCATGTTCCTTGTACTTAAACCGTAAAATTCAGTTAAAGAAGACTATTGCAAAATAATTTTAAACTGAGCATAACTTTAGAATTTCCTATACACAGTCTCATGCGCTGGAGATAAAAATGTTTCTTCTGTACAATGTTGCCATTGCTCACTTTGAAATCCTCGAGTTTGTTAATAAAAAATTTGTTACAGTTAAATATGAAATCAATAATAAAACAAATTCCAAATTTCAAATTTGGGCTTCCAGATGCTCATATTTGCAACAAGATTACGTCATTCAAAATTCAATGGCTCTAAGTGCCCCTGTTTTATCACAATGCGAGAAACATACATACATTTATGCACATTCTTCATTTTTTAATTTCTTTAAATATAATACAGGGCTGCAATATTTTGTGGCAACAGCTTGAAAAGTGATACAGACTTTTAATGTTTCCAACGCAAAATCGCAAAACGAAAACAATAGTCCTTCACGGATCATTTATCTTTTAATTTGCAGATAGAAATTTCGCAGAAGGCTCTTCATAAAAGAAAATAATACTTACTGATGTATCTGAAGTAGAAATATTTCTTAACAGAGATTTTATGAAGATCCTCCAACCTGGCAACTTTGATGTCTCATCTTCCTTTTCCTCCGATGACTCATTTTCTTTTAAATTACTATCATACATTTTATCACCTTCACATATCCAAAGGCACCAAGGCCTGTGTTCTTCTAATGGATTGAAGTCTACCTTTTCCTGAAGTAATAAATATAAGAAAAAAAATTTATAAAGAAAGCTCAAATTTTCAGATTTCTGCAAGTAGAAACTTATTAATCTTCTTTAGCTTCACAATGAATATTAATAAACATAATTACAAAAACCAACTGATTCTCTCTTCTTTCTCCTACTTAAAACATAAAATTGAAATCAAATTTAACAAACTGTTTATAATGCTAATGAAATTCGTTAAGCTAATGAGTATTAAGCGAAGAATGGATGAATGTAATGGATTAATACAAAAATCATGTATACTCATCAGCATGAATATCTATCTCATTACAGTTAATGCTTGATAGACATTTTGTATGCAGAGCATACACAGGAAATTTTTGAAAAGTTATTTCGTGCAATTTTTTTAAAATTTTTTTAAAAAGTACTATCAAATACTCCATATTTTAATTATGAATTTCTATAACCCTTCAGCTTAAAAAAAAGTACCTGCAATCTGGCATATCCTCTCTTTCATTTCATTATTACACCCCAAGAGAAGAATCCACTTTTATTTCATTATTATCACCCCAAGAGACTGATAAATAATGAAAAGATAGATAGATAATGCAAAAACTAGTGCATCTTTTAATACATTTACAGCCTTCAAGAGCATTTCTTTTACAACTCTCTATGACAGCAAAACTGCATTTAATTGCTCTGTGTATTTAAAAAAAAAATCTGAAAGGTTTCAGATTTTACATCCAAAAGGGCTTTTATTTAATATTTCGTGTGTTACCTTTATTTATTTAAATATCATGTTCTTTGCACTTAAACCATAAAATTCAGTTCAACAGCAATATCGCAAAATAATTTTAAGACGAGCATATCTTTAGAATTTCCGATACAGAATTCTGCACGCTGAAGATAAAAAGGTTCCCCCGCCCTCGTAGGGTGTTGCCATTGCTCGCTTTTAAATCGTTTGAGTTTGTTCATCAAAAACTCGCAATAGTTTTACAAAATATGAAATAGATACTAAAACAAATTCGGGCTTCCAGATGCCCATATTCAAGTGGAAAAGTACGTTATTCAAAATTGGATGGCTCTAGGTACCGTTGTTTTATCACAATGTGAGAAACATACATACATTTATGCAGATTCTTCATTATTTAATTTTTTAAAATATAATACAGGGCAATAATATTTGGTGGCAACAATTTGAAAAGTGATACAATGCTTTTAGTGATTTGACGCAAAATCGCAAAACGAAAACATAGTCCTTCAGGGACGAAGCCCCTCTGGACTAAAAAAAAAAATTCTGTATTCCTACATCAATCACTGAGAACATTTGATGTCACTTTGTTCGAAAAAGCTTCCAAATTTAAATGCACAGGTACATTTTGGAGATATTTAATTTACAAATTATCTAGTATTCAGCTGATTAAGAATTTCTGCACTTCATTTTACGTCCAAAATGTTATGTTTTCTATGTCCAAATCATGGATAAATGCAAATAAATAAAAGAAAGAAAACAGTTACCTTATGCGGCCAAGAGGAAGATTGCATGGTAATGAGATGTTAGTTTAATATAAGTATATTATAAAATTCAGCTTAAGTATCAAATGATAAAATCAACATAGCATCTTACCAACAAAATCTAAAGATTTAAAAAAATATTATTATCTTAAAAATGCAATCAATTGCTTAAACAAATCCTGTAATTCCGTACATTTTCAAAAGATAACAGAAAAAAGTTTTCTGATTTTAAGAAGCATTTTTTATAAAATGATGTGAAAACAAAAATTATTAACAGATATTAAAACAACAGAATGAACAGTTTCAATAGCAAAAACAGACTCACAAGCAAACTTTTTCTTTTCTTTAAAGGAGGTTCATCACTTTCATTCTTTTCAGCAATATCTTTATTTTCTGAGATATCTGATAAATCACCTTCTTCAACACAACTATTTATTTCACTTTTTTCTTGATGGCCAACTGAATTAATCGAATTGTAGCAGTGCACCCATACTACACGCTGGCAATTAGCACAAGCAATGTATTCTTTTTTTGCATTTTTACTAAAAGAATAAATGAAAAACTATATTTTAATAGAGCTTTCCATTTGCACTTGAAAGCATGAATAATATGCCAGACTGCATCAATTTTTAAACAAGTTAAATATAATGATTTAAAAAATCAAAAACAGCATAAATATTAAAAACTTCTCATATACTTCAAAAAACAAGCACAATCAATACAAACTGAATAGCAATAATTCTGCTTATTAATTCATTTACATTTTGTATAATAACTATACTATTATCAGAAAAAAAATAGATCAGTTTCATTACAAATTATCATAAATATAATATATATATTAAAGGAGCTTTGCCCTATATCTGCCAGTGGTGATTTTTTACAATTTTAATTAAGTATATGTTGAATATAAGTAACTATAATAATTATATTTCTAAGTAACATTGAAATTACTATTCAAATGACAGATATTTACTAATAATCGTATTGCCATTCAGAAATAAGAAAATATTTCTGTTGCATTATTAAATAAGATAATTATAATTCGAATGATATATTAAAGATACCATGATCCAATTAGAAATATTTCATTCCTTCCAATGTCACTATCTAGATTCCCCCCCCAAAGGGGCTTTGTCCCTGAAGGACTATTGTTTTCATTTAGCGATTTTGCATTGGAAACATTAAAATCTGAATCACTTTTCAAACTGTTGCCACAAAATATTGCAGCCCTGTATTATATTTAAAAAAATTAAATAATGAAGAATCTGCATAAATGTATATATATTTCTCCAAATGTGATAAAACAACGGTACCTAAAGCCATCCAATTTTGAATAACATACATTTCCACCCGAATATGTGTATCTGGAAGCCCGAATTTGGAGTTTGTTTTATTATGTATTTTATATTTTGTACAACTTTAATGAATTTTTGATGAAAAATCTCAAACAATTTAAAAGCGAGCAATGTCAACACTCTACGGGAGGGAAAAACTTTTTATCTAAAGTGCGTGGAACTGTGTATAAGAAATTCTAAAGATACACTCATTTTAAAATTATTTTGCGATATTGCCGTTGAACTGAATTTTATAATTTAAATGCGAAGAACATGATATTTAATAAATAAAGGTAACATACAAAATATTAAAAAATGCCCCTTTGGATGTAATTTAAAATCTGAAACCTTTCAGTTTCCCCCCCCCCTCCATTACAGAAGAAACTAAAGTGACAATTTTAAGCCTATTTAACATTGAGTCATCAAATTTGATTAATCTGACTTTTGAAGGGAATGCAAAAATATTCAAATTATCCACTTTCATTAAAAACTGATTACTTCATGTAACACTTACCTCTCATCACATCTGATGAATTAGTCTTTCTCTGCATGCATAAAAAGAAACAATGGAAAAATGACAATTATCTCATTTCAATTTGTAATTTGCATATGCTTCTCTTTGTTTATCATTTCACATCATAGAAATGCTTTAATTTAAAGACTGAAAAATGTGATATTTAACATTAAGTTTCAATAAATTGTCTCATTTTTTCTAGCAGGTCCATAGCATCTGCTGAAGATGATAGAGCACTTTTGTTACATCATTATTTTTGATTACGTCTTTTTAAGTACAAATGATTCAGTACCTTTATATTATTTACCAATAATTTCAGTATCATTTAGCTGCCTTTAAACAGGAATTCCATCATTAATTCTTAAACAGGATTTATAAATGCTGTCAGCAACTATATTATCCCTTTGTTCTGGAATAAGTACAGTTGCAGGTTCTTTTCAATTAATTAGATTCACTTTCTTGGTTGTTTTTGTTTAAACAGAAACAGATTACGATTATCTGTGATGTAATTTGTTTATGTTTATCAGCCTCTGCAGAAAAACAGTTGATAACTGTCTATAGTGTAATTTGTTTATAAATTTTGCTTATCTTATGACACGCATCAAGAAGATAAATTTTTGTTTCCTTATTTGGATTAATGTTATCATAGAGTTTCAAAACTACTAATCAGCAACAGAAATGTTTAAATTCTGAATGACATATTGATCCAAATTTTCTAGAGAAATTACCATTGGAAGGAAAAACCGTTCATTCCAGCTTCAATAACATATATAATGGCCAGTGTAGTTAAGAATTAGCAAAATAACTCTCCTTTGAACTATGTAGAATTTTTTATCTAATTCTACAAAACAATTTTAAAACAATTCACTAACTCTTTTTGGTGGATTTACATTGTATGGATAAACCAGTTTATACATCTTAAACATATTATGCACACACATTTTCATATCACTCGCACTGATTATTTCTCAGAAATCATCCATATTTGCATCCATTACCAAATCTACATTTTCTGTGTTGCTTCTGTCATCACTGCATCAGTAACTTTAAATGTGAACATTTTATCCAACACGCTCACAAAGAAAATACCTGTTCACATTGAATATATTTTTCAGTTAATGAACTGCAAGGAGTTTAAATAACTAACTCAGCTATTCTGCCTTTCCTGCATTTATTCATGGACTTTCTCTGCATTTAACTATAACTATTTCATACATTATTTCTAGCTTGATAACAATGAACTTATCAACTTGCTTTAAAATTAAATTTGCAATTTTTTGGCCCACCCTTCAGTTTTGTTATACATCACTGAGCAGAATGAAAATATATTATGGTCATATCACTGTTTAATCCATTTCAGAATGCACTTATCAACTTCAGAATATTTAGTCTCTCTCAATCATCTTTAGTTAGCTTATTTGCTCCAGCAGTCCATTACTTTAATTTTATTCTTCAGAAAAGTTGATAAATTTCTAGGACTGCCATATTATTGAGCAATCTCTATTTTGAATTTTCATTTTACTTCCTTAATTACTTTTACCTCTAGGCTGTGATCAACATAGGAAAGAAACAAGCCAACAAAACTGCATTAAAAACTAATTCAAATAGAGGCACCTTGAACAGTTTTATTACACAGCCTTCTATGACTGCATCTAAGAAAAACTGGCACCAAAACAGCATGAAATTAAAGAAACTGGAAGAATCTTCTACAACTATAGAAATAGTCTCTATAACAAAGAGGTGTACTATAGAAAATCATAAACAGACTGTAAAATCCAAAACTGGACAATCGCACTAAAAATAATCAGCATAGTCTAATAAAAGAAAGTTATTCAAAAAGAAAATTACATGCTGCATAATCCCATCCTTTCATACAGTAACTAAAGTAATACAGTTACACTAGCCTATAAACTTAACAGTGAAAAATGACAAATGTATGCTTCCAAAGTAAAAAAATAAACCTAGGCAATAATAAATGATTCCCTTTGGCATTTAACACATGACTTGAACAGGCCCATAGCCTTATATGTCATTTGTGATAGTCCAAGAAATGCAAATTTTTGCCATTTAACAACTGTTGTTTGTTACCGCTCTTTTTCTTTTCCCTATCTATTTTGCAGTATTACATATCAATAATAAATAGGCCAAGATAAGTGTCACTAAAAATGAAGCAAAAATTCCATATAACAGATATTCTTCAGTGGATGAACGTTGACATTTTTCATAATATGGCCAGCATTTCAATTCAAATTATTCAAAAAGATTTTTTTCATTCAAATTAAAAAAAATACTTTTAATATTACAATAAATAGAAAAATCAATTTTGAACTGAATTTTTTTAAAGAAAATTTGACAAATTTAAAATAATTCAAATTTTTAACTAAGCAAGCTCAAATACGTCAAGTCATAGTATATAGAATAGATATTCACAAATAGTAATAAAAACTGCTATTCAAATTACCACTTTATTATCAATATTGTTTCCATTCAGAAATAAGAAAAAAATTCTGTTGCACTAAGGGTATATAGTGATTTCAGGCAAATATTACTTTATCATCCTCATTTATATAACGCTAACACATTTTAAAACAAATGTTTTATCAAAATATAGTAAGCATAAAGAAACATAAGACTCATGTACAGTCAAAAAATATTTAAATATTGGATACAAAGACATAAATACTCATTTTAACAACCTTAAAATAAAAGTTTACATGACTTATTTTAAGTGAAACAAATTATAAAAATTAATAAAAATGATTAATACTTATATGCAAGCTATGCATTTAAGAGCAAAACATTACATTCACACAAATACATACCAATATTATTCATTAGAACAAAAATCACTTGTTTTTTTCCACAGAAAATTTGACCTCTAACTCTTCCACTTTTCAAATATACAATTTTAAGCATACTACTAGTTTACTCAATATATTCTGTTTTGCTGTTGCTATGAAGTAATTTTTAATTAAATTAAAATTTATTCCCTCACTGTTAATAAAGTGTTAAAGACAGTATTAGCAGGATTGCAAACAAACTCATTCTGATCAGGTTTCAATTAAACACCTTGAAAGAAGTTTCTTCAAGTTTTTTTATTTTAGTCTATAAATTTCCCATCTAAGAAACATAAAAAGTATATTTCATATTAATTAACCCATTTTCTCATGATCTGGAGCTTTACCATCACTTTTTTTTATTAGTTCTTACCAGGATATAAATAGAGTATTTTTAAGTTCGTGTTTTTGGAAGTTTTAGACAGAGAACTTTTGGCAACGACATTTGCTGTAGTGCAAATATAAATACTATTATACAACAAATATATAAAAATACATAGTACTATTATCCTGCCCAGCTCTACAACAGTAGTTATCAAGCATTAGCCTTTTTACTAACCTAACTAAATCACGCACTTAATAAACGAGCCAAAGATTGGTTAGGCTATCTGAATTGTAGTCTCCAGAATTCAGTTAAAGTTCAACTTTCTGTTACTGATATCACACAAGCAGCAGATTTTGATTTGTTAACACAAGTAATACATTTATTAAGTTTAAAGATTTTAAAAAAGGTTTGTTTAAACTTTCTCAGGACTAAGTTGTTATTTCATACACGAGGCAATAACTCATGCTTATGTCTTACTAGGGTTGAATAACTGGTTAATTTCAAATAACCAGCTTAAATTTCCAAAAATTAAGGAAAAATCACAAAAATAGCGATAACTGATTCAGAAATAAGCTAGTCCATATAAAATGTGAATATGTTGTCAGATAAGAGTTGCTGAGTGAAACTGCAAATTAGTGACACTACGATTGGAATATGTCATCTGCGAGAAGCATTAAACTGTATGTTTGAGAGCAAGCCTGCAAATTTCCCTTTGGTACTGAGATAAGAAATGTGGCATAGGCAATTGGTAATAATAATCTCCAGGCATCATTTTCACAAAGAGCTATTGGGAAATTAAAGGCAGGGCAAAGCCAGACAGAAGTGACCAGATGCTAAATGTGAATCCTTCTGTGGTTCATAGACTTGGGCAAAAATTTCTAACCACAAAGTCAGCATCAAGAAGGTTCAACCAAGGACGGCCAACCACTACCAGAGCACCGATGACTGATATTTGCTGTTATGGGCACAAAGGAATAGAACCTCAACTCCAATTAATTTCAGATCCTAATTTGTTGTAGCCACCAAAAGGCTGGTGTCAACAATGCGTAAAAGAGTCTGCACATGAGGTGACCAGCTATTTGCATGCTGCTCACATCACATCATACAAGGGAACATTTCAGGTAGGCATGTTAATATGTCCACTGGACAGCTGCTCACATCACATCATACAAGGGAACATTTCAGGTAGGCATGTTAATATGTCCACTGGACAGCTGCTCAGTGGAAGGCTGTTCTCTTTACGGATGAGTTTAGGTTTAGACTCCAAAGTGACAGTAAGCGTTATTTGATTTAAATTTAGATCCTGAAGCTCGTTATCATCCATCAAACACCCTTCAAAGAGATGCATACGGAGAAAGCAGTGTCTGTATTTGGGGTGGTATCTCCTTGGGTGGATGTGCAAACCTGCATGTCTTTCCACGTGGAACTGTGAATGCTTAGGCCTGCAGAGATTATATCCTTGATGCTTATGTGCATCTTTATGCTGTGATGATTTCCTGCTACAGGATGACAAAGACCACACAGGGTGGCATTGTGGATTATTATCTTCAGCAGCAAGGAATACAGTACAAAGAATGGCCAGCTCAATCACCATGCTCTAGGAAGATGTATAACTATACTGAAGCCTCCTGTTCAGACCCTTGCCACGCTTGTAATGTTTTGCAACTGCAATAGCTCCCACTTCATACAGATATAGATCACATAATTCACAGCACCAGATACTGTTGTATGTGCTGTATTACTTCTAGGGCAGATTATACTCCATATTGAAGATAATTTTCCTAAACCAAACTGGCACATCTGAGTTGTACATTTTATACTTATGCTAATTTCTATAACATCATAATTTTCTGGTAACGTCTTTACATGCAATACATGTTATTTTATACCTTATTAACAGTTGTATACTGTGGGTCAGTTTCATTAAATTCTACATGTAACTTTTTGAGTACTTGTTATTTTTGTGATGTTACCTTAATTAATGACAACCAGTATATTTGATTATAATGCAAAATAATTAAGCTACAAAATACAATACTGATTCGATTATACTTTAAAATTAGATGTGTTATACACTGGTTTGATAGAATGATACTTCTTCTGCTGGTTGTATTTATACTTCTATAAGCAGTTGCTTTTTCTCTGCATAAAGTATTCATGTATTCTTTATGCTCTAGCAGGACTTTAATTTGGAATCCCACAAAACATAACTGAAACTCTTAAAACAGTGAATTCAAAGCACTAAAATGATTATTAACAGTTTATAGAAATCACTGCTTTTTTTACAGACAAATATACACAGGCAGACATAAGATTGGTAATAAGATCTGCAAACATTAGGCTTTCATCTGACTGACATTTTACAGAAAAATCATTTTTTCATAAATAAAGATTACTACTTACCTTCATCTTAATGAGCAAAATCACAGAATTTTACAAAAACATACATTGCAGCAATGATTCATGCAATATGAACTATGAAAATCATATTTTAAAAATTTGACATTACAAAAGCTCATATAACTAGAATTATTTTAATTAATACTTTTTTTTAATTATTACTTGAGAAATCAAGAAATCATTTCTCTTGAGAAATCAAGAGATTGATACTTTTAATAGAAATACAAACTGACCTAATAATAATGGCTTTTTTTTCTGAAAAATACTTTTATTTTATAACATAAAAAATATTTTCAAGAAACACATTTAACTTAGTTCATAATTTGCTAAAAAACAATAGAATTAATAACAAAGTATGAAAGACACTGATTTAGCATACTTCAATATGTACAAAAATACACATATTATATGCATTATGTTTTTAAATAAATATTTACATATAATGAATTTCGATACTATTGCATTATCTGCCTAACCTT
The DNA here is from genome assembly GCA_000611955.2 of Stegodyphus mimosarum. Taxonomy (NCBI): domain Eukaryota; kingdom Metazoa; phylum Arthropoda; class Arachnida; order Araneae; family Eresidae; genus Stegodyphus; species Stegodyphus mimosarum. The sequence continues at coordinate 23,341 of KK122429.1, forward strand.
CACAAGAATTACTGGGCAAAGCCCTATGTCGCCAAGTAGACAACTCAGAATTTTATGAAAAATGTATTTATCCGGCAACCCATCAAGGGCTGCATGTACATTATGGCAAAGCGTAATACCAGCATATATCTTGATGGTAGCGGTGGTGGTAGTGATTTGCATGGTTTTGAAATTCGAGGGTAATGTTTGAGGTTTCTAATTAATTCATGGAGTTTTAATGAATTGTAATGCCACTTGCTAATAAAAAAGAAAACATTGCATTTTTTCAGAAATACAACATTTTACTTACAAGTAGAGAATGTAGGAATGCATAATTCCATGAAGTTAATTTGTGCAGTTCTCTTCTTTCAGCTGAATCAAATCAAAGAGAACATGGACAGCAATGACAGTTTGTTCTGCAATGACAAGAACTCTGCAATTCTCCAATTTTTTTTTAAGTTAAAATAGATTGCTGTGCTTATGGACAGAAAACCAAGAAAATGAGAAGTGTTTCATTATGGATGTTTGTTGCATTTTTAATTTTGTTAATTTGTTGCCATTTTATGTAATTTTCAGTGTGGCATCATTTTTTTTAAATAGCTACTTTTTTTTTTCTTTTTCTTTTTTAACATGTTACATTGGTGTAAAGTAGTCACCAACAATTCACAACTTTGCAAAAGGGTTGGGCAGTTAATGCTAAGGTACCCAAATTTCATTATTTAGTTTGTTTACACATAGTTATTCTTTTTTTATAATTAATGATATTTACTAACATGAATTTAAGCTTATAAGAATAAAATTTGAAATATATAGACCATTTCATCTTTTTTCATAGAATATTGACATTTGTTCAAATAGTTGGTTATTCCATTAAAGGTGAGAAAACATTTCAAAGAGCCATTCCCATGCCATTTTCCATTTCAGAAAAGGAATGCTTTTGCTGAAGATTTCCCATATGAAAATTTCATCGCATTTTACAGAACTAGAGAGAGAAAACTTCATGCACCCAGCCTATGGAAATCAAACCAGATAACCCCATAAAAGGTACTTCTTTTCCATTGTTTCAAGCACTAGTTCTCTAGTGTTCCAGCATGTTTAGAGTCTTAAATCATAAATAAAAATAATTAACAAAATCTTATTGACACTGAAGATCCAAATTCATACCTACTTTTATTCATCAGTCTAATATTCTCAATTTATAATATACAGGATAAGTAATTTAAAACCAGTCCACTCAAGTTTAAATGAAAGTGGTGCCGGTTTTAAGTTACTGAACCTACATATAATGGATTACCACTCCAACTGCAATCAAATTGGCTTAAATGAATAAGTTACAATGAAAAAATACAAAATCATCAACACAAAATACCTTTATTTAATATTACAGCAAATCACATTCAATTACTAAATCAATAAGGCCATATAGTAAAAAGATTGGACAGACATCTAGCTTAAAAAATGATAGGCTTGAACACTTTTTTTATCTGCAATGAAATACATCTAAAGCTCTAGAGCTTTAAGTGGATTTTAGAAAATGCCATTTAATATAACAGCAATCTGAAATTAATTTTTGAGTAGTTACTTCTAGTTAAATAAACCTCAAACAAAAAAACAAGAAAAAACTAAATATAATAGGGAAAAAATTGGGTTTTATTAAAGCATTATAAAAATCCATACTTTTCAGATGTCACTGACCATCCAGTAGCAGCCAGGCAGACAAGAGACTTGCCTATTCTATTAATATCATCAACATCTATTTCAGCTATTTTACATAAAGATGATATGGATATATCATCAAAGCCCTGTAAAAGAGAAACAGTTTGATAGCACATAACAAATACACTTTTTTTCCCAAAATTTTTGCATATCTAAATCAATTTAAAGTAAAATTTTCTTTTTAAAATTATAGAGCTATTAATATAATTATGATACATAATAATAATTCTAAAATTCTACAGAATGTTTAAATGTTTATATATTCATAATGTATACAGGATTACTTAGAACAAACATTTAAAAAAATAAACTGTACTTTTCAGTTATTTCCAATTCTATTTTCTTAGCTACATTTTTAGTGATACTTCTGACTGTTGCAATGAATAGCTTCATCAGTAATCAGTAAATATTATTGAACTTCCTATCATGTGTCTAAATCACTTGCAATAAAATATTTTCATTACACTTTTTAAGAAATTAGCATTCCTCAAATACCATAAAAATCCACTGCTCTTATCATGATGCCTCATTCTCCAATCATGGCTCTTTTTCTCAGAAAATAAGCTTTCACTTAATTCTACAGTTTTATTTTCTCCACCTACCTTGAGATTTTCTTTCTTATCCAATAGACCAGTGACCACATACAGCCACCGAAGCAATTTTATGTGGCCTGCAAATAAGTTTTCATTATGCATTTGTTACAAATACAGTGCTCCAAAGACTTCAAAATTTTAATTATTTAAAGATCAAATTTACATTATTTTCATTACCATTAAAAACTAACATGAATAATGCACCAAAAAATCTATAAATTGAGATAATTAACTTAGAGTGTAATTTAAATCTTGTTCAAAGATTTGAAGATATAAAATTGATTAACTTTTATCCATACTTGCCAAAAAGTAATTATACACGTTACAAAGTTCTGTGCTAAAATTAAATGCTTTGTTTCAGAATACATTTATGCGTGAATAGTTTTTCTTTTTACAGTTGAAAATTAATAAGAAAAGAGCCCAATCAACTGAAAAATATCTACAGTTTGCGATGAAAATAATTTATAGTATTTTTTTTCCATTGCCTAGACATTATACAAAATTTGCATTTATATATAAAGTTTATAATTACTTACACAAATATATGCATTTTAATTTATTTGTTGAAGAAAAATTTAATACATAGGAGAAATAGAGTAGGTTGTCTTTATTCTTTTTTTCCACTTCAAAAGCTGTTTTTCTGAAACTTTAGGAAGTTTTTATAATATGTTTATTTTTAATTTAAATTGAAGCTATTTAATATTAATTGAAGAGAAAAATATATTTGAAATAAATGTCACTGCAAAATATTAATATTTAGCTGTCAATATGCTTGAATTACAAAATGTAACCAACAAAAATATGTTGCAGGTAACAAACTTTAGATTTCAGACAGAAAATAAACATAAATTTGAATTTCTTTACCCTTTCTATTATTGTTATTGCTTTTAAGTTTTATTTAGTTAACAAGATTTAATATTTAATTAAAATATTTTTTTATTTTGATGATAAAAAAATTTAATTTTGCTAAAAAAAATTTCGTCTCATCAGTGTTTTCAGATTGTGCATTCACCACTGTTACAAACAATTCCATGGAGATCGTTACACTTACTATTTCTAATGACCAAGTTTTTTGCAGTATTAGATATACATTATTTCAAAACTTCAGCTGTTGTGAATCATAATACCATCATATAAGATAATCTTCTATCCTCAAACCAATTCTTGACATAAAGACCAGATTTCTAATCAGTCCCTTATATTGCACTATCACGCAATCCCTTATATTGCACTATCACATATTTTTCTCACCTGAATCTAACTATATAATGCAATGATTTGGGCAGATTTAAGCTTTAAAAAGCAAACTGAACTCCTGATAAAACAACTGTAATTTTCTGGATCTGTCAACAACAAATTCTTTACAGATTTAAATGTATAAGGTGTTTAAAATGCTTCTTTTGTTACACAGAAAAAAAAAGTTCAAGAAAGTTTGACTGGAAATAACTGAAAAGAACAAAGAAAATAAAAATTTTTAAAAAAAAAAAGTGCCTGTTTTATAAGATGCAATTGGATCTAATATATTGCAATATTCCATACGATTAAAATTTTTAATTATAGCAAAGCCTATCATGACTATTGTTTCAAGGCAAGAACACCAATACTCTGTAGTAAAATAAGCCTGTATTTACATAATAAAGACAAAAAAAAAAAAAAAAAAAAAAAAAGAAAAGAAAAAAAGAAAGAAAAAATGTAAAACCCCTCATATAGCCAGTCCATTCACATATCACAAATCAAAATTAGGATCACTGTTTCATGTTTGCAACTTTGTAGTCAACTGTGGATAAATATTTCATATGAACTGTCTTATGAAAGTCATGAAGTATGCAATTAAATACATTTATAATAAATCCTGAAAGTTTAATGAAACTACCGTAAAACTTTAAAAAAATATCATTGTATGAAATGATCAATCTAAATACTTCTTGAAAAATAGATAATGAAAAAAATTAACTTTAACATTTAACCATACTAATGCACTTTTTCTTTTTAATCCCAATTATACAAATTGTTAAATTGTAAATAAAAGTACCTATTCTTTTCATAAAATCAAATAATAAAAGCTTGTCAAAATCAATCAGATTATGATCTTTTTATATTCATTGAAATATGAATACTGAAAAATATTAAAAAATACAACAAATCATTTATTTATGACTGGCATACTATCATCTCTGTTATAATACGATTCACTTCAACAGCTTTAATTATACGCACACACTACTAGTTGTCATTTAATGCATTAACTATTCTAATAAAAGTATCTAACATGGGTCTGAGAGAAAATAAATTGTGATTACACAAAAGACAGAACCCTGCATCTCTTAAGACGCGAGGGCCCACAGCACTGGGATTTTCTGTGGAGATATTCTGCATGCATAATGAGCAGAATTCTGGCTAAAATTCACGCAAAAGCTACAAATAAGCATTGGTAATGTGACATCAACAATGTACAGTTACCTATTATTTCTGTCATATATACATTTACCTGTTATCACATCCAAATGACATCTTGCTTGCAATTTCTAAATGACATCTTGCTTGCAATGCATGTGTATCAGTACAGTAGTGACAAACTTTCAGGAGAGACAGAGTACACCTAGACGATGGGAAATCACATAGCAATGTATGATTGGAAATGCTTTCCTGGAATAACAGTGATGACAAAAAAAATCAAGAAAGAAAGGACACAAACGGGATGAGAAAACATGTTTATTATTTGAAGTACAGCAACAATGCTGAGAAGTCTTTGGCTGGTGTACACGATAGATGTTGATACGTAAACCGAAGTATCAGATGACGACGCATACGCACACGCTGCTGTTACTGGCATGCTTATTGTGAAGCTTCATTTCAGCTGCCAACAGAGTGGTAATAGAATGGAACGCTACATGACTGCTGAGCTCACTGATATGCATCTGGCATATGGGGCTCCTGATTGCAATGGATGAGGCGCACAGCGGTTGTACACCCAACGTTAACCCAGAAGGCAAACTCCCAGTCACGCCTTCTTTGCACGCTTGCACCAGAGATTGTCCGAAAGCAGATACTTCTTCATTGCAGATACATAGCAATGTAAGTGAAGAGTAAGGACACCATGCAACAAGGAGACAGTGTTGGATCTGGTACAAAATTGCAGTACTGGTACAAAATTGCAGTACCAGTACATGGGCTATCACCCGTCAGGTCGGAATTTCTCATATGACCATCTAGCAGATCCTCCATACTAATGACATGCACTCCTATCACATCCAGTGCATGCAGTTACTGGGCCAAGGCAATTTTGCACCCTAATTGGCCTTTGCATGCTGGTACACAGAGATGCATGCAAGAGATCTCCATTTCCCAGACACTATTTTGTTCACCGATGAGGCAACCTTCATGCGCAAAAGAATATTCAATTCACATACTACCCATGTGTGGTCAGAGGAAAACCCACATGCAACAAGAACCTATGCTGCCCAAAAACGGTTTTCTGTAAATGTATCGGCCAGCATCACAGGAGACCACCTCATCGGGCCAAACTTGTTGCTCCAAAAGCTGACAGATGCAAACTATCTGCTCTTCCTTCAGCACGTATTGCCACAGCTGTTGGATGACGCACACGTATCTGCTGCTGTCTGTTCTTCAATGTGGTTTTAGTATGATGGGCCCCTGCCCATTACAGAATTAGCATACGTCTCCACCTGAATGCAACTTATGGCCAACAGTGGATTGGTCAGGGTAGTCCCGTGCATCGGCCCGCTTGATCTCCAGACCTCACTTGCCTTGATTACTTCTTCTGAGGGTACCTCAAGGCACTGGTGTACGAAACTCCCATTAACAGTGCTGAAGAACTTGCTGCATGCATCGTGGCAGCTGCTGGAGATGTCTGGGACAGGCCCAGTATTTTCACCAATGTTCGTTCATCAGTGTGCTGGAGATGTCAGGCCTGCATCGCAGGCCAGGGTCGTAATTTCAAAGACCTACTTCCTACTTTGAGGATTATTGTTGTCTCTTTATGCTTTTTTCCCCCCTGTACTACTTCAAATTATAATCCTGTTTTCTCACCTCGTTCCTGTCCTTTCTTTCTTGATTTTTGTGTCATCACTATCATGCCAGGAAAGCATTTCCGACCATGCATTGTGATTTCCCATCATTTTAGGTGTACGCTGTCTCACCTGAAAGTTTGTCACCGCTGTACTGATACACCCTGCATATATTTTATATATATATCTAAGAATCACAAGCAATATATATATATATATAACTGTATGGGTTACATAATTGCAAGGAATTTTCTGTTTCCTTATAGTATACTTTCGAGATGTAACTGGAAGCACATTTGGCAAGTAATCAGAAGGTTTGGAGTTCGAATCCCAGCAAAGGAATTGTTGATTCTTCAAACTTCCCAGTTTCAAAAAATTCTAAAAGACACTACAAGTGGTGCTCAAACTAAGTGTACTGGACAATAATTGATCACCGCCTGGATGGGGTGACTGAGTCTTCTCCTCCTTAACTGCCCTTTAATTGGGGTAGAATGAAAAGAATATTTTCCTTTCTCTGCATACCTTCATGATGTAATTGGAAGCATATCCATTAGCAATCGGAAAATCTGACGTTCAAATCTCAGTGACAATACTGCTGATTTTTCCCGTTTCTCATCTCTAGTAAATACCTCAGCATGATCCACCAATCAATTGGTAAATAATTTCATTCAGGACAACCTTAAAGAAAAAAATCTGTAAAGAATAAAAAGGACCAGATTTTCCTTGCCCATTTGAGACAACATGCTACTCAATTTAATACTTTCAAACCACAGAAAGACTCACTTTTGGTGTCTGAATTTAAAGACCACCTAAACTGAATCCAGGAAGTCATATTTGATATATGGACTAAACTGCAGAAACAAGATAATGAAAGCTTACAGAAATTAGAATTTACCATCTTAACATCAGGAAAAAAACATTTTTTACATACAATACTTTGGAAAAGAGCAAATAATTCTTAATATTTAAGCAATGCCTTATTCCTTACTTTTTTTTTTCCGTAACAAAGATCATAGACACATTTTGTTACAATAAATAAATAAACGAATAAAATAAGCAATGAAGATTCAAGCAATAACCTTACCTTTAGGGCAATTTTTATTGAAACAGATGGGAACTACTTGTTATCAAATCAAACGGAAAATATGCAGCACTCATAAATTATGGATGCTTAAATCATTTCTTTGTCACGAACGAAAAGTTTAAACCAACAGTTATTTACAGCAAGGGAATAGGGAAATTCCATAATACATCACAAATCAATAAAAGAAGCCTGAAAGAACTGAAACAGAGGAAAAGTAGATGTGAAAAAAATGCGACTTATATTCAACACAATTCGTTTTATATGATTTGACGCTTCGGCACAAGCCATCTATCAGCTGAAGGTATACAAATTTGTCTAATATAAAGGTGATTTTAATATATAAAGTTTTGGCAAATCAAGTAAACTCTGAATTATCAGTAAAACATATTCTCTTCAATGCCATAAATTGCTTGCATACATCATTTAGCATCAAAGTATAAAAACTATATCAGCTTCCACTTGTATTTTCCATAGCTCAGTCTAATAAGCAGTATTTATGATGAAACAGATGCTTAGCATTTTAAATAAATAACCCAAAAGCTATATATTTGCCTATAATTGACAGTGTAATATCACCGAGTTTTGCTCAGCCCAGGTTCCAGTCCCTTCAAATGGACTGGCTGCATAGAAGTTTTCATGTTTTCCCAAGTATGTCATGAAAATACAAGCCAGTTTTCTTTAAAAAGCCCTGCATAAAGGCATCCCTTTCCAAAAGCAGATAGGCACTGAGTTGGTTTGCCTTACTTGATTAACCTAATCTTATTGTGTCAGATTATTTATTGACAAATATATGCAGATTCAGAATAAACAAAATATTTAAGATAAAATTTTAGCAGTTTACCTTTATCAATAATTCTAATGAGACCCTTCTGAATTCATAACAATGTGATTTGTTAAATACAATGAAATATTTATTAATTACAAAAAAGAAATCTTCCATTATTAAACAGCATTATCCTTTCAAACATTCAGTTTTATCTTGTATTAAACTTATTCCATTAATCTTACCCCTTATCTCCATTAATTAAACCAGTACTATTTGGCACAGATTTCAAATGAAAAATCTATCTGTACAGTATCATTTCATTTCATTATTAGTGTCAAATTAAACTATACAGAACAGATAGAATATGACAGTTATTAAAGTTCAAGTTGACATGAATTTCTTGCATTAGATACAAATGAAATATTGACATGAATATATAGTATTATGAATATTACGATATACAATATATTGAGCGATAATGCAGTTACAAAATAGACTGCAATAATGTCTGCAATGTGTAATAAATATTAAATGTGATATTAAACTATTTAGGCAGATAATTTTCAGTTAATTAAATTAATAAATATACAAAGTTTTCACTTAATTTAAATACTGTGGTTAAAAAAATTGTTACCTATGTTAAAATAGTATAAAGCCTTAATTTATTTACCAATTCTGAAAC